>JAXQQM020078216.1:0-145244 GCA_034641835.2 Pinus albicaulis
GGAAATGAAAGGAGCTTGCTGAATATGATGCCTTTTCTGAAATAACTCCTTTGTTAAATCTTCTAGATGAAGGCTGATCCTTTCATAGAAGATCTCACCACCCACCAAAATGCTGCAACCCTCACTGCAAATGCTCTCTATGAACTGCGCAATCAAGGAAGAGGGATGCTCTTCTGCTGATGGAAATGATTGGCCTGATGCCAAAGATGATGGATTGAAGATCAAAAAATCCCTCACTGATCTCCCAAAGGAATGGAGACTCCCTCCTCTGAAATACAATGCCGAAAGTAGTGTTGAGGAACCCTCCCCTGCAACACCCAACAACACAACTCAACCACAAATGGAGACTATGCTAGAGCTGAATGGAATGCTTTGGCCTCAAGCCAGAATATGGGGAAAATGAAGAACAAGCTCTTCCAAGAGCTACTCAATGGAAGAGATGGGATTCCCGCCCGGGAACACCCAGTGCTAGCAGCACTGCATCTCAGCTAAACAGCCAGAGGATGCTCTTGTCTGAGAAGACAAGAAAAATGATAATC
This sequence comes from Pinus albicaulis, assembly GCA_034641835.2. Lineage (NCBI taxonomy): Eukaryota > Viridiplantae > Streptophyta > Pinopsida > Pinales > Pinaceae > Pinus > Pinus albicaulis. The sequence goes on from JAXQQM020078216.1 coordinate 540, forward strand.
AAAAGCATGAATGAGAATGGCTGCTTCGTTCTCCTTTTAAAGAAGCGAAAGGTGATTTGCCATGGGCCCCACACCTTAGGGATTCCTCTCTAGAATGGTCTCCTCCTCATGCAAACTGCGCTGGCCCACCAAGTGAATCTTATCTTCTCTATCTGCGCAATCAACTTGGCCTCTTCTAGAATTATCCACCTGCAATTTGTCTCTTTTCACACATGGGGTGTGAAATGTAGTTCTTTATTGACCCCTTTTCACATTACAAAGGTTCCTTATTAAGATTTTTATTATCAATGGGTTTTCCTACCCATTTATTCTTCTCCTAAAGCAAAAACAAAAGTTTTTAATGTTCCACAAAATTTTGGAACGTTAAAGTCCTCCCCTCCCAAATGTTGCTTGCCCTCAAGCAACTTATAAGGATAGAAATGTAGGATGTCCTCCTCCTCCAACTGTAGAATCCTTATGATGAACTCCCCATGAAGAATGAGATGTTGTATCAACATAGAGTCTCCATACTGCTCCTCTCAAGTAATGTAAACTAGCCAATGTGGCTATCATCATGAACATGGAATGTACTTAAGAAGGCAATAAGGTGCTGTCTAGGGGTCTCCTTGAGGCATGGTGTCAAAACGAATTGGGAAGAACATTCCCCTCAGTGAATCCTCCATCCCCAGGAAATCATCCACAAGAATCTAGTCACCTCCAGATAAGGCAACTACTGAACATCTTCTTCCACCTTGAGCTCCAACAAAGAAGGTGGGCTAAAAATCTGAAAGTGGTAGGCATCATAGCCTACCCCTTGCTGTTCACTTCTCCACTCATGAAAATTTTAGAGTGAAGGCTGCTCTTGGGCTGCAGAAATGTTGCCCTCAAATGGCAAGATGAAGTTTGGATCTCCAACGATCTTCCCTCCTCCATTGTGAATCAATCTGGCCCAATGTCTCTCCTTTGTGATGGGAAGGAGATCAAAACCATCATATGACTCCCCATCACTCTCATGGCCCACATAAAAAATAAATAATTTCTGAACTATGGTGGCCACATCATCTCTCATGCTCCCCTTAGAGCATGCCTTGCAAAAATTATGGGGATCTTCTCCCCCAAAGGAAACATCCATCTTATATGCCCTTCTTCCAATCATGCTCCCAACAATATTGTGATCTATAGTAGCATAGAGAGCCATAATGAAAGTCATTATGGCTGCCATATGTAGCGAGAGAGTGGGGAAATGATCCCTCATATGCAACCATCGCAGCTTGAGCATAAACTGCAATAGAGAATGAAAAAAGATGTGGTTCCTCAACCACCGGTTTGCTGCTACATTCTCCTCATGCATTTGGAGGAAATGAGTGATGTATGATGCATGGTGAGCATGTCCTCCAAAATACAAATCTCCCCCAAGTCCATCAAGGGGATGACCATCAACTATCTTGGCCCCAAGTAGACCAAAGAGCCTTTGACAAAGAATGCTCCTCCTCGGAGCAACATCCTGCATATACATGGTTAAGGAATCAACATGTAAATCATATAAATGAAAAATATCCTTACCATGTTTTCTTCTCATGCAAAGGGAGCAAATCATAGATGAATCTCTCCTCTTCCTCCCAAGGAAAAGAAGTGATTGTGCCCATTCCTCCAAAGAGTGGTGTGCATATACTGCTCCCATGCCAACTGTACAAGTGGGAAGGCTGTTGTCCCTCCCTTGCTTCCCCTGCCACAATGGAGGTACTGAAAGGAGAGTGGGTAATAATGATAGTGAGGGGATGCTACTCTCTGCTTTGGTTTTACCCAAAACCCCCAGCGCTACAAAAAGTTGTCCCAAGGTCTCCACACTGTTGAAATCAATGATTGATGCCTCACTGTTTGAAGCATCTATCCTTTTCTTCTGAACCAGTGGCCTCCTTGGTGTGATGTCTCCACTCATTGAGACATTCTCATTTGAAGATGACTATATACATGGATGAACAACCCTGTCCATGCTTCCACTGCGTAGCTCAATCACCTTCCTAGGTGTAATGACCTCCAAAAATAGATAGAGATGAGCCCTCCTCATCACATGGTGCTGGGTCTCTCCTCTATCTTCTTCCTGAATCTTCATGGTTTTACACCTCCTCTCTGATGGCACATGTGAATCATGAAATATGCCTTGATCTCCATGCATGAGATCCTGGGGACCTTCTTGCAAAGACACAAGAATCCCTCTACTTGGAGCAAAAGCTTCTTCTTCCTTTGCATGAGGCACTATACGATCTCTAGATTTGGCAGCGTTGTTGCCCTCTATCTCTACAATAAAGTTGGGCAACATCCCAATAATATTATCCACCTTTGAAAAAGAGAGCTCTCTAGTTTGTTGCTCAAAGGTATGGGATGAAATTTTGGCCTCCAACAAGGCTTGATGCAAGTTTTCAGCTTCTCCAGTTGTTTCTTGAGGTGGTTCTACATTTCTATGCAAGGGTTTTGTTTGAGTCCCTTGGTTTAATTCCATCTCACGAGTCTCAAGAATGTTATGATCAAATCCTTTCACCAATGACTTAGTGAAATTTACATAAGGTTAAGCTTTAACATTCTCAAAAGAAATGGACTCAATTTTCCACCATGCATGAGCCTTACCTCTCAAATGCAGCGCTGCAACCTTAATGATTTCTTCTTCTGAAATGTGGTGCTGCTGTTGGAAGGTGTTTGGCTCCTCCACCCAATATATGGCTGAATATGAAGGTGAACTTCCAAAAGTAGATAGATGAAATATATCTTGTTGCTCCTTCCCCTTCACCTTGCTCTTGCAAAACTCAGAAAAAGTGGGTTGATTTCTGAATCCACAAGTGTGATACTCATACTCCTTCAAGAAATCACTAAGGGTTTCCACCCTAGTCACCTTTCCTCCTTCTTCCATCTCCCTCACAGGAATGCTGGGCCTTTGACTACGCTGTTCATCATGGTGTGTGGCTGCATGCTTACCCTCACCATGTTCAAATCTAGGGCTTCCTTCAGTTTCGAACCCTCTTTGAGATTCTCCATCAATCTCCCTCCTAACCTTTCTGAAATATTCATGTGTGCCTTGCATAGATTTGGGAAAAATACTTGTGAGTATTTTCTTCTCCTTTCTTCCAAGAGATGGAGCCTCTCTCCTGCTCAACTCCTTATTTCCTTCTAGATAAGAATATGAAGTGCAGGGGTCTCCCTTTTCTTTTTGCTCTTCCTCCTTGGGGAGGTTCTTTTTCTTCTAAAAAATGGATGAGATCAATCTCATCCTCTTCATCTTCTGTTCTCTTTCTTGGGCTTTGAAGGCCACAGGCTGAGCCAAGAAAGATGCTCCAATACCATTGTAATATTCATTTTTAAGAAATATCACAAGTCTGTGCCAGAGATGGACTGTGGGGGAATTTACCAGATATGTCACCTTCTAAAGAAGGGTGAGATCTGGAGGCTTTCTGGCCCTTTGCAGACTCTGTCTATAGATATGTGAAATTTCCTAGTATGAATGGCTAGCAACCCAAGCTTGGAAAACGTATTTCCCAAAAATGGAGGCAGCAGGATTTGATCCCTGGTCTGGGATCCTTTAAATATATCTGTCTGGAGCTGAAATCTTGAAGTGGACTCAAAAAAAATCCTTCTAGGAGCTTGAGACAAGCCTCCTTCACCTGTTATCTTCAGAAAAGGGCCCAATGAAGAGGGCTGCAACAACACTTTGCTCAACAAAGGAAATGACAACGTTATTTCTAATGAGCCATGTCACATGAAGATGAAATCAATCTATAAATATATGTGCAGCAGAAAATTTAGACAAACTCTTGAGGAATATCTTACTTAAATCAAGCCAAAGAATCTCAAGGAGACAATGTACATAAGAATGGAGAAAGCACTGCTCACATATTTTATTCCTACTAAGACTGCGCAGTCTATGGGAGGTACTGTAGTGGTAAATACATAAACATGAATGATCCAGCAATGTAAGCTCAAATAAGAAGGGGGAGCAAGGCTTCAACCCTTGAAAATACAATACAACAACCCTCTAAAAGGATTGGATGGAAACTAGACAAAATGGCATTTTTACCAAAATGCCAGAGTTGCTGGGCAGCTGCTGCAGCTCAATAGAGACTGGAAATGAAAGGAGCTTGCTGAATATGATGCCTTTGCTGAAATAAATCCTTTGTTAAATCTTCTAGATGAAGGTTTATCCTTTCATAGAAGATCTCACCACCCACCAAAATGCTGCAACCCTCACTGCAAATGCTCTCTATGAACTACGCAGTCAAGGAAGAGGGATGCTCTTATGCTGATGGAAATGATTGGCCTGATGCCAAAGATGATGGATTGAAGATAAAAAAACTCCCTCACTGATCTCCCAAAGGAATGGAGACTCCCTCCTCTGAAATACAATGCCGGAAGTAGTGTTGAGGAACCCCCCCCTACAACACCCAACAACACAACTCAACCACCAATAGAGACTATGCTGGAGCTGAATGGAATGCTTTGGCCTCAAGCCAAAATATGGGGAAAATAAAGAACAAGCTCTTCCAAGAGCTACTCAATGGAAGAGATGGGATTCCCACCCGGAAACACCCAGTGCTAGCAGCACTGCATCTGAGCTAAACATCCAAAGGATGCTCTTGTCTGAGAAGACAAGAAAAATGATAATCAAAAGCATGAATGAGAATGGCTACTTCGTTCTCCTTTTAAACAAGTGAAAGGTGCTTTTCCATGGGCCCCAAACCTTAGGGTTTCCTCTCTAGAATGGTCTCCTCCTCATGCAAACTATGCTGGCCCACCAAGTGAATCTTATCCTCTCTATCTGCGCAGTCAACTTGGCCTCTTCTAGAATTATCCACCTACAATTTGTCTCTTTTCACACATGGGGTGTGAAATCTAGTTCTTTATTGACCCTTTTCACATTACAAGGGTTCCTTATTCAGATTTTTATTATCAATGGGTTTTCCTACCCATTTATTCTTCTCCTAAAGCAAAAACAAAAGTTTTTAATGTTCCACAAAATTTTGGAACATTACAGCTTACCTTTTTCCTCATGTGCCTTGTCCCATTTGAGTACAAAATATCCAACTTGAAATTTTTTTTGGGAAACAAAAAGTGCGACCCGCACTTCCGGCACTCTCGACATCAGATTTCAGAAAAAAAAAAATGTCGTCTCAGCTGCGGCTTATGTCTGTCACCTGCGCAATAGGGCCAGAAACACACGGAAGTTAAAAATTTTAATGTTTGAGGGCTTTAGAGGTGAAAGGCACCATTAAAATAGGAAAAATAGAAAACTGAAGAGAAACCCTAGGGTCTGAAATAGCTGGATATGCAGGAATATATAAAACGATAGCGGTCGCAAAAGAAAACCCGTGTGGAGTAGCCAATTGTTAGTATGAATCTTTTGTCGTAAAAGATCACTTTAGCTACGCATAGCAAATAGCCCTAACATCGATTATGGCTGCCAAATATCTTCAAATCTGCAATTAGGTGATCTAAATAATGCTGCACAAATCTAGATCTAAGCATAAAATATATTTAGCAGATAAAGTAAAATGTGGCTCCATGCATCCAATAGACAAGACAAGAACAATGTATTTGAAAGAATTTTTATATTATATTGAAAAGGGGCACTTGAGAGGAAAACAAGAAAGGTGTTTTCCAGTTCTCGTCAATGGGATGGGTTATTGGAAGTCCTCAGCATTTCAGATCTAGAATCTCTCTCTTATTGGTGTGGAAAACCTAGACAAACATAGAACTCAAAGGGAGCTCACAAGGAAAAAATGGAGAATGTGACCAAGTATAGATCCAGAGTGATCTAATGCAATGGAGGTCCTGACTATTAATAAAGATGAAGAAGAAACCCTTCTATTTAGCAAAATATTGAGGAAACGTTCTAAGAACTTGGTGCATAGATAAATATTTCGTCATAAGTATAGACACCCTTTAGGAATATTTTATTATATTTGTTGGAGGGAAAAGGATTTTTGACTTGGGTCAATTCCTTTATTTATAAACAATAAATAAATAAATGATTTATTTATTATTTTATGGAAATGGTGGGAATATAATTAAATAAATAATGATTTATTTAATCATTTATAAATGATTTAGTCAAATTTAACTAGGAATATTACTTAAATAATGATTTGAATAACTTATTCCTAGGAAATAATTAAATAAATAATGATTTATTTAATTAATTTCCTTGTTTTGGGTTAAATATGACCGGGAAATATAGACAAATGTTATTTTATATGGTGAAAGAAATTTTACTTAGGGTAAAATTGGTCTTACATGGTGTACTTGGGTTCATCTAATGATAATGTGTTAGATGACCAAAAAAATGGTGTAACAGATTGCCCCCCAACGTACGAGTGTTAGGAGCAAATCATATGACCGAAGTACGTTGTAAGAACTCAATCACTAAGCAGCAAGAGGGAAGTGAGAGAGAGAAATGTAAGGTAGTCTAATGTGCTAAAGGACTAGACCTGGAGGAGACGAGGCTTACAGGTGCAACAAGTCTCTAGGTGATGAAGTGGTACCAGTGTTAAAGGTGGCGGGGGAGGCATACCTATGCCCGCCGATACAATAGTACAAAGAATAGGGTGCCCGGAAAACCAAGGAACGCAATAATGAGGCATGTGCTAGCCTAAACATGAGCTAGATAAATAGAATGATGAATCCCACATACATGTTGTGCCTGGAATAACCATTAGGAATTATACAATAATTTTTTAGAGATAAAAATACACCCCAAATGCCCCCTACACACGGGGAAGGGCTCACAAAATCTGACTGGTACATGCAAATTGAAGAGGCGCTGCAAGCAGCTGTGGCCGATATCATCAAATAGAAGGAGCTGCATCAAAGGCTGAAAGGAAGAAGTCATCCGAGCATGTGGGGGGCTACCTGCAGGGTCACCCCCTCATGAGGGTTGAGACATCTCACACACACCTGGAAATCACCAAAAGCAGTTGCTGCATCACTGGACCATCAAGTATACAGATCACGATCATGCTGAAAGGAGCTTGAACCAAGGTACACCGCCCTCTAGACCTGGCTTCTGGAGTAAATTAGCTGATGTTGACAGAAGGAGGTCCGCCATAGGTGAGGCAATAAGGGATCCCCAACTAAGGCATGAGAGAAAATAGTAGAGCGACAAACAGATAGACACTGATGATGATGATGGAATGAGGGATACAGAGTAGCGGTTGGACGACTTCCCTTGTTAGAGCATAAGGGGCATGAATGGCTTGGAAACAACTGACACAATATCAAGGAGGATAGGTGACAATGGTACTAAAGGCCATAATGTGCAACACGAGAGAGGGACCAAATGATGAAGGATGGAGGGCTATAGTGGGATACAAAGTTACTCGAGATAGACTCCATGACGGATGAGGACTCAACTCAAATGCTCTAAACAAGGGCGACTTGGTGGTGCTGCTACATAGTAAAGGTCCAATGGGGGACCATGAAAACATGAGTACAAGATGGTAACTCATGACGAAAATCAACACGAACAAGGACAAGTATGGAGGCAAAATGGTGCCTCAAGTACAAGTGTTGTAAGTGAGGAAATCCGATTTTGAGGAGAGGTGATGAGACCCTTCTTGGGAAAAATGTGTCCTGGTGAAGTATCAAGTAACTAAAAAGTAACAGGTACCTAGAGCTCATGAACAAGCCAGGTCGCACTTTTTGGGGTCGGTTCTGCGACCTAGGTAGTAGGTATTGGGAAGAAGGCTGCGACTTGTCCCAGGAAATGTCTTGAAAAGTGTGACCTATCAGAGAAAGTGGGTTTCAGTGCTGATTTTGGCTGAGATCTGGGATTTGTATGGTTGAGGGGCATAGGTGCCCCAAAGCATGTTGTGGTCATGAAAAAATGTATTTAGAAAAAAGGGGAATCTAAACACATTTTAATGGTATGGTGTGCCTATTTTTTTCGTTATGGTTATGCAGTTTGAGAAAGGGAATGGAGGATTACCAATCTCTTGCTAGTACTGCATATATGAATCAAATGGACTTTAAGTTTTTGGGTTGGCATACTTGGTGTCACTATCCCAAAGAGAGGATTTGGAGATAATGAACTGATGCTCTCCTAGAAAACCTATAGGTTGGTCAACAACAATGTCTAAGAGGCTGGGCTGTTGATGTAAAATGAAGGAACGATAAGGGGTATCATCCCGAGAGTGATTTGAAGTGGTATGGGACTCTAGAGGTTCGTCTAAATGTGGAAGAATAATTGTACTAGAGTCGACATGACCAGAGACACTAGGAGAGTTGTGGATAATTACTTCTCCTGGTCTCTCAAATATGGGTGCCCCCTTACCCAAACATTGGGTTGCAATGTAATGGCCACAAGGTGTATGTGGTTCGAATGCATGGTTTTGATGTAAGGGGGAATAGAGAAAGTCAGGGGAGATGATTCCTTCCATAATGTCGTCATCGTGATAGAAGATGGGGTGAATGGTGGAAGAAAGACCACCGGACGCGGTGAAGCTACCTGACTCATCATCATGAGAAGAGAGGTTCACATGCGCATCGTTGCAAGGAGTGACAGAAGAGTGGGAAGATAAAGGATCTACCGATTATGAGTCCAGGGTGATTGCTGAAGGAAGGTCAAGCGAAAAAACAAGGGAGGATTCAGAGGGAATGTTCCCCGAGGGTCTCATGGATGATGATAGGTAGAAAATGGTGGATGAAGGCTTCGTCATCTCGACATCAGGAGGGGGAATGTCAATGGGAGCATTCGTGTCCTCTAGTTCTATCGAAGCAAAACGTGCAAATAGGGGAGAGGTGGACTCGGTGCGCTTGGCCTCGAGTTGGCGGACTGCGGCTAGAGAGGTGCAGAAGTCCTCGAGGTGGGGACAAAGGTGGGTGTAATGGCCATGGAGATCACACAAAGCACAGGGGTGGTTGGTGTGAATAGTCTTGGGGTTCTTGGCCATGGTCTCGGGAGGAACAGAGGTTTCTGGGACCATGGACTTAGGGAATGCGACATTAACCATGGGCTTGAGATGAGGAAATTCATGACAGGTATGGGTGGCGTGACTGACAACATCACACAAAGCACACTTGATGGTATGATTTGAAGGCCGAGGAGGGGAAGGGTTTGTCGGGGCAGCCTTGTCCTTTGATGCCCCCTTGCGAGCTTTGCCCTTCTTACCCGAAGCGGTCGCAACAGGAGGTGGTTCCTGTTGAGGTGACTGAGGTCCTGTTGCAGCGGGGGAAGTGATGGGGACCGGTTGAACCGGGGTCAAAGCAAGAGAAGGTTTGGGTTGACCAGGCAGGGTTGTGACTAGAGGATCAAGGTACCAGATGGGAATCCCAAGTGTCAGGTTAGGAAGAGAGAGGGTGGCCATGATAGGTACTGTGTACACTCCTGGTGGAGGAGCTAGGAATGGTATCTGACCAGAGGGGTAATGGCTAGGTGGGATGGCTCCTAAATGGCTAAGGCTAGGAGGGTAAAGAGGCTCGTGAGTACTAGCTGGATGGGAAGGTCCAGATGGAAGAGGTTCGGGCAGCTGAGGTGAAGGGCTAGGAGCGGGTTGCTGCAGGCGAGGTTGACGTTGCTGACTAGCCGAAGCGGGCTGTTTAAGGTTAGCTCGAGGCGATTGCATCATGAAAACATTCTCTAAGATAGGATTAGAGACAGGAGGAGGAGGAAGACCAAGGAAGGTTCCAAGCAAGGAGGAGTCTTTGTAGACGCCAGGGGAAACACTGGTCAAAGAATCAACGATTTTCTTATTGGTAACAACAGAGATGGTGGACTCAGGGGAAGTCTGAGATTTTGGTTCATGATACGTCAACTGGTCGACACAAACAGTCTTTCTCGCAAGGGTGATATGACAGTTACGGAAGAGGCCAATGGGCTGGGAGGCATGGCCATCCCACGCACGAAGGGTGATTGTGGAAGGGGCCAGCTCAGGAGATCCGAGTTGTTTCCAAACTGAAGTGGACATTACACAGGTGGATGCCCCCTCGTCAATGATGCACAGGGAAATGTTAGCGTTCCGGATTTTGACTAAGATTTGGAAAGCTACGGAAGCAGGAAGAGGAGGAGACTCTGACTGATGGGCATCGAAAACAATCAATTGGTCATCTGTTGGATCTACAGCGCTCAGGGCAGATAGTAGAGCTTTTCTTTGGGAGGGGAACGACTGGAGGATTTCCAGCGTTGAAATGGCAACAGGAGATTGGGCCAGCTCATCTACTATGATAAACGAATGGGCAACTTGGTCAGAAGAAACATTTCGGCGTAATGTTCCCTTATGAATCTTGTTATGAACCTCGGTGTTGGGCGGAGGGATATGCAAGGGAACATTAGTTGTAAAAAGAGGCTCTGTAGAACCTGAAGAAGGTGAATCGGGGACAGATGGAGCAGGAGGCTGGGGGTGCAGACAGGACTGAGTGTGAAGGTTAAGGTCGACGATTATAGGTTGGTCAGAGTTCATCAGGAGGATCTGGTAATCAGAGGTACCAGATGGAGGAGGTTGAGTGGTTACCGGTCTGTCAGGTGGTTGGGAAGCCATGAAGCGTTGTTGTGGGAAAGGATTGGTCGTGCTCTGCTGTGCATACACCTGCCCCTGAGGGGGTGGTGGCTTCTGTTGCGGGGATTGAGAAGACAAGGGAGGCGGGGGTGCTAATGCTGGAGGAGTTGGAGGTTGAGCTCTAGGATAAATGCCTTGGAGGCGCAATGATGATGGGAAGAGGAAAAACCGACAAAGGCAGGGAGGTGCAAGATCAAGTGAGGTCAATGTTGAAACAAGGGCAGAGAGGTGCAGTGTAAATTGATTTTAAAGTCTTTTCCAGGCGGTGTTAACCAGGCTCTTCTTCACTTAGGGTCAGTGTGTGGTGTGTGTTAATTTTAATTTTTAAACCCAGACGTTTTGAGAGTAAAAGAAAAAGTGTGTTGTGTAACTGAAAATAAATCTGCAGAGAACAGTGTATAATGCTGAAACAACAAAAAATTGACAGCTAACAATGCATCAATCTAACCCAAGAAGGCGGGTCTCTCAAAACTAGTCTAAAAGAGGGAAATAATCTAATCAAAACACACTAAAAAGAGGCCAATAGATCTAAGGTCAGGAGGGACAGGGATCTAAAGGAGAAATCTGCTGAAAGGAGGTGTAGAAAACAACAAATAGGCAGAGGCAAGGTTGCTGTTACACAAGAGGGGATCAGCTAAACTTAGGAGGGTCAAAAAGGTGACCCTAGAGATAAAACCAAACAAAACTATATGAGGTGTTTTGAAAGGGAAAAGACTTGATCTATAGGAATCTGAAAATGAGGTATCAGATATGGCTGAAACTCTGAAAATTTAGACACTTACAGTAGCTAAAACTCTTCCACAAATAGTGGAGGGTACTGAAGCCCTAGGGGGCTAGATTCCCACTTAGTTGAGTAAAACAGAGCAATAATAGGTTTAAACGGGAAAAGACGGAGGTCAGACAACCCTGACAGAGGTTCAAACAAAACCCAGAAAAATTTCAGAAAAATTGCAGAAAAAAGTCCAGGTCGTAGTTTTTGACCTGTTTTTCACTCAGGTCACAGTTTTTGGGTTGTTTTCCGCGACCTGAAGCTCCAGGATGCAGTTTTTGGGCCAAAAAGTGTGACCTGCACTTCCGACACTCTCGGCGGCATATTTCAGAAAAAAAAAAAAAAATGTCATCTTAGCTGCGACTGATGTCTGTCACCTGCGTAATAGGGCCAAAAACACACGGAAGTTAAAATTTTTAATGTTTGAGGGTTTTAGAGGTGAAAGACACCCTAAAAATAGGAAAAATAGAAAACTGAAGAGAAACCCTAGGGTCTGAAATAGCTGGATATGCAGGAATATATAAAACGACAACGGTCGCAAAAGAAAACCCGTGTGGAGTCGCCAATTGTTAGTATGAATCTTTCGTCGTAAAAGATCACTTTAGCTACGCATAACAAATAGCCCTAACATCGATTATGGCTACCAAATATCTTCAAATGTGCAATTAGGTGATCTAAATAGTGCTGCACAAATCTAGATCTAAGCATAAAAGATATTAAGCAGATAAAGTAAAATGTGGCTCCATGCATCCAATAGACAAGACAAGAACAATGTATTTGAAAGAATTTTTATATTATATTGAAAAGGGGCACCTGAGAGGAAAACAAGAAAGGTGTTTTCCAGTTCTCTTCAATGGGATGGGTTCTTCGAAGTCCTTAGCATTTCAGATCTAGAATCTCTCTCTTGTTGGTGTGGAAAACCTAGACAAACATAGAACTCAAAGGGAGCTCACAAGGAAAAAATGGATAATGTGACCAAGTATAGATCCAAAGTGATCTAATGCAATGGAGGTGACTAATGAATGGGGAAAACCCTTCTATTTATAACAAAATATTGGGGTGTTCTAGAACTCGGTGCATGAATAAAATATTATTAATCAAATTATAGAATCACCCTTTAGGAATATTTTATTATATTTGTTGGAGGGAAAAGGTCTTCTGACTTGGGTCAATTCCTTTATTTATAAACAATAAATAAATAAATGATTTATTTATTTATTATTTTAGGGAGATGGTGGGAATATAATTATATAAATAATGATTTATTCAATTATTTAAAAATGATTTAGTCAAATTTAACTAAGAATATTATTTAAATAATGATTTGAATAACTTATTCCTAGGAAATAATTAAATAAATAATGATTTATTTAATTAATTTCCTTGTTTTGGGTTATATATGACCAGGAAATACAGACAAATGTTATTTTACATGGTGAAAGCAATTTTACTTAGGGTAAAATTGGTCTTACATGGTGTACTTGGGTTCATCTAATGATAATGGATTAGATGACCAAAAAATGGTGTAACAAGGGAGAAAATGAATTTTTGGTTTTCACTGCTTAAAACCCCTTTTTGAGCATCTGTGCAGTGTTACTAAACAAAACTCATGCATGCGCAATTTATTCTGTTGTAAACTATGCAGATCATTACAGAATTTTTGAGTTATAAAATGGGCCTCCTAAGAAAAAAGTACAACCAAAATAAAATTTATAAGAACTAATCGGATTCAAGATTGTGATATCAACCATGGGGGATGATTCACCATTTTTGGGGTAAAAAGGTAAAAAGATTAAAAAATAATAAAATAATAAAACCACTTTTTCAACTTGTATTTTCAACATATATCCCTAATTATTTACTCAAATTTTAATGGGGGGTGCTCTTTTGATGCAAAATTTAATTCCTCATCCAATGAGTACTCATGTTGCATACTTTTGATGGACCCTGCTACACGAAAAATGAGAAATACATGAAAAAACGTTATTGCGATCACATTTTTCATGCATTTCTCATTTTTCATGTAGCAGGGTCCATAGAAAGTATGCAACATGGGTAATCCTTGGATGAGTAATCAAATTCTTCACCCAACAAGTGTTCTCGCTCGAAATTTGACTAAACCCATAGGGAGATAAGTTGAAAATACAAGTTAAAAAATTAGTTTTTTTCTTTTTTTCCCTCTAAACTTTGATGATGTAATATAATATTATTTTATTATTTCTACTATTACTTTATAATTACCTTAGGAGGCTCATTTTAGACCTCAAAATTCCCCTAATGTTTGCACAGTTTATTCCACTATAAACTGCGTAGTTCTATTCACATAGGTAAAAATCTTATCCAAATTAGAAACCTCGAACCTCTACACATCCGCGCCTCATCCATTGGTACATGGAACTAATCTCCTTTTCTTAAGAATGATATCCATTTAGAAGAGGAACTAAAAAGCTCATCATCCTTCTTATAAATTCAGCATAAGACTAAAGGAATAGGAGACTTGGATTTGTAAACTCATGTTGTTGGTTTTCAGTCTGAAGACCTTGTCATCAAGGTAAGAAAATGAGACCATTAGAAGAGGATTGTGACATCAAGGCAACTAGCTTGTAAGCTTTTTTTCCCTTTAAATTTAATACAAAGTGAATTGTTCTTTCCTAATTGCATTTATTTTGATTTTATTTGTTGGATCCCTTGATCACTCACATGGTTTATAACTAATTATTAATTCAGTTATATGTTGTATCCTAAATTAGGGATTTCATTTATGTTTTCTTTCATATGCGGGATGATTTGATCCCTTTGAATTTTTTTGTCTATGCAGATATATTTGCAAGCGTCATGGAGAAGATCTGGAAAGCATTCAGAAAACCTCTAAAACATTGAGGGAAAGTTGGGTGTAGAAAGCACTGAAAGGACTTATAAAAGCACTTTGTTAATAGGTAAGTGATCCTTTGCATACTACATGTTTCATGTTTCAATTATAGGCTAAGGAAGGAGCTATTGTATTGTTTGTTTGCTTCTAATTTTCCTTTAAGATTCTAGGGAGATCACTTATGTCTGCATAAGGGATTTATCTAGGTAATAAATTGGCTGCAATATTGGGGAACAAGAGTTCTCTTTTGTGTCCTTTTCCAACCTTTGGTTCTGTTGTGCTATACAAAAACCCCCATTTATTTTAATAAATTGGGGCCCTTTAGAAATAAATAGGAAATTTAATTTTAAATATAAAAAAACAAAAAACTTAGGAAATAAAATTTTTCTTTTAATTTTTCCTCTTTATTCCTTTAGTGCATCGCAAATCGCATAGCTTACAACTTAAAAAGACTTACAATCATCTAAGTTACATGGGTTGCAAAATGTGCTAACCTTTTTCGAGGTTATGTTTTAAAAACTTGCAAAAACTTCAATTATCATTATACTTTATTTATCAAATCGCACTTCATTTAAAAGAAAATCAACTTATAAAGAAATTCGATATAAGTGCAATTGTGCGGACTTGATGAGCCAAAAAAGCGATAAAAATAAATCTCCAAATTCCTATTAAGTACGACCGCTTGACTTTTTGAATGCACAATTTGCATTTCGTATAACTTAACTGTAAACAAATTCATTATCGCATAAGAGTTGCGATGTGAAATTTGCACAAATCACATTTGGCTGAACTTATGGGAAAATATCACAAACAGTAAGAATTATATGTTGCGATGTGTGAACTAACAACATTTAATTACTCAAGCATGAGAAATGACTTAAGTTGTATCAAACCAAAATTCGAGATCTAACGGCTTAAAGTTGATTGATAGATATTTCGTGTGAAGATGTAATAAATTTGATTTTGAAATAATTATCAATGATTGATATCATATTTGAAAGATTCATATCTATTCATGCATATTTGATATAAACAAAGGATCTGACTCTCTATTCTCTATACTTTTAATGCTCTTCTTGTTTACTTGAAATCAGGAAACCATTTAATGGATTAAGGAAGATTGAAATGATCAAAAAGGGAAAAGAGATTT
The DNA here is from genome assembly GCA_034641835.2 of Pinus albicaulis. NCBI lineage: Eukaryota > Viridiplantae > Streptophyta > Pinopsida > Pinales > Pinaceae > Pinus > Pinus albicaulis. The sequence goes on from JAXQQM020078216.1 coordinate 15,842, forward strand.
CTCAAGCGCAACCTACTAAAGACTCTGACATGTCTCCCTTATTTTCAGATACCACCTGCAACAAGGATTGCGGAAATTCATCATGGGAAACAATGCATAAACTGTTTGAAGACGAAAATCCAAAATTGATAACCAAAGTCTCTATAACAGGCACGACATCTACTTTAGACGCGACCTACTTCGATGTCGCATGTTAATTCGTCCACAAGGTATCCACAAGATCAAAAATTATCCCTTACACAGACATGGTTAGGAGGGTAATTGACCACTTAAGCATCGCTGCCAGAGAATTCAATGATTCAAAGGGATAAAACATAGGGTCTTTCAGAGTAGAAGATTAACAAGCAATGTACCATCTACCCTCCCCGCAGCAGAAATATGACAAGGCTTTTTCTACAAAGTTTTAAAGCAGAGCATCCAGATCTCATGAAAGTTATCCAAGAATGGAAGGAAGACTAGGGAAATTTGAAGCGAGATAAACTCAGTACGTACCCAATTTCCCAAATTCCTTCCCCTTATTGTTATTTTGCCAGTATATTGTGTAGATTGTTTTCCAAACCTGATACCACTAGGTTTTCAATAGATTGGGTTCCATTGATTGGCGCAATCGTCAATTCCTTAATTTTGAATTGTGAAAATATCCTATCTGACAGTTTAGCCAAACACATCACATAATATAGGAATAAAAGGAGTTTTTCATCTAGAGAGATACCTCATTTTTATATGTTTTCCTATGTCATAGACGCAATGTTTTCCTATGTTTTTCTTCTAGTTTTCCTACCATGGGATGGAAATGGATTGCCCAAGACCTTACCCCAATCCACATCTGCCATAGAGCCCTTTGGGATTTAGACTTCCACCTACATTTTTATAAAATTTGTTATGGAGTCATGTTGCCTATGCACCAAATGATATTCAATAAGACGGCCCCTAGGGTTTCTAAAGAGGCTATCACAGATATTATTTTTGTGGCAATGTGGTTTGCAGAGGAGAATTTTACATATGTCAGAGTATTCGAGAGTTATGCTTCTCCCCATGTCCTACCATATTATGTTCCTGATAAGTTTATTGCATGAGAGATAGCTTACCATCTTGTTAAAGGTATCACTAAACAGCTGAAAGATGTTAAGAAGGTCTTTTGGCCTAATTTCCTCGTGCAGTGTGACACTTTTGCACTTATTGATACTGGCCATACTTACAAAGAGGCCTCTAAGATTAATCTATTGAATCTGGAAGTAATGCCAAAAATGTTGTATGATCCAAATGATGAAATTAAAAATTACACTACATAGCTCAAAATGAAGCCTTTTGTAAAGGAAATAGATGGATCAGTTGACGTACTATGGAAGGATTCCTTGGGTGATCCTATAGAACATTTATCTAAATTATCACAATATGCAGTGGAATATGCTACTTACACTGTTGATAAAGCTACTAAGGTTAGAGTGTTGCTGAGGCAAAAGGAAGACAAAGTACAAGAACTAGAGAGATTGTTAAATGAAGAAAAATCCAACTCCAATGAGAAAATCAAAGCAAAGATGGCCCAATTTCAAAAGGATTTCAAGATTCTTAAATTACAGCATCAAGCAAAAATCAATGAGAAACAAGCACAATCGGAAGTGGAAATGACCAGGCTACAGATCCAACCACAACTAGAGAAATTTGTAAAAGAAGCATTGGATGTTAACGCTAAGTTAAAGAAAGAACAGGAAGTATTTTTTCATCAAGCTTCTATGGTTGAATCTTATTGTGATTCATTTGAAATATTGATCCAACAAGTAGCTATCCAGAAACTTGAATGCGAAAGGCTCGAGAAGAAAATCAACAAAAGAATTCAATGGCAAGCATCAGACTCAGGAAAAGAAGCTGATATACCTCAGGTAGATAAATTTCATAAGGAGATCCTATTCAAATATTGGGAAGCACAAATCAAGCAGGTAGATAAAGTTGCAACGAAAACATCAAAATTATCAAATGAAATTATTGAATCTGCATGTGAACAACTAGTGAAAGCAGAACTTCTCAAAGAGTACACATCTGAAGTGTTCTCAGAATTAAAACAGGTAGAAACACAGTGGAAGAAGAAGGTATACACAAAGGATGAAGTAATTAAAAAGGTAAATAATTTTGATCATGAAAATTATTGGAATTTTCTGATCAAACCTTATCATCAGTATCAAATTCTGCAATCCTTAAGAGATTCAACAAAAATATCGCAACCAGTACTTTAAACAGAGTATTCAAGGCACCAGTCAGATCGAGGATTTCACAGCCAGCTTAGCTCAAGCCTATGATAGATATTTGTCAAATTTGTGACAAAATCCAGAAGAAAGGGTAGAATTCATAAATCAAAATTGCTATTTTATTTTTGTAGATTGTAGTTTAAGTTAGTCTTACGAGGATGGTTTTTTTAAACCTCCTCTATATTTTTGTAATAATCTATTTTAGAACATAGTTAGTTTAGTATTTAAACCCCTCTCATGCATTTAGAGAAGGGTCTAGAATTTTTTCAAAAAACATTTGCAAAGAATGCACTACTGTAAGTTTGTGAATGCTTTGATAAATTAATGGAACACATCTGTTATCTTTTGACAATTAAAGTTGTTTAACTGATGTTGCACTATTGTACTCTTTAAATTTCTTGAAAGTGAGAAGGAGAAGATCAATTACTATCAGTATACATGAGTAGAAATTCATACATATGGTACTTTTATTCACTTGTATTAAGTCTTACTTTATATATTGATAGTCATGTTTTATTTCATTATATATTTGAAAGGTTATTATAAATGAATGTTACATGCACTTCTATTATAATATTTATCTGTATTTTCTTATTGAATGTATAATCACACATATGAATGCGATATAATTTTAACAATTCTTCTAGTCAAACTATTTTGTTAGAAGAATCATCTTACATGATTTTCATCTCTTTCAACTATTAAATGATCTATATTACTAATAGTTGAAGGATATATTTTCAGATCACATAAAGGAAGAAACACCCCGGGTATATAGTAGAATAAATAGTTTAGATAGATTCATAAGATAGATTAAAATCATTATCCATTTTCATGCCATATAATCACACACCCTCAAAATCATCCTTATTGGGAAACTGGTCCCATTATCCCCAGTCGGAGCCACTACACCAAACGGAAAGGGAGCTACTATAAGGTCCGAACCGGGTGGTTTTCCCCCATGTTACGATAGTGGAATTCCAAGGCCTCAACATTCTGGCACTAGAAGGAGGGCCAACCTCCATGAATGGAAAAAGGATATGATCAATCTAAATTTCAATCAAAGAGTCTCTCTCTCTCTAGATCCCCATCAACTTCCAGAAAATTATCTAGATCCTCATCCTTAAAATCTGAAGTTGATCATCCTTATCCTAAGTCTCATAGTGATTCTCAACCCATATTATCTCCTGATTCCCATCAAGCTTCCCCATAAGTTTAGTCTTTAATAGAAAAGTTATAGAGAGTATCTCTTTCTACTGAAAAGCCTGAATCTTCTCAAATATCAGATATCAATATTTCATCTTCTTTACAACCTCGAAGAATATTGAATCGATCATAAAATCAAAAGACAGGAATTATCCCTTTTGAATTTCCCATCGATAGTACTCGAAATAGACTAAAGAGGACCCAATCAAAGTCAATTTCCAGTGAGATATTATCCCATTCACCTCCATTACCTCTGCTCACTTCCACAACTTCCATTCTAACAATCAGTGTTACTTTGACTAGTTCCAGTACTCAAACTACTATCCCTTCAACTAGTCCTAGAACTCAGCCTGCCTCTTCTTCAACTCAAAATCCACCCAATCAACCTATCCAAAATCCAATGGCAGGTCAACCACCTCCACAAAATGTAAACCCATGGAGCAATTTATGGGCTGTAAAAATGCCCGCTCCTCTTCATGCTTTTCCCAAAAATCCTGAAATATGGCTACCTAAATTTAATCCTGATGATGGTCTTCCAGCAGAAGAACACATTCACAATTTTATGTTAGTTGTCAATTTAAATGGAGTAGTTCAAGAGGATTGCATCGTAAGATTATTTCCATATACTCTAAAAGGATTTGCAGGATCCTGGTATTTTTCACTGCCTTCCCGCTCTATAACTAGTTGGAATATGTTTGAAGAAAAATTTATAGCTAAGTTTGGGGATGAAAGGACCACTGCTATGCTCATCAATGATTTTTGAAATCTAAAAGCTAAATCAGGTGAGAAGATAAAAGATTTCAATTCAGGATTTAATAAATTACTCAATAAAATTTCTGCTACAGTAGTGCCTGGTGCAGAAGTTCAAATTGAGTGGTATATTTCATCTCTTCCATCTAATATAGCTATTTTTGTTGATAGATCAAAACTGGCAACACTTGCAAAAAATATGAAAGAATCTCTATCTGTAGAGAAACGCATAACCGCTCTTGAGAAAAAGAATTCTCAAGAAGATCAAAAATCAAAGAAGGTATATTTCAAATATTATTCTAAAAAGAAGATACCAAAGGTCCTTTTGATGTAGAAGGTCTTCAAAAAGTTTTGAATATTATGGCAAACGAGATGGCAGATATCAAGAAACAAGTCACTGAAACTACTACCTCAAAAAAGACTTTTAGAAACTTTAAGAAAGGAAAATCCTCCAATACTCAAACTTAAAATATCATATCTAATGCTGAATTGATCAAGATATAGAGGAAGAGCAATCAAAGGAAGAAGAAGCCGACGAAGAAGCAGAAGTTGAACTAAATGGAATGTGCTATTTCATCCTACCAAATGAAGAACAACATGAAGCTTTACCTGTGAGCACAAGGATAAAAAATACTACTGAAGCAACACAACCAAATCAACAACAAAAGATTTCAACTCCTGCTAAAGACAAATCGGTAAGCAAAAAGTCTAATTCAAAGGCTTTACAAACAAGCCCCGTTACTTTAGACACTCCACCTACATCTAATACAATGTTAGTCTTAGACACCATTGAGTATAATGTAGTTGAAGATATGAAGAAAAATAGGGCCAACATTCCAATCCACGAGCTTACTAAGTTGAAACAGCAACAGAAAATCTTACTTAGAGACTTAAATGTGGTTCCTGCTTCAAACTTACCTGCTCCAGTAATAGTACAAGCTACTAATGAAATGGGTAAGCCACCTTCTCCTTCAATGAAAATATATTCTACAAACTTGATTATGATAGGTGATTGATCCATCTCTCCTACTCCTCCATTTCTCTTAACCTATGAGATATACAACAAAAACGTCCATAACTATTTAATAGACTTAGGGGCTTCCTCAAACATAATGTCTAAATCAGTTTGTGTTAAGTTGAACATAACTCCTCTGAGTTTCGTTCTTCATATAGTGAAACTTGATAGAACCATAGTAGAGGTGGTAGGAGAAATAAATTTTGTTTCCATCAAATTGTCATCAAACCCCAAAGTTGCTCAAATAATTGATATATTAGTGGCTGATATTCCTAAATTTTACAGCTTAGTTTTAAGCTGAGACTGGTCTGAAAAACTTCATGGTTATTTTGCAACAGACTGGTCGCATATGTGTTTACCATATAATGGAAAGCTAAATCAAATTCGAGTGGACCGTGAAAATTTCATGAAGCATACAGTCACTGATCTTGAAGGAGTAAATGAGCCAGTAATATTCAATAACAACATTATTGGAAACTACTTAGTAGGGTCACTTTTGGGAAATTTCAATGCTCAACCATCACCTTTCTTTGATAATGCAGTTGTTTCTTAGATTTAGAAATTTTCCCAGCCATATAATTCCAAATGTATAAATTTTGTAGATAGAAAAGTATTTAATTCTTTGTTTTGGACTCTTTATTTTGACGATTCTAAATCTGAAGATGGTGCATGTGCAGGTTGCATTTTAATAAACCCAGAAGGAGAAAAGGCCATGTTAGCCTGCAGACTAGAATTCAATTGTACAAATAATGTAGCTGAATACGAAGCATTATTTCAAGGCTTGTTAAAAGCCATTGATCTTAATATCAAATATCTGAAAGTTCTAGGAGATTCATAAATCATAGTTAGACAGGTAAGAGATACCATTCATTGTAATTCTGGACACTTAAATCATTACCAATCATTAGTCCAAGAATTAACCACTCATTTGTTAGCCTTCAACATTTCTTCAATACCTAGAATGCAGAATGCTAGTGTAGATCTATTGGCTAATGTAGCATCAAAGTTAATCCCATCCCAAGAATTTAGTCCCGATAGATTTTATATTGAATTTATCTTTAGACCATCTATTTCTGATAATATTCCCATTTGGAGAGTATTCAGTAGTGCTTCAGATATCATAGTTTTTTTAACATCTAAAGGATCCTATGATAATCAAATTTTGGATGAAAATGAACATGACATTTAGATTAAGAAAGAATAAGACAAAAACCCTATTCCTAAATCTGTTGTCAAGTTAGAAGACCTATATGATCTAAAATACAAGTTTAAAAGAGTGACTAACTCAAAAACACAAAGCTCTACCTTAAGATTTGAGTTAGTGAATCTAGGAACTGATGAGACTCAAAACGTCAATCTAGGTCTTGGTCTATCTTCCGAAGAAATATTATCATTTATCAGATTGTTTAGAATGTACAAAAATGTTTATTCTTGGGATTATACTGATCTTAAAACATATGACACTTCAGTGATTGAACACTCAATTCCTACGATTTAAGAAGAAAATCTTGTACAACAGAAATTGAGGAAGGTTCATCCAAATATGGAAAATCAAATCAAAACCAAACTGAAAAAACTCCTCAAGGTAAAAATCATCTTTCCAGTCAGACATTCTAAATGGGTATTAGATTTGGTACCTGTTAGGAATAAGAATGGCGATATTAGAATTTGCATTGATTTTAGGAATTTAAACAAAGCTTATCAGAAGGACAAATTTCTATTACCAACCATGGAACAAGTAATGCAGATAGTAGCTGGTTTTGAACTTATGTACTTTCTAGATGGATTCTCAGGATATAACAAAATTCTCGTACATCCAGATGAAAGATTGAAAACTATGTTTAGAATTAAGTGGGGAACTTATGCCTATCAAAAGATGCCGTTTGGATTAATTAATGCAGGTGCCACTTTTCAAAGAGCTATGGACACAACTTTTAGGGGGCTCATAAATAAAATAGTGGTTATTTATTTAGATGGCATTACATTATTTTCTAAACAATTAACTAATCATGTGAATGAACTAAAACAAGTCTTTGAGCGATGCAAATCGTATGGCATCTCATTGAATCCAAAGAAATCATTTTTTTCATTAGATGAAGGAAAACTTTTAGGATTCATTGTGTCAAAAAGTGGTATCTATATTGATCCTGAAATAATTGAAGAGATCAAATGAATTCCTTTCCCTCGTAACAAGAAAAATATGCAGTCATTTCTTGGGAAAATTAATTTTGTTAAAAGGTTTGTCCCTGACTTTTCGCAAATTGTGTTACCATTACAGAACATGATTAAGAAAAATTATGTCTTCAAATGGAGACATAATGAAAGAGTAGCATTTGATTTGATTAAAAAATCAATTTTTAATGCTCCATTCCTGACTAACCCCAATTTTATTAATCCTTTTACATTATACACTTTTTCATCGGATACATCATATGCTATTGTTTTAACACAGCTGAATGACCAAAAAATTGCACCAATATCATTTTTCAGTTCAAATTTGCGAGGTGCAGAACTAAATTATACATCTATCGAAAAACAAGCATTTGCTGTCTTTAAGGCTATAAAGAATTTCAAGTCGTTTCTCCTAAAGAATCACACTAAAATCATAGTTCCATTCTTTGCAGTGAGACAACTCTTGTTGCAAAGAGAATTATGAGAGAAAAGGGATAACTGGGTTACTCCTTTACAAGAATTTGATGTAGAAATTAAACCCTCTAAAATTTTTAGAGGTCAAGGTTTTTACAAAATTCTTATAGGAGCATCACATCTGTCATTAGAGGAAGATTCAGGTAACAATGTGCAAATAACAGAGGTAAGCCTCAATGATGCATAGTCTCAATACATTGATCTTATATTCTATTTGAAGAATGGATATGCTTCAAATAAACTCAGTTACAAAACAAAACGAGCTTTAAGATTAAAGGCCAAACAATATGAATTAATCAAAGATGTGTCATTTAGGAGAAATTTTGATTTTGTACTTTTAAGATGCTTATAAAAATCTGAAGCAGAGAAAGTCTTGTAGGAACTCCATGATGGACCAGCTAGAGGACATTTTGGAGGAAATATGAAAACACAAAAAATCCTACATGCAAGTTACTATTGGCCTACACTTTTCGAAGATGCTCATAAATATGAAAGAAAATACAAAGTGTGTCAAAGTTCGTCTAGAAGACAAAGGAAGCCAGCATTCCCATTACAACCAGTCAATATCGAACAACTATTTGAACAATGGGGATTAGATATAATTGGTGAGATTGTTCCTAAATCTTCCAAAAAACATACATATATTCTCACAGCTAAAGATTACTTTACTAAATGGGTGGAATCAATTCCACTAAAAGTAGCCAACTCTGAGAATATCATTGATTTCATCGACCAAAATATCATAACCAGGTTGGGCTTACCTACTGCTTTAATGTTTGATAATGCATCTTACTTCTCAGGAACTGCTATGATGGTATTTTCAATTAAAAGATGTTTTAAACTTAAGTATTCTGAAAATTATTACCCGCAACAAAATGGTTTAGTAGAATCTACAAACAAGAATTTGATTAGAATAATCAATAGAATTGTTGATCAAAACCAACGAAATTGGCACAAGTCATTAATCTTTGCTCTTTGGGCAGATCGAATAACTCAAAAAAATTCTATTGGAACTTCTCCATTCAATCTTATATATGGAAAAGAAGTTTTACTTCCCACCAACATAGTTATTCCCTCTCTTTCCTTAGTACAGTTTATTGATGAATCTCGTGCTTCTTCTTTACAACATAGACAATGTCAAATTCTTAAGTTAGAAGAAGAAAGAGAAAAGGCTAAACAGACTCATGCACATCATCAATAGATAGTAAAAGCCTCATTTGATTCAACTTCTGTTACTCCAAAAAAAATTCAAATTGGTGATCTGGTATTGAAATGGGAAAAAGCGCATGAGTAAAAGGAAAACACACGAAGTTTCAAAGACTCTGGCTAGGTCCATTTCAAATGATCGAAGAAATAGACATTCTTATTGCAAGATATATCATGTAAAAAGGATTCTTTGCCTGTTAATGGGAAAAATTTGAAAAAATACTTTTCATAGGAGGTAGCCCCTTCTATTCCTTGTATACTAGTGTACTTTTTTTTTCCTTAGAAAAAATAAAAGTTTCTTAGTATAATTTTTTTGGCTTTTCAAAATAAAATCTCTGATGATCCTTTTTGATTTATCACTTATAGAAATAAGAAGTGTTAAGGAAACAATCGAAATATTTTAAAGACAAATAGATTTTATTTTTACTGAAAGATGTAATTTCACTGAAATTATTTATTCTTTGATGAACTCTCATCCTTATATAGCATGATTATTATTTTATCAGTCAAGAAAAGAATATTTAACATAGCAAAGACTCTTTTACAGAAAAACAATCTAAAACTTGACATTATCATCCTGAATCCTCAAAAGGACAAATGATTCACCCCATCCATAAAAACTTATAAATTTTTGAAAGAAATTCAAAAAAAAATTATAACTAGGAAAAATTTAAAAGATAATAAGTCTCATCAAGAGCTTGTTTACCATGTTCATAGGGAAATAGTTGAACTGACATTACCATTACTGCCTACCAAAACAGGGTAATGACTTGAGATTATATCAAGAGGACAAGGGGTCTCATCAAGAGCCAGCTTGATTAGTTTAATTACAACTAGTGAATGGCATTCTCATCATTTGGTTACCAAGCCAAGACAATGGCTTTTAAGTAAATAAAAAAAATATATATATGATACAATTTTTTTTTTCTTCAAAAAATTAGAGTTTATTTTTGAAATTATAAGAAACACTAGATGGGACAGTGAATCATTGCTGGGGAAAAGGTAACCCTGCCAAAATCTTAAATTTCCTATTGGAATAGAGGCTCTACCTGTGATGAAAGAGTAAATTTTTATAAAGCTGATCTGTAAGAGCCACCTACTTTATCTCTTTGAGCTGGGTAAATACTAATATATATTTTCATAATTCTATGTTTAAAAGAGGGATTCTTAAGAATAGTAAATAAGATAAATTTCATTACTTAGTAAAATATTATTTTCCTGAAATTCATTCGTGCAACTATTTTTATTTTCAAAAAAGTTTTAGAAATTTCAAAAAGTTAATCAGAGATAAATGGTTCTCCCAAGTGAATCACCAATTGTTGTGTTATACAACATCCCCCATTTATTTTAATAAATGGGGACCCTTTAGTAATAAATAGGAAATTTATTTTTAAATTTAGAAAACAAAAAACTTAGGAAACAAAAGTTTTCTTTTAAGTTTTCCGCTTTATCCCTTTAGCGCATCACAAACCACATAGCTTTCAACTTAAAAAGACTTACAATCATCTAAGTTACATAGGCTGCGAATTGCGCTAACCATTTTCGAGGTTATGTTTTAAAAACTTTCAAAAAATTCATTATCCTTATACTTTCTTTATCGCATCACACCTGATTTAAAAATAAATCAACTTATAAAGAAGTTCGATATAAGTGTGATTGTGTGGACCTGATGAGCCAACAAAGCAATAAAAATAAATCTCCAATGTCCCATTAAGTGCGGCCGCTTGACTTTTTGAATGCGTAATTCACATTTTGCATAACTTAACCGTAAAAAAATTCATTATCACATAAGAGTTGCAATGTGCGATTTGTGCAGATCGCATTTCGCTGAACTTATAGGAAAATATTAGAAATAGTAAGAATTATATGTTGCGATGTGAAAAATAACAAAATTTAATTACTCAAGCATGCGAAATGACTTATTTCATATCAAAACGAAATTCGAGATCTAACGGCTTAAAGTTGATTGATAGATATTTCGTGTGAAGGTGTAAGAAATTTGATTTTGAAATAATTATCGATGATTGATATCATATTTGAAAGATTCATATCTATTCATGCATATTTGATATAAACAACAGATTTGACTCTCTATTCTCTATACTTTTAACGCTCTCCCTGTTTACTTGAAATCAGGAAACCATTTAACGGATTAAGGAAGATTGAAATGAGCGAAAAGGGAAAAGAGATTTCTCAAGCGCTGCCTACTGAAGACTCAAAAATGTCTCCCTTATTTTCAGATACCACCTGCAACAAGGATTGTGGTAGTTCATCATGGAAAATAATGAATAAATGGTTTGAAGACAAAAATCCAAAAGTAATAACCAAAGTCACTACAACAAGCACGACATCTACTTCAGACGCGACCTACTTTGATTTCACATGTTCATTCATCCACAAGGTAGACGCCAGACTGAAATTATCCCTTACATAGACATGGTTAAGTGGGTAATTGACCACTTAAGCATCGATGACATAGAATTCAAGGATTTAAAGGGAGAAAAAATAGGGTCTTTCAGAGCAGAAGATTTACAAGAAATGTACCATCTACCCTCACAGTAGAAATATGACAAGGCTTTTCTACAAATTTTTAGAGCACATCATCTAGATCTCATGAAATTTATCAAAGAATGGAAGGAAGACTAGGGCAAGTTGAAGTGAGATAAACTCGGTACTTACCCAATTGCCCAAATTCCTTCCCCTTATTGTTATGACGCTGGTATGTTGTGTATATTTTTTACCAAACCTGATACCACTAGGTTTTCAATAGATTGGGTTCCATTAATTGATGCAATCGTCAATTCCTTAATTATGAATTGGGAAAATATCCCATTTGACAGTTTAGCCAAACACATCGCAGAATGTAGGAATAAAAGTAGTTTTTCATCTAGAGATATAAATCCCTTTTATATGTCTGCCTATGTCATGGACACAATTTGATTTTCTTCTAGTTTTCCTACCATGGGATGGAAATGGACTGCCCAAGACCCTACCCCAATCCACATCTACCACAGAGCCCTTTAGGATTCAGACTTCCACCTACATTTTATAAAAAGAATTATGGAGTCATGTTGCCTATGCACCAAATGGTATTCAATAAGAAGGGCCCTGGGGTTTCTGAAGAGGCTAGCGCAAATATTCTTTCTGTGGCTAGGTGGTTTGCAGAGGAGAATTTTACATATGTTAGAGTATTCAGGAGTTATGCTTCTCCCCATGTCCTACCATATTATGTTCCTAATAATTTTCTTGCACGAGAGATAGCTTACCAACTTGTTAATGGTATCACTAAATAACTGAAAGATGCTAAGAAGGTCGTTTGGCCTAATTTCCCTGTACAGTGCAAAACTTTTTCACTTTTTGATACTGGCCATACCTACAAAGAGGTCTCTAATATTAATCTATTGAATATGGTAGTAATGCCAAAATTTTTGTACGATCCAAATGATGCAATTAAAAATTACACTACATAGCTCAAAATGAAGCCTTTTGTAAAGGAAATAGATGGATTTGATGATATCTTCCAAGGCATGGAAATTTTTTTAGATATAATCAAGTTTGCATCCAATCAACTTAGCCAAGATGATTTGGAAGCCTTCCAAATATATAGAAGTAAGGGACTGGAGAGATTTCCTCTCCACTTGTTAACTATTGAAGATGTCAACAGACCTACTCCAAGTATTAGCTTGGATAATGAAGAAAAAGACATGTCTGAGGATGAATCAGGTCAATCAGAGCATCAATCTCACAATTTGGATCACTCTGAAAATGAATCTAAATCCAGAAAGGATAGCCCAGAAAAGATAATTGATCAGGTAACCCAAGAGATAGAGATGCAGGAGCGAAAAGAAAGCAATTCAACAGAGTCAACTTCTCAAGAAGTTTAGCACAGTCATGACACACTTGATCAGTCTGAAAAGTCGCAAACAAGGAATTTTAGTATTGAATGGGAGGAATTTTCTGAAACAATAAAAACTCCTAAATCTAATCCCAATATTGATCAAGTAACTAGTTTTCAAACACTTGAACATTCCCAGAAGATAGTGGAAACTGTTAATCCACTGCAACAAGTTCCATAGACTCATGCTCGAGAGATCATACCGGCCTACCCTACAGAACAAATAGTTTTACAAGTTGAAGAAATTCCTTCACTGTACATCTTCTACAGTCCTAGCTATAAGGCTATCGTTAAGAGGAACAAAAGGAGAAGAACTAATGAAACAGTATCAAACCTCACAGATGAATCAGTTGATGTACAATGGAAGGATTCCTTGGATGATCCTACAAAACATCTAACTAAATTATTACAATATGCAAGGGCATATGCTACAGCCACTATTGATAAAACTACTAATATTAGAGTGTTGCTGAGACAAAAGAAAGCCAGAGTACAAGAACTATAGAGACTATTAAATGAAGAAAAATCCAACTCCAATGAGCAAATCAAAGCAAATATGGCCCAATTTCAAAAGGATTTTGAGAGTCTTAGATTGCAGCATCAAGCAAAAATCAATGAGAAACAAGCACAATTGGAATCAACAATGACCAGGTTATAGAGCTAACTGCAACTAGAGAAATTTATAAAAGAAGCATTGGATGCTAATGCTAAGTTAAAGAAAGAACAAGAAGTATTTTGTCATCAAGCTTCTATGATTGACCCTTATTGAATCTGCATGTGAACAACTAGTGAAAGCATAACTTATCAAAGAGTACACGTCTGAAGTGTTCTCAGAAATAAAATAGGTAGAAACACAGTGGAAGTAGAAGGCAGACACATAGGATGAAGTAATTAAGAAGGTAAATAAGTTTGATCAAGAAAATTATTGGAATTTTGTGATCAAACCTTATCATCAATATCAGATTCTGCAATCCTTAAGAGATTCAACAAAAATATCGCAACCAGTAATTTCCAAAGTAGTATTCAAGGCACAGGTTAGATCAAGGATTTCGCAGCCAGCTCAGCTCAAGCCTATGATAGATATTTTTCAACTTCATGACAAAATCCAAAAGAAAGGGTAGAATTCATAAATCAAAATTCTTATTTTATTTTCCTATATTGTAGTTTAAGTTAGTCTTATGAGGATGGTTGTTTGAAACCTCCTCTGTATTTTTGTAATAATCTATTTTAGAACATAGTTAATTTAGTATTTAAACTCCTCTCGTGCATTTGGAGAAGGGTCTAGAAATTTGTCAAATTTTTTTTTCAATGAATGCACTACTATAAGTTTGTGAATGCTTTGATGAATTAATGGAACACATATGTTATCTTTTGAAATTTAAAGTTGTTTAACTAATGTTTCTCTACTATACTCTTTAAATTGCTTGAAAGTGAGAAGGAGCAGATCAATTACTATCAGTTACATGAGTAGAACTTTGTACATATGGTACTTTTATTCACTTGTATTAAGTCTTACTTTATATATTGATAGTCATATTTTATTCCATTATATATTTGAAATGTTATTATAGATGAATGTTACATGCACTTTTGTTCTAATATTTATCTATAGTTTCTTATTGAATGTATAATCATACATATGCATGCAATATAATTTTCATAATTCTTCTAGTCAAACTATTTTGTTAGAAGAATCATCTTACATAATTTTCATCTCTTTCAACTGTTAAATTATCTATATTACTAACATTTGAAGGATACCTTTTCAGATCGCATAAAGGAAGAAACACCCCAGGTATATAGTAGAATAAATAGTTTAGATATATGAATAAGATAGATTAAAATCATTCTCCATTTGCATGCCATATAATCACACACCCTCAAAATCATCCTTATTGGGAAATTGGTCCCATTGTGTCCAGTCGGAGCCACTACACCAAATGGAAAAGAAGTTGCTTTAAGGTCCGGACTGGGTGGTTTCCCCCATGTTGCGGCAGCAGAATTCCGAGGCCTCAACGGGTTCCTTTAGACCCTTTTAAGAATTGAAATTTATGGTTTGAGACCTTTAATTTTTAATTTTTCTTAATTTTCTCTAGTGGTGCGGTTTCTATTCAGGAACAAAGCGCAGATCTCTGCACTTAGCCTTTAGAAACAATGCGCATGTGCACTGTATTACACTGATTTCCTGCGCAACCCTATAAATTTTTTGAAAATGTTAAGTTTTCTCTAATTGAAGTCCAGATATTTTTATTATTTTTATTTATTTATTTATTTATTTATTTTTTTTCTGATCATGTTAGCTTGTTTACAATCTCATTAATTCTATATTATGTTTATTGGGTGTTTTGAATTTTCATTTTTTAGAAATTCTTAATTTGATTTCCTTTGGTCATTACTGTTAACCTCCTTTGAGTGTTAGTAATTTTGACCTTTGGAATTTTCACCCAATTTTCTTTACTTACACTCGATTGGTTCTTTAGAATACATTGGTGAAGGAAAATATTCTTCTTGTTCTTCATTATTCTTGAATTATCTTGTTTTTATTTTTTCAGTATTCTCTTGCATAGATTACATTTGCATAGTTTAATTCTCATTTTTCAGAATATGAATGAAAATTGTGCATAGTTTACATTTCCATAATTTTCAAGCGAATTGTGCATAAACTACAACTACATAGTTTAAATTATGGAAAAGTAAAATATAGATTAAGATGAGTGTCTTTGACTGTCTTTTTGAGGAAAATCACATATCTTTATAGTTTCATGTTTTGAGTTTTTGTTGGTTTGTTGATCTATCAAAAACGAGTCTTTCACTTCTCAAATTGGTTTTGTGAATCTCTTTCCTTTCAGTGAATCTCATAATATATTCATTTATGCCTATTGAAAATATAGTTCCTCTCATTGAAAGATAGTCCTTATTTGAATTTGCATGTTTTTATGTTTTTTTTAAACATAAAAATAAAAAAATAGTTTGGAATTGATTAGCATTGGTATTTTCTTGCTAAAATTCATACATTAGAGAATTTGTTATATTTCTCTTATTTATCAATCCTTGCATTGTTGGAAGTGAATGAAACCTCTCTCATTACTTTAGTTAGGAGTCATCGAAGTGAAAATATTACATTACCATATCCGATTGCATTCAGTTTTGGGCCAAGTCATAACACCATTGGTTTCACCTACATTTACCTACTGAGTAAATAATAGCCAAATAACATGATGCTATTAAAATTAATATATAATTTTTTACATTTTTAGGGCTCATTCCACCAAAATATATCAGGTTAATGCTTTGGAATAGGGAAGTGTAATATTCCCAAATGGGAAAAGCAAGAATATAGTGCAAAATGCTAGAGTAACAGTTTAAGACATCGTATAAAAGTAGGATGCCAATATGGAGACCCTCTAATCATTAGAGCAACAACAAAATATGCATAATAAATGGGCCATAGAATGTACAACAAGATATAACAAGCCACCAATGAAGAAATCCCTCTATAAGAGGTGTTGCTACTATATCAAAATGCCAGAGACATTGCTACAACATAATTTTAAAAGCACTGCTACAGAAAATGAGTACAAAAAATATAAAAGGGATGATATATGCCTCAATAGATACAACAAGTACAGATCTATGCTCTATACAACCTCCAATGAAGAACCCCCAAAGGGTTTTCAGCAATACACCAAGATACAAGATAGGAATCAAAGCCCTAGGGCTGAAGATTCACTACAACAATAGATCTGGAAAGTTGTGGCTGATATGATATGATAAATAATGCAGCCTCCTCCAATATATCCTCTAGATGAAAGGCTGATCCCTTCACCAGAAAACCTTCTCCCTAAATGGTGTACTTGAACCACCCTGTAACTCCTCCCTCAAAATAATGCAGTCCAAGATAGAAACTGTGTTGTAGGGGTAAATAAATAAGTGGCCTGATGCCAAGATATGAAAATAGGCTCAAGGGCCTTCCTTAATATGCTCCCAATGGAAAGGAACCCTTCTCCACTGAAAATAAGCACTGAAGCAACCCAAAGATGTTCTCCATTGCTGCAACCTACAACAAAACTCAACCCTCAACAGGATCTGCACTGTAGATGTAAGATGAAGCTTGGCCTAAAGCCTGAATGTGGAAGTGAAGTAAAAAAATATTCCAAGAGGCCTCTCAAGGAGAGAGGTGGGATTCCTGATTAGGAACACCTAGTGCTAAACAACACTTGCAATCTTAGCTAAACATCCAAATAAAGCTATATGTCTAAACAGACCATATATTCAGAAATATAATAACCAATACATAATGAATATGGCTGCCATCCTCTTCCTTTTATAAGAAATGAGCTTCCAAACCCTAAGCCCCATTCATTTATGACATTACTTCCATGCAAGGTGTCTCCATCTAAAACTGTGTTCTCCCTTATTGAATGCCACTACTCCATGACAACGTTGTTGATTTGGTGAAAGTTGACCTAGTCAAGGTGTTCCATCCCCTTTTCACACATAAGGGTGCTCAATTAAGCTATCAAGATGTCTTATTTTCATAATGGCATTGATTTATTCATTATTTAAGGAGATTTATGGATCTCCATTATCCTCTTATTCATTAAACAGAAATCAAAAGCAAAATTTAATATTCAAACTAGCTCATGGCTAATTAGGAATATTACAGTCCTCCCCTCCCAAATGTTGCCTGACCTCAAGAAACTGACAAGGTGAGTTATGGAACTCTTCTTCTCCACCATTGGTGACACCCTCATGTGATCAGATTCCGTCATAAGCTAAGTGTCTCCCAATCCATCCCTCCATGAGATGCTCCTCCCAAGTTCTCATGAGATGCAAATGACTCATCCCACAAGGAAGCAATAGATCCAATGAAACAATAATGGTTTGCCGAATGTCCTCCCTGAAATATGTAGCATAATAAACATGGAGATTCTCTCCCACAAAGGGCACATACAACCCTCCCATCATTCCTCCATTCATTCCCATAATAATAATAAGAACATCATCAATGTATGGGATCAAAACCAAGTACATATAAACAGAAATATGCAAAAATGGAGGTGGGTAATAGTCCCACTTGTGGAACCAGCACATTATATCTCCTGAATGCATCATATAATGGTATGGTAAGTGGTTTCCCCACAAATTTCTGCCCAATTCTTCTCACAAATTCTAAAAAGGTGAGAAATGTTTGGTGCCTTTGGAGTGCACCCACAGTGATACAACATCTCCCTATATCCTCTAAGGGAGTGGCCATGTTCAGAAATGTTTATGGCCCAAATCTGGCCATGAATTTTATATGGAAGGATGCTCCTCCTTGGAGAAATGGCCTACATATACATGGTAAAGGAATGCAAATAATCATCAAATGAAACATCATGTACATAAGCATGTTCATTACCAAAATTTCTGCTCATACAAATGGAGTGGTCCATACATAAATCCCCTCTCATTCCAAAAGAGGAAAGAGGTGGTTGTGATAAATCCTTCATTTAGTTATGTATCTCTCCCATCTCCACTTGTTCCATGCATATTTTCAGATGCTGATATAGTTCCTCTTCAAAGCCTTCCCAAGTATAACCCTCCATGATGGTGTTATAGGCTCTCATGGAATAATTATGGCTGAAGAGAAATTTTTCATGAGCTCTTTGTAGCAACTTCTCCTTGAGCTTGGAAGCTCTAGATAATAATATCCTACCATGATAATAAATGACCTCATCTTAGATTGAATAGCCCTCTTCATGTAGATGGTCATCAAGTATCATGCATGTAAAAATATCATTGGAATAATCCACCAACAGCTGGGATTTTCAATATGGATCTATCCTCCATAGTGATAGCGCTGATGATCTATCACAAATAACATCTGTCGTATGGATTCCCTTCTCTTTGACATCTCCCATGCCAAAGGTACATGTTGGAAGGTTGTTATCCTTCCCATGTTTCTCCTCTCACAACATATAATCTAAAATGAGAGTGGGTAATAATGATGTTGGGATAATGTCTCCCTCCTCCTTGAGTCTACCCAAGACTCTCAGCGCTGTATCTTGGCCTCCTAATGCTCCCATTCCTCCTGGATCTATGAATGGTGCATCATGATGTGAGACATATCTCACCAAATCTGGATTAGGTGGCCCCCCAGGTGGTTTTCCATAAGATAATAGTTTCCCATGGGCCAAATTCATGTGGATAATAGATGGGATTGTTAGGTCCTTACTTCCACTGCGCAAATCCATATATGTTTTCTATATGGAAGTTATTTGTGAAGGATATGTGTGCATGCCCTTAATCATCTGAATCTTACCACTCTTTCTATCCACCCATTCCATCTGCAAAGTGTAGAAATTATATAACTTATGTGTTATATGTCCAAGATTCTCCTGATCTCACACTATTTTAACTTCATGCAAAATACAGAATCTATTCCACCATTGATCATTTGCGGAAATTAAATCAAGATTGCAATGCACACATGAAACAATAAAAATTCACACACATTAACACAGTTGTTTAATAGGAAAGCCTGAAGCTGAAAACCCCAACTATTTGTATATAATATATGTCATAGAGATCATGTAAAAATCCTCATACAAGGCTGATCATATCAAGCTCTCAGTACAATACAATCGCTACACACTAATCAAGCCCGATCTTGCAAATCCATGCACCAATTTTTTCCACCTGCTAGCCTGCCTCTACTGTGCAATCCCTACTGAAGAATGGCTCTGAATGAGTTCAAATTTCTCCAAGATTGACTGGGCAATCCTCATTGGCATCTCCACTGAGTGTTGGATGCAATCAATGCATCACTATAGTCACAACTGATAGTCACACTTGCCCTTTCACCTATCTCTCCACTGGTCTCCACTAAAACTGCCATGCACTATAGTTAACTGATGTATTCTTCATTTGATTAATGAGTTATTATTTTTGAATTAATTAACTGATTAATTCACTCCACTCTCACTAGTGTATCAATCAGTTAGACTAGATACAACTAGCTCAACTAAGTCTAACTGAGTTAAACTAAATACAACTCCATCAACTACTCTTCTAACTATGTCATAACTCTGCCACTTGAGTTCTAACTGAGTCCTCCATGCAATAGCTCCAGTAAACCCTCAGGAATAGTGTAATTCCTTCTGTCAGCTACTATGCCACATTTGTGCACTGAACTGAAGTGCTCCAAGAGAATAAGTTGTTGTTTAGAGTCCAAATATTATTAAGAGCCAATAATATCCGACATTCCTATTTTTAGACTGGCAGTCAAAAAATAGACTCCGCCCAATATGTCTGAAAATATAAGTTCGTCTATTTTTCCAACTTGACCAACCATCCACAAATAGCATCCTGCAACTCATAGAATATGATCGACATGTCTAAAAATAGACTTTGCGCCAAAAATAGCCTGCGGACCCACTTAGTGAAGGCGACTCTTTTCACTAAGCTCATCATCTTGTTGAATCTGAAAACTCCCTCTCAACAAGATAGGGATTATCTGCCACCTTGATCCTATCTCTATGGTATTCGAATTTGCTCCTGGTGAGCACCTTCGTCAGAATATATGCATCCTGATCCTCCGTAGGAATATAAGAAAGCAACATGATCTTTCGTTGCACACAATCTCTGATATGATGGTACCAGATGTCAATATGTTTAGATCTATCATGAAATATTGGATTAACTGAGAGTTTAATGCAACTCTGATTATCACAATATATCACAATAGGATCTAAGTGAGAACTGAACAAACTGACCAGGATCTTCCTCATCCATATAGCCTCACATGCAGCCAAACTTGCTGCCATGTACTCGGCCTTCGCTGAACTGAGTGTCATGGATCTTTGTTTCCTGCTGTACCAAGAAACTGTTGTAGATCCGATACAGAAAATCCCTCCAGATGTGCTCATTCTGTCAGTTGGGCTTCTTGCCCAATCTACATCCGTGAAGCCATGTAGCTTCACCTCATCCGACTGTCTGTACCACAATCCATACCCATATGTGCCCCTGAGATACCTCAGGACATGCTTGCCTGCCTTCCAAAAGAGCTTGGTAGGCTTCACCATCACTTGTGAAAGCTAGTTCACAGCATAGCATATGTTCGGTTGTGTATTGACTAAATACATGAGTGAACCAACCAAATGTCGATAAACAGTGGCATTTACTACCTCTGTCGATGTAGCATCCTCTTTCCTCCAACCACCAGGAAGAGGAGTGTCGATAGGCTTGCAGCCTTTCATGTGAAACTTCTCCAGTATCTCTCGGGCGTACTTGCCTTGAGACACAAACAGTTCACCTTTCCGCTGCTAAATTTCCAACCCCAAGAAATAATGAAGCAGGCCCAAGTCCTTCATCTCACACTCCTTTGCAAGATCTGCCTTCTATGAGTTTATCAATAGTTCATCACCTGTTAGTATTAAATCATCTACATAAAGCACAATGATCAAAAGCTTACCCTCCACCACAATCTGGTATAGGTTAGGATCCGCCTCACTCTTGGCAAAACCAAGTCTGGTGAAATAACTGTCTATCCGTGTGTACCAAGCACGAGGTGCTTGTTTCAGCCCATACATCGCTATTTTGAGCCTGCACACATGTGACTCGCTGCTGAAGATTTCAAATCCTTCAGGCTACTCAATGTACACCTCCTCCTAAATGATTCCATTGAGGAACGCAGTCTTCACATCCATCTGATGAATGCGCCAACCCATCTGCACTGAGAGAGCAAGGATGGTCCGTATGGAAGAATATCTTGCGACAGGTGCAAAGGTTTATTCATAGTCGATCCCCTCGATCTGTGAGAAGCCTCGAGAAAAACATCTTGCCTTATACTTCTCGACGCTCCCGTCAGCAGCTTGCTTCACTTTCTAGATCCATCTTGAACCTACCACTGATTTCCATTCCAGCCTTGGGACAATCTCCCATGCACTGTTTCTGATAATAGAATCATACTCTTCCACCATGGCTTCTACCCATGCGGGATACTCCACAGCTACCTCGAAAGAGGATGGCTCCGTCACGATACAATTGCTCATCAGAGCCATGTATCCAGTAAATCGGTCAGGTGACTGTCTCTATTTGCACTGTGATGTAGGAGCACCTACATTCTGTGCTACATCAAGATTCAGTCGCTCAGCTTCTGTAGTGCGCTTCCGCCCTCTGATGTTTGGCACTGCATGAGTGGTTTCTTCCACTCCATGAACCTCCTCTTGTGGTTGATCCACATCTTGAGGCTCATCTTTGGGAATAAGAAGTTCCTCCTTCACATGCAAGTGTAGCTTCCTCTCAAGCGACAACTTCATGGCTTTCACCTCATTGAATTTTATATCCTGTCATAATAGTCATCCGACTGTTTGGAAAATACACATGATAGTTATGGGGTGTTTTCGTGTACCCCACAAATATCCCAACTTCTGTAGTCGGCTCCAACTTCTTCCCGGCATCCTTCGTCACATGAATGTAAACAGGTGAGCCAAAAATCTTCAAATGAGAAATATCAAGTTTACTGCAAATGCTCTTCGAGTGTACTCATGCCAAGTACTCTATGAGGACAACAGTTTTGCACATAAACCACAGTGTTGCATGCCTCAGCCCACAAGTGTATGGGAAGGCCCTAATCATGCAACATCGCTCATGCAGCACCCACGATCGTTCTATTTTTGCTCTCTGTGACCCCATTCTGCTATGAGTTATGAGGCGCTATGAGTTCTCTTCGAATTCCTTATTTTCTGCAGAAGTCTTCGAATTCGCCAGAGATGTATTCACCACCATTATCGCTCCTTGGAGCTTTCACCTGCTTCCCCGACTCTTTCTCAACCAGCGCCTTGAACTCACAGAACTTTGAGTATGTCTCGCTCTTCTTCTGCATGAAGAAGATCGAGCACTTACGAGAAAATTCATCAAAAAATATCACATAATACCTGTGCTTTGATATTGAAGCAATCGAAAAAGGTCCACACACGTCTATGTGGATTCTCTCAAGGATCGTCGAGGCACGACTATCCTTCTCATGAAAGTGGTCTTCACAAATTTTCCCAAAGTACATCCCTTGCACTGATCTGACTGCGCAAGTGTACCTTTGGAAAGCTCGGTAAAAATTTGCTGCAAAATTTTCAAAGTGCCATGGTGAAGATGGCCCAATCTCCTATGCCACAATTCACCCTCATCCCGGCTCATCACTCTTTCTGCTTTGCCTGCCATTGCTGCGCAGCCATCTACCTAAAATTGATAAATATTCTTAACTCGAATCCCTATCCTCCTGGTTTGACTAGTTGTTTTATGTCCAAGGAAGGCTTTTCCCTCACTAAAAACAACATCATAACCCTTGTCTTCCAACATCGCCACAGAGATCAGATTCTTCTTTAATCCTGGAACATGCATGAAATCCTTCAAGATGAAAGGTTTACTAGACTCCCTCTCAAAGGAAATGGTCCCGATACCAGTCGCACTGTATATACCATCATCGCCCATCTCGATGTGCACTCCAAGATCCTTTTCATCCAGATCACTAAACAAATCTTTGTCTCCGGTCATATGGAAAGATGCACCACTGTCAAGAAACCACACCGATCCCATAACACTTGAAACCAAGCATGTAATAAAAGAAAAGTAGAGCTCAAACTGCGAGGCTAAGGCCTCTCCACCTTTCTGAGAACCATCGGTACTGAAGTAAAAAATTATTGTGGGCAATTGAGTGGTATCACATGCGGTGACGGTGAAAAACACTTCACCTTGTTCAAATCCTTGCTCCTTGCCTTTGGCTTGATTTGGAAGATTTATTCCATTTTTCTGCTTTACGAGTGTTTGTTCATGCAGCCTTAGGCCTCTTATCTTCATTTGTCGATGAAGATCATCCTAGTACCCCACCTTATCTCCTCCACTTTAAGATAAATAAAGTGAAAACCCCATCTGACGTTTCTCCGTCCATTGACAAGTCTTGACCATTATGCACCAACTCTTCGTAAGCCCAAGGAGAGCCAAGCTCACCAAGTCTTCTTCATCAACAGTAACCCCCACACTTCCTAGCTCATCCTTGCAGTGGACAAACTTCGTGAGGTATTTTGGTATACTGTAGCCTTTCTCCATTTTTATTTTCCTGAGCTTGTCTTTAAGTGCCAACTTCCTGTGGTCACTTCTGCTTTGGAAAAAGTCTATCAAAGCCTTCCACATTAAGAATGGAGTGGCTTTACCGTGAAGGATGGACACAATGTGGTCCTTCACACCTTCCAACAGAATCCTTCGACACTTTGCTACCTTCTTTTGCCATGCGTCAATTGAACATCACTAAGCGGCTTGAATATCAGCATCTATGAACTCCTTCAACCCATTATCATCCACCACCGCCTCCATCCTATCCTTCCATGCTATGTAATTCGAGATCCCATCAAGGGCATACTCCAATCGCAATCCGTTGAAAGACATTTCAATGAATGCTCAACTTCGACACCAAGAAAACACTGCAGCAAATTCGAATTCCACCAGCACAAGACTCAACCGCTTCAATAATTGCAATCTCCTCCAATGATCAACTGCTCTCATACCATGTATAAATTATATAACTTATGTGTTATATGTCCAAGATTATCCTGATCTCAAACTATTTTAACTTCATGCAAAATACAGAATCTATTCCACCATTGATCATTTGCAGAAATTAAATCAAGATTACAATGCACACATGAAATAATAAAAATTCACACACATTAACACAGTTGTTTAACGGGAAATCCTGAAGCTGAAAACCCCAACTATATATATATAATATATGTGATAGAGATCATGTAATAATCCTCATACAAATCTGATCATATCAAGCTCTCAGTACAATACAATCGCTAAACACTAATCAAGCCCGATCTTGCAAATCCATGCACCAATCTTTGCCACTTGCTAGCTTGCCTCTACTGCACAATCCCCACTAAAGAATGGCTCTGAATGAGTTCGAATTTCTCCAGGATTTACTGCGCAATCCTCATTGGCATCTCCACTGAGTGTTGGATGCAATCAATGCATCATTATAGTCACAACTAATAGTCACACTTGCCCTTTCGCCTATCTCTCCACTGGTCTCCACTGAAATTACCATGCACTGTAGTTAACTGATGTATTATTCAGTTGATTTATGAGTTATTATTTGTGAATTAATTAAATAATTAATTCACTCCACTCTCACTAGTGTATCAATCAGTTAGACTAGATACAACTACCTCAACTGAGTCTAACTGAGTTAAACTAAATACAACTCCATCAACTACTCTTCTAACTGTGTCATAACTCTGCCACTTGAGTTCTAATTGAGTCCTCCATGCAATAGCTCGAGTAAACCCTCAGGAATAGTGAAATTCCTTCTGTCAGGTGTTGTGCCACATATGTACACTGAACTGAAGTTCTCCAAGAGAATAAGTTGTTGTTTAGAGTCCAAATATTATTAAGAGCTAATAATATCCGACATTCCTATTTTTAGACTGGCAGCTTAAAAATAGACTCCGCCAAATATGTCTAAAAATAGAATTCCATCTATTTTTCCAACTTGACCAACCATCCACAAATAGCATCCTACAACTCATAGAATATGATCGACATGTCTAAAAATAGACATAGTCTAAAAATAGACTTTGTGCCAAAAATAGCCTTGCAGGCCCACTTAGTGAAGGCGAATCTTTTCACTAAGCTCATCATCTTGTTGAATCTCAACACAAAGTCTCCCAATCTGTGGTGACCTTCCCCAAAGTAATCAACCACTTCA
This sequence comes from Pinus albicaulis, assembly GCA_034641835.2. Taxonomy (NCBI): domain Eukaryota; kingdom Viridiplantae; phylum Streptophyta; class Pinopsida; order Pinales; family Pinaceae; genus Pinus; species Pinus albicaulis. The sequence continues at coordinate 41,548 of JAXQQM020078216.1, forward strand.
CACCCAATATCACATTGGTGTCAGGTATGCCAACCACAAAGAAGTGATCAGTCAATGTATATGTCCCCACAGTGACAAATAAGGATGGAACATAATGCATGCACTGCATAGTTCTATCTCCTGGGACCAAAATAGAAAATCCCTCAAAATCATCAGTGGTTATTGCCCTCCTCTACACTAGTTAGGCATCAATAAAATTGTGGGTAGCCCCACTATCAATCAAAATAGAAACCATATGATCTAAGATGGAACCTCGAACCCTCAAGGTCAAGTACTTGGGTGATCCTCCCAATGATGAAAGAGCCCCTCAAATTGGAGCAAATGCCCCATTCCCATCTCCTGATGGTGATGGACCATCTCCCGCTATGTCAGCACTGTGACCTCTTATTGGTTCATCTTCTTCTTCCTCCTCATCATTTGAGAAGACCTCTATATAGTGTGTCTTTCCTGCTACACATCTATGTCTAGGTGCCCATAATTCTTGGCATGTGAAGCAAAGCTTCCTTCTCCTCAAATATCTTCAAACATCATCATCAAGAGGTTTTTTACTTTGTCTCTCCTTTGAAAGAGGAGCCTTCTCATCTTTTCCCTTTTATGGAAAAGAGGGCTTTTGCTGAAATGTTTCTTTTGCTTTTGGAAAGGCATATTGTAGATCTCTAGCCCTTTCAATGGCATCTTGAAGGATAGTGGGCTCGGTAGAATTAACCAACCCATGAAGAGGTTCTTCTAACCCATCAAAAAACATATAGACAATTCTTGCTGTAGATAAATTAGGAACCATAACATAAATTTTTAGAAATTCAGAAATACAAGTTTCTGGATTACCTGATTGTTTGAGCTTTGCTAGCCCCATGAATGGTGCCTCGGGATCTCTTCTATCAAATATCTCCACCAATCTCCTTGTGAACTATGAATATGAAGTCACATTCGCATGACCCAATGTAGACAAGCCATGGAACCACCAATCATGTGTTTCACCCTCAAGCTGCAGTGCTGCTATCTTAATGGCCTCCATCTCTGGTACTTTGTTCAGCTGGAAGTAGATGGCAAGCTTATCTACCCATGATTTGGCAGTGCATTTAGATGACCCATCAAATTTGGGTAAGAAAATTCTTCCCATCGTGAATCTCAAGAAAAAATAGGACCACTTGAGTATGAATCTCAAGAAAGCTATATGTATAAACAGACCATATATTCAGAAATATAATAACCAATACATAATGAATATGGCTTCCATCCTCTTCCTTTTATAAGAAATGAGCTTCCAAACACTAAGCCCCATTCATTTATGACACTACTTCCATGCAAGGTGTCTCCATCTAAAACTGTATTGTCCCTCATTGAATGCCACTACTCCATGACAGTGTTGTTGATTTGGTCAAAGTTGACCTAGTCAAGGTGTTCCATCCCCTTTTCACACCTAAGGGTGCTCAATTAAGGTGCCAAGATGTCTTATTTTCACAGTGGCATTGATTTTTTAATTATTTAAGGAGATTTATGGATATTTTTTATCCTCTTATTCATTAAACAAAAATCAAAAGAAAATTTTAATATTCCAACTATCTCATGGCTAATTGGGAATATTATAGGAAGTGAGTAAAATTTCAAAAGTAATAAACAAACAGTAGAGTCTTGCGGTAGGGAGTCAATCCAGTTATTACAGTTTTTCTTTAGGAAGCTCTTCTTACAAAATAGTTAAGCATGAGGTCATATTGGACTCGGTGAAGTAATCGTACCTGCTTCATTGGTAAATATAGAAGATTTGCATGCATTACAAATAATGTTGAAAGGTACTTGGTGCCACTTTTTAGTAAACCTCAAATTTACCATGTCGAGGAGCTCTCAAGGGGATTTAAATTAGTTACTCAGCCCTTGCATGTATTTCTGACCTACTATTGTCCCCCCAGGTTAAATTGTGATAGTTGGTAACCTTAGTGACCATAATATTAGGATTTTTTCCCAAGGTGGTGGTGGAAGGAAGGTCCCACTGTACCTAGAACAGACGTAGACTAGACTCACTTGGACTTTTTGGAGGGTAATCTTCACTTGAGATGGCATAAGTGGAGTTACTTGCATCTGATTGTTTCATTAAGTCGGTTTTCAGGGTAACTGATTCCATCCGCTACATTTTCACATTGCTTTCTACAACGTTGGATTTCATCACCAACTAGTGATTTCGATGTGAAAAAAATATGTTTTTGTGTGGTTTGACTCCAATATTTGCTAACATGTGTTCATTTGTTTTTTCTACATTTTAGAGAGATTAGGTGTGGATTGTAAATTTTGATTGTTAATATTTTGAAATTATCAATTAAATTCATTGAATTTGAAACTAATGGCAACAGTTCCAGAATTTACCAACCAAGGAACCCATCTTAATGAGAATCCTAGTCCTTTTCATTTCTTTGGAAATGTTGGTCCTCCTTATATGGCTACACTGTAATTACCTGTATTTACCATAGGTTTACTGGTATGGTTATTTTCAAATTCATTGGCCTCAAATACTTAAATTGTTCCACATCAACAGGATGCTTCACTTCAACAGGGTTCACCATCTCAACATCACCAACTTCATGTTGACCCTTTACCTTCTTCACCCAACATATATTCCTCCCTTTCTTCTTATTTGCTTGGTAAAAGCCTTGATGATAGTAACTAGGTGGCTAAGAAGAATCAGAAAGGGAAGAAGAAGAAGAAGCAATATAAGAAAGAAGTCAACCAACCAACCATGGTTGTAAGTATTGGTAATGTTTTGGAAACCTCCAACCTACATCACAAGCCCAAATAGCCTTGCAAACTTTGTAAGGGTGACCACTTCCTTATCAATTGTCCTGGTATTCCTAAGGTCTTGAAAGTATGGTTAGAATATTATTATCAACTTATCGTTAATTGATCAACCAATGATTGTCAGGTTCCAGATAAAATGGGTAAAGTTAGGTTTCCATTTAGGCTATGCAAATGGATTCATCATAGTCACCTTTTCCCTCATATGGATAAAGCCTCAAAATTGTTGGAAAACCTTATTGTTTCACAACAACAACTTCCAACGACTTACCGTAAAATTTCTCCCAACCTATCGTCAGTTGATGAAGTGATTGATCTAATTACAAGTATAGTCAATCCCACTCTTCCTTTGGAGAGTGAAACACATATCACTCAGTTTGATGAACCATTAGTTGATCAAGTGGTTGACTTGATTTCACATTCAATCGATCCCACTCTACCTATACAGAGTGAAATTCATACCGCTCATGTTCTTCTTGTTACTTCAGATTATTATACAAAAGGGGGCATTTTACTAGTTCCCACAGAATCCCCTCCAAGTACTGAGGTCATTTCCTTTTATTGGAATAGAGTGGCAGAACCTTGTCTTCCTTCTTTTGTCCCTTTACAAATCATTGTGAAGGCTTGTGGTAAGTATGTGCATCACACAAATGTAGATGAAGATGCTTCTGTTAGTATTTTATCCTCAACTTCTTGGAAATATTTGGATTCCCCTCAACTCATGCCTATTACACAAAATCTGCTAGCTTTTAACAAAACCATTAATGAATCTTTATGGATCCTTCCTAAGTTTCCTATTACCTTAGAAGGTAAAACTGTCTATATCTATCTTATGGTAGTCCAAGGCCCCTTGGATATCAATCTTCTCCTTGGGAGAGACTATGTTGATGCCATGAAAGCTGTCGTGTCCACACTCTTTCGAGTGATGTCTTTTCCTCAAAATGGAAACATTGTGACGATTGACGAGCTTTCATTTTTTGGCCTTGATTCTACTACCAACCATCTGAAATCCTTGAATTTTCCTTATGTGGAACTGTTATTCATCCCCACATGGGTTAATTATGTGGCAACTTGTCCCATGTCTTTAGTTATTGATGTAAGCGAGCCTCTCACTATTTTCTAGACTTCTTTTGACTTAGATTTGGTAATTGGCATGGTGAACCCTATGGGAATATTTGATTGTGATGTTCTTATACATATTGAGTCCCTTGACATGTGTTATTTCCAAAGACATTTTCTTCCATATGATGAAGACCTATTGGAAGCCATGATTGAGGTGTGTCCCTTGGCATGTGTTTCTTCCATTTGGAAGCCATGATCAAGACCCTTATGAGGATAGTCCCTTTTACTATGTCAACATCGTTAAAAAATGAAACATGTCATCATGAGGATGGTTCTTTTATTGTGTCAACCTCATTAAAAAATGAAACATACCCTTATGAGGATAGTCCTTTTACTGTGTCAGCCTCGTTAAAAAATGAAACATATCCTTATGAGGATGGTTCTTTTACTGTGTCAAACTTGTTAGAAAATGAAACAAGTCACTATGATCAAAGTTCATTTTCTTGTGTCAAGCTCGTTAAAAAATGAAACAAGATTCCATGTGAATAGTTCTTTTCCTGTGTCAAGCTCGTTAAAAAATGAAACAAATCATCATCTAATTATGTTGAGTCTTTCATATGATCTTGTACATGAAACTTCATTCCATGAAAATATTAGTAACCAGTAGTCTACTTAGGTGAATGAAACGAAGCTTGGGGGGCATGTGCCCTTGTAGGTTATGCTTGGGGGGCATTGAAAATTATCTCAAGCACAATTTTTTATCTTTTTTAAGCTTGTGTAAAAATGAAACCATTGTCAAGCATAGTTTTTCTCTATTTTCAAGCTTGTATAAAAATGAAATCTATCTCAAGTCCATTTCGGATATTATTTTCAAGACTTGTTAAACTCATGAAATCCCGAGCTTATTTTTCTATCTTTCATTCTCTTAAAACACATGAAAATTCCGAGTTCTTTCTGTATTTTTTTACTCATAAATTAAATTGAAAGTGAGTCATAGGAGTACAATTTTATCACTTTTCGAACTCTTTAAAACTTACAAAAAATAAAAACCTTGGAGTTCTCTTTTAATCCCCTTTCAGACTATATAAACATGAAAATATCATCAAGTAATTGACTATTTGAACTCGAAAATGTAAATGAATAGTTGTCTATTCAATAACATTTTACCCCTTTTCTGGAATGAACTAGGCTATTTATGAAAAAGGTATACATTAACTAATAATGGCCAATAGAGTTCTCTCCTACATTATTTTATCCCTTTTCAGGCTTGAGGGACTAAATTTACAAAAAAGAACACTATGGAGATTACTTATGTTCTTCTCCTAACTCCCTAAAACTGAAAAAGACTGAGTTTCTCTTTCTCCAGCTCATTAAAAATTTATGTTGAAATAATTATATGAGTTTTATTTTTGTTTGTTTTCAATCTCTTTAAACATGAAAATAACATCGAGTTTATCCTACACTGGACTCATAAAACTTAAACAGTGCAGGAATCGTTGATTACAATGGGACCAAACTGCTCCTTCCTATGGTTAGTTGATTACAAAGGACTCATCCGAAGGATGAGATTATATGAAAATCAGATGTTATCCTCCTCGAACTTGTGAAAAAATAAAGAGGTAATTTCTAGAAATGGTGGGGGGGGGAATTGAAATCATTTTCATTTTTTTATTATTAAAGGCGATATGTCACTCTCGAACATGACACTCCATCACATTTGTGTTTTGGTTGGGAAATCCATTTCTCTCACAGTTAATTGAACCGAATTGAAGGTCTTCAGTTGGTTTTTAGAATTATCATTGAGTCAAATTTTGCCAAGCCTAAGTGTCGTGTCACCAATATGGTTAAGAGAAGTCCAACCTCAGTTCATATTACCTTGCAAATCATAACCTTCAATTGTGTTAGTCATCCCTAAGTTATTCCTAAATTACTCCAATTTTTTCTTCAAAACTTGAGATGAGGTTTGTGTCATAGGCCCTCCTGCGACAGATCAATTCCTATTGACTTCAACTCAATATCTAGGAATTTAATATAGAAAACCTTTTCAGTACCATGAGGCCTGCATGCCTTAATGGTGGGTTTCTCGCTTTCGACAATAGGTTCTCATCATTAGCCTTCAATTGAATGATTTTATGAGTGTTTGACTTCAAAACATTTAATCACACTTCATATATTGTACTACAGTACCTTGAGAGCCATTTCCACTATTGGTGGTTTCTCTCGCACTTGTTAACGTTTCACATCATTGACTGGTAATCACGTGGTTTCTACCATGTTCGAATTTGAGACATTCACTAGAATCGTACTATGGATTGAGAGATGGAGACAAAGGCCCTTAATCTAGTTTCATCCATCCAAGTTTCATGGAGTTATTAAATATTCATAAATGTAAATATAGATGAATTGATGGATGCGTCCATACTATGTCCATTATTGATGTGGATCTTTGTGTATTTCCCTACTAGTTCATTGAGTTACATTTACCCTAAGTATGGGAATGCGTACCTCAATGATGTTTATATGAAAGCATGGTATGCTAATCCTTGATTGTTTGTTTCTGGTCTTCGACCAATTTTTCTCTAGTATGAACCTTTGACATGATAAAGTGATTCATTCATCAAGCATATTTTCTAGCTTTGCACTACAGGGGGGAATCTGTTACACTAAAATTTGTCACCATGACAGTTGATTCAGATATCTCGCCATCCGATGGAGTGTCTCAAGTGAATCTCCTATAAATCTTGAAGTAAAACAATACCAGGGAAAAAATAATTTTTTGGTTTTCACTGCTTAAAACCCCTTTTTGAGTGTTTGTGCAGTTTTCTTGAACAAAACCTACACATGTGCAGTTTGTTCCACTATAAATTGTGCAGATATGTGCAGTTTATTCTAATATAAACTGTGCAGGTGTGTTCACGCATGTAAAAAAAAATTAAGTTTTAGAAGATTTGGTTGAGGAACCTTATCCAAATTACAAACCTCGATCCACTATATACCTACACCTCATCCCTTGGTACATGGAACTAATCTCATTTTCTTAAGCATCATATCCCTTGAGAAGTGGAACTAAAAGCCTCCTCATCCTTCCTATAAATTCAACATAGGACTAAAGGAATGGGAGAATTGGATTTGTAAACTCATGTTGTTGGTTTTGGGTCGGAAGAGCTTATCGTCAAGGGAAGGAAAGGACACCATTGGAAGAGGCTTGTGACATAAACGAAACCAAGTTGTAAGCTTGTTTTCCCTTTAAATTCAATACAAATTCAATTTTTCTTTCCTAATTGTGTTTGTTTTGATGTTATTTATGGGATTCCTTGATCACTCACATGGTTTATAACTAATTATTGATTCAATTGTATGTTTTATGCTAAATTAGGGATTTCTTTTACCTTTTCTTTCATATGCAATATGCTTTGATCTCTTTGAATGTTTTTTACTATGCCTATATCTTTTGGAGTGTCATGGAGAAGCTGTGGAAAGAATTCAGAAATCCTCTAAGGAATTGAGGGAAAGATGGTTGTAGAAATCACTGAAAGGTATTATAAAATCACTTCATTAATATGTAAGTGATCCTTTGCATACTATATGTTTCATGTTTTTTTTATAGGCTAAGGAAGGAGCTATTTTTTTCTCTGCTTGTTTCTAGTTTTCCTTTAGGATTCTAGGGAGATCGCTTTTTTCCACAGAAGGGATATATCTAAGTAACAATAGGTGTACATGATCCCTACTCTTGTAGTATTTTGAGTATCTCCCCTATTATCACCCATAGGGTGTGTGTGATCCTTTTCTATTTTGACAAGTTGGGTATCTTCCCCTATCTTAGTCTATGCATATAGTATAACCCATTTTGCATCATACCTACAAGTTGGGATTATTGGGGTTGTCCCTTCCCGTCTCGCGAATGGATTGAGGAGGCTTGGGGGTGTGTGATCCTTACCTTTGGTAAGTCAGGTATCTTACCCAAGCTCAGATTATGATGCAGGTGTTCTACCACATGACCCTTTAGGGTCATTGTTGGGAAGATCAGTAGGCAATAGGATGGGTTGAAACTTTCTCCCTTATATCACTTATTGCTCAATATGGGGTTGAAGATGTTTTGCTCTCCCATGATATTTTGGGTTGATATGTGCTCCACGATGTGATTTTGGGTTGAGATGTGTTCCCTTATGCGGTTCTTGGTTGATACTAAGCTCCCCGATGTGGTTTTAGGTTGAGTGTTATCCCTGATATTATTTCAGATTGAGAAGTGCTCTCCATTGTGTTACATTGTGGTAGCTTTGGCTGCCCTCCAATGTCAAATTATTACGTTTTTAGATTTTATAATTTTCATAATATGAGAAGATACAATCAAGAGATAATCAAGAAGAAATAGAGATGAACCGAGATGAATAGTGATGACATTTTATGGTGAGATACTTGATATTGGATATGATTTGATGATAGGATACTTTCGATGATTACATGATGTAGTTGGAATTTCTCCTTAGCTGAGAGGGAGTGTTAATTTGGTATCTTAGTGACAAATTTCAACCATGGGATGAGATTCCTCTATTCGATAGGACCAATTTTGACTATTGAAGCGCTCAATTTGGATAAGGGAAAGTGTATTTTTTAACTAAAGCCCACATGTGCATATTTGATTAGGTCACCCCCAAAGGAAATTAGACACCCTTGGAAGGATATAAATACAAGTGACCTCAACATAATTTAGACATGATCATGATACATTCTTCTATTCTCTTCTTTGGTTTGGCTTGCATAGGTCTGAGGAAAATTTGCAGAGATTGGTTGGCACGGGTATGAAATTTTGTTGAGAAATCTAGGGGAAGTAATAATAAGTGATTTCTTTTACTTGATAACTATTTGTGATGTATTTTTTATTAGCTTATTTGTTATTAGTGTTATTCTTCATAAAAACAACTACAAAATTGTAAAGAAATATAATACAAAGGACAAAATATAAAGGCATTTAGTTAGGGACAAAACCTCTCCAATCTGAGAGGAAAAACCACATGAATTCTTCTTCTTATAGAATCTTCAAATAATGAATTCCAAGGCCTATACCTTTGAACAAAAGCTCCTCCAAGACCAAGTCACACTTCTTCCCTTGATTACCTTTTCTTCCTTTCAATTCAACACTGGTCAAATTGATTGCTACACCACTAATTTTCGACTGCTCTTAAATTTTGGCCTCTTATTATAGGCCTGCAATTTTCAACCCACCTGTAATTATAGAGAAATGACATGTGTGACATGTTTGGAGTAGAATGTGATGCTTCTCTCCTTTGATTGACTTGGACACTTATGTGAACTCATCTAGCAATAATACTCCTTTGTTGGGCTATAGCATGGCTTCTTCAAGGTTTCCAATTTCTTATTGCAGAAATCCTAGTTGTAGTCACACGTGTGAGATAATTTACCCAAAAACAATGTTGAAAAACTTTGATCTTATTCTCCTTCTCTTAATCGGTCAAGAGGTTATATTTCTTTTCTCTTTTCACTTCTCTTCTTTCTTGTAGATACTTGAATGAATGATCACTTGAGTGAGTTTGATTCCTCTTATATATAGCCTTCTATGCCTAGCTATTAGGCTGACTTGTCATCATTCCTAGGTTGACATGTCCTCTTTGATAGGTTGATTTGTCCTTTAAAAGGCTGATTTTATTGTAGCACATAGTCAAGGTCTTGGAGGGCCTTTTTGACTCTATATTTGACTCGACAAAATTTTCTTAAAATATGTAACATGCCCTAAAAGGGTATTTCATACATGATAATGAATCATAATCCATAGAATCTCTCAATGAAATATTTGAACTAAAAAAATAAATTCCCTTGAACATGAAACCCATGCCTCAATTTCAACAATAATAAATTTATTTTTATCATTACATCAATTACATAAAATCAAGATTACATTTGTCTTTATGAAGACCAAACCTAGTTACATTTTCAACACTCCCTATTAACGAGGGAGGAATTTTTAATCCATATAAGGTACTTGGCCATTCTTAATCTGAATTATTCTCATAATAAGAGTGAGATTGGTAACCCATCTGTATAGCATCATGCCAACCATCATTGTCACATAGCCACAAACTTGAATAACAACTCTATCTCTCCACAATATTAGAGAAAAATGTTGGTGATACTAATGATTTATAAACATCATCATCATTATCTCTCAAGGAACATACCCAACCCAGGTGTTAATAGGGTATGTCCTTCCTGGACCATTCTTATCTTGGATTCCCAGTCCTCAAAGAATATCGGTCCTCTATGAATACTCTTATCTTGGATTCCCTACCACATCCTCAAAGAGTATCAGATGTCATGTGCTTACCCAATACTCCATTCTTTCTTCCCAAGTGCATACAAGAATGATGTGTCTATCTCTCTCTCCAAAATATGGAGGTAATACCATTACTATGAATGAATGTACCCATTCCTATAAAAGGAATGTACCTGAGATCCATTTGGATGAGGGACTTGTCCAAGATCCCTCTTAGTTAGGGACTTGATTTCGAAGTTTCTTCTTAATCAAAAACTTTCTTCCAAGCTCCCACTTAACTAGGGACCTATTTGCAGAAATTATCTCTTCTTTGGTGGAGATCATGGGACCTTCAGTGACTTGCAGTGCTCCTCCCTTCGTTGCCATGAATTTCATGCTAAATATTATGGAGCCTTCTTATTTTGGGACTTCTTTGTAGGGCGTCTACCATCCATCAATTTCCTTCTCGAATTATGTTATTTATGTGATTCTTTTCTTCATAGGAATGTGATCATCTTGTCCATATATAGTTTCTCTTCATACAACCATTGTTTCCAATCATTTTTCCTTTAGTATATTCCATCCCATCACATGAGAAATATTTGTGGGTGACATCCACAAATGTCTTTCGGTAGCCCTGTATTATCCCATCCATATATAGTTAAAGAAAGAAAAAAAACAAAATTACCATTTGTGATGGCCCTTAATCATGAAATATGCTTGTTTCTACATCAACATCCTTCATACATATTGACACATATCCAATATAGTCACTTTTCAAGGGTATTATTTCTTTCCAGACTTTCCCAATGTATTCATATTTTTCCCATGGATAAAATATAGATCAAACAGGTCACTAAATAGAAGAAAAGATAGATCAACGACTTAGAAATCAACCTCTTCAAGGGGGGAGCCTCCTTTACATTACAAAATGAAAAATTCTCGAATGATACAAATGAAAAAAACTCCTTTCTATATATAGGAGTCCAAGGGGTCACAATATAATCCTGACTGACATAGCAATAACAATGTAAGGGAACAAAAATAACAATAGTGGGCTTCTATCGGGCACAATAATAACAATATGGGGACTACATGGGAACAACAATAACAATAAGGGGCTACACTAACAATAACAATAAGGGGATACACTAGTATTATAGGGACCTAACATGCCCCTCTCCTTCCAAAAGGTGTTGTCCTCAACGCTTGATTACTTTTGGATACTTTTGTATAAAATTTTCATCCTCCCATGTGGAATCTTCAGCTATTAACTTCTTCCACTTGATGAGATACTCTAAAATTGATCAATTTCGTAACTTTCGAGTTCTTGTTTTTGTGATTGCTTCAAGTTCAAATATTGTTTTTCCTTCCTCATCAAATTATGGAAATATTGTTTGGACTGGAATTTCATCACATGTAACCTTATTTAAGCATGAAACATGGAAAATTGGGTGCACTCGGGAATATGAAGGAAGTTATCTTAACAATAACAACAACAAGGGACTACAGGGGAACAACAATAACAATAACGGGCTACACTAACAATAAGAATAAGGGGATACACTAGTATTATAGGGACCTAACATAATGTGGTTCCCATGATGGATAAGGGTTTTAAGTTGGATGTATATTGTGCATCCAATGATCCAATGATCCCAGATCTTACACTTGTTGGTTTGATCTTCCTCACTTATAGGTGCATCTGTTGTAACATTGTTTGGTTCCTTAAATGGGTATAGTTCTACTAAATTGAAAATTGGTGATATTCCATTGTCCTTAGGGAGTTCAAATCATAGGAATTAGAAGAAAATTTCTTTAAAATTTTACATGGACCAATTTTCTTAATCTTAAGCTTGTTTGATGTCCCAACATGGAACCTTTCCTTTCTCAAATATGCCATAACTAGGCCACCAAATTTAAATTTCATTTACCTTATTTTTATGTCTTCTATCTATTTGTACTTTTTGTTGCTATCCTACAATTGTTTCTTAACTCTTTCCTACAACTCTTGCATACTCACTGCAAATCCTTCACCATCTTCACTTTGGAGTTCTTGGTTTCCCAAATTTCTTAGTTCATACGCTCCCTGGGCTACATTCCATACAAGATCTGAAATCGACTCATTCTTATGCTTCTATTAGGTGATTCATTGTAGGAAAAATCAGCTTGATCAAGCACTTGATCCCATAGTTTGGGATGATCACTTCAAAATATTTAATATGTTTCCCAAACTTGTATTCACCACCTATATTTTTCCATCTATCTATGAGTGGTAAGCTAAACTATAACTTAAATTGATGCCTAGTTTCTTCCACAATGTCCTATAGAAACAACCTACAAATTTTGTATCCCAATATGAAACAATGGTTATAGAAAAACCATGAATCCTTGCAACTTCTTTAAAAAAAAAATTGTAACACTAGTTGGATCAATGTTTTTTTATTTAAGTTATAAAATGAGCCATCTTAGAAAACTTATCCAAAACCACAAATACAAAAAAATTACCTCTATATGTTCAAGTTAATCCCAATATAAAACCCATGCTAACATACTCCTAATGCATGCTTGGAATGGGTAATGGCTAGTATATTCTTGTATTCTAAATTCTTCACTTGGCATGCTAGCACACTCTCACTTTTCAACAAATATATTTATTTCAGCTTGCATACCTAGCCAATAATAAAGATAATTTAAAAAGGAAAATGTTTTATTAGTCCCAAAGTATCTTGCCAATCCTCCTTTGTGTTTCTCCTTTATAAAATTAGTCATCATTGAACATTTGTGTATGTAATGCTTACTTTCTTTGAACAACAAACATTCATGAATCATTATAGCTTTAACATTGAGTTTTGTTTACATTGATTGGATTCTCATGGGCTACATATTATTCCTTTAAATTAGCATCACTCTTGTACATTTCCTTTAGATCATCAAATCCTAAAACATTCACTTAAAATTATTGTAGAAATCAATTAATTCTACTTAAGGCATCAACTACTCTATTTGATGAAATAATGGTATGTTTGATTACAAAAGAAAAAATTCTACAGAAATTCAATCCATTTTACATGCCTCTGCTTTAACTTTGGTTGGTTGTTAATAAATTATAGAGCATGGTTACTAGTGTACAAAAGAATCTTTTTAGGTGCAAGGTAATGTCTCCATTTATTCAAAACCTAAAGTATAGCACATAACTCTTTATCATTGGAAGAGTACCTTTGTTTTTATTATATTAACTTATTTTTCAGATAAGCATTATGGGAATTTTGTGGTCTAAAATTGGCCTCCTAATGAAAATAAAAATTAAAATAATAAAACAAGATTTATGATTTCTTAGAGAAAAAAGAAATGAAACTACTTTTTCAAAAAAAATTGGCTTATCTTCTTATATGTTTACTCAAATTTCAAGTGTAGACACATATTGGATGAAAAATTAAATTCCACATCTAACGAGTATGTAATCTACATATATCTAAGTAGACTCTGATTGAAAAAATTTAAAAGTACATTAAAAAATTAGCATGTTGAAACACACTTTTTCATGCATTTTCAAATTTTTTCGAAATGGGTCTGCTAAAAAATATGCAGAGTAGGTAAACATGTTCTTTCAAGTATTTTAATTTTTTTCAATGTATTTCTACTCAAAAGTATGAAAAGTGGGTACTCATTGGACGTCGAATTTAACTCTACATACAACGTGCGTCGACAATTGAAATTTGATTGAACCTATAAGTATATAAGACAAAAATACTATTAAAAAAAATAGTTCTTCTTTTCCCTCCAAAATATTTACCCTTCGGTGATGAAATTATCATCTTGAGTCATATTGGTTCTTATAGAGTTTATTTTGTTAGTACATTTTTTGTTTTGAGGCCTAACTTTTACCTCAAATTCCCCTAATGCTATTGGCTGACCTTCTTGACTTAAAGTTGCTCCAATAAAAACTCTACTCGAATTTGTTTCAACTTGAAAATTTTATTAAATCCTGGTAAGGATAAAATAGGTTTCTCTGTGATATTTTTCTTCAGAAACATAAAAATATTGTTTAATGCTACGCTCCAATTGAATACTTTTTCCCTTTATTTGATGTTTTCCACAATTGATTCACAAAGGCTACTAAAATTATTAATCGCTCTTCAATAAAAACTTGCAAGAGCATGGAAACTTATTAATTCAAAAATATTATTTGGAAAATTCCACTCAATAATTTTTTTAACCTTTTCTCGATCCATCTTTAAACCATCTTTAGAAATGGAAAAGCCTAAGTATACTATTTCCCCTTTCATAAAAGTATATTCCTTCAAATTAATTAAAAACTTTTCCTATAGTAAGGATTTTAAAACTATATAAGATGTCTCAGATGCTCTTCCTTTGTTTAATTGCATACTAGAATTTCATCCAAACAAACAATGATGAAATTACATATAAGATCCTTCAAGGATTTGTTCATTAGCTTCATGAAACTACTGGGTGCATCAGTAATACCTGAAGGCATCACTAACCAATCATACAATCTGTCGTTAGACTTAAAGGTTCTTTTCCACTTGACCCCTTTCTCTTATTCAAATTTGGTGGTGCCCACTCTTTAAATCAATTTTTAAAAAATATCTAGCACCACTCAAGGAATCAATCAAATAATCAATGTGTGGGAGAGGAAATTTTTACCTAATTGTTATTTTATTTATTTCTGTTGAATCAATGAACATCCTCCTTCCACTATCCTTCTATGGACTAAAAATTGTTCGAACAACACAAATACTTCAAATTTCTTAGATAAGACCCTCATCTATCAACCCTTGCACTTGCTTATTTATGTCTAAATTTTATTGAGGAATCATTTTGTAGTCTACCTTGTTTGAAACATTTCTCTTGGAGATAAATCTATATGATGGTTGATACTTTAAATCAGAGGTAATATTCTTGGTAATTCATCCATATTTATATCAGCAAAATCATCCATCACAACCTTGATTTCATCAGGAAAAATATATAGACTAGTATTAGTAAGAATTCCTTGGGCTTACCAATCAAGGAAAAATGAAATTCTTCCTTTTTAACCTCACGTAACAACTCCTTTCCACTCATCAACAATAAAATAGGACTAGATTCATATTTCACTCCTTCATCTGGCACAAGTAACAATTTATGTTTCTGACTACTTTTTTCAAGGGTATATATGTTATTTCGGCCATCATGGATATCCTTCCGATCAAACTACCATGGCCTTCCCAACAATATATTGCAGACATTCATGGGAATCACGTCACATAATATTTAATCTTTATATCTACCAATATGAAACTCTAATTTACACTTGTCATTCACTAAGATTTGATGACCCTTTTGCAACCAAGAAACTTTATAATAACTATGGTGTGTTATCCTCTTTAAATCTAGTTTCTCTACCATCTTGTAGAGACAAGATTGTCTATACAATCACTATCAATTACAGGCTTGACACACTTACCTTTTCACTTGCATGTGATCCTGAATAAACTTTAATATAAATATATTTTTAATTGAAGTGTGTTTTTGTGGATTTAATGATCAAGATCATGTGTTTCCATCTAAGAGATCATATGTGTAAAATGGGGATAGAGGATTTACATATTCATAAATTTAACAATTAAACAGCTCAGTGGAGGCAAGTCCCATGTCCAACAAATAAGAGAGTTTCATACACCAATAACCTTAAAAAGTTATTGTTGTTGTTGTTGTATTATCTAGATGAACTAGCAACTAGGTTGGTCTTGTACTCACGTGAGACGAGGTGGATTAGAACCACTACCACTATAACCTCTAGGCGCCTACATATGCCCCTTTTGTAGGCATAGGTGAATCGGGGGGACTTGAACCTTGAACCTCCTTTCACATAACACTTCATTTTCATCGCCAATGTCGATTAAGCTACCACTCGGGGGCTTCATTATTATTATTATTATTATTTACATCTACATTTAATGTTTACTTTGGAAAATATTATCAAATAAATTTGAAATTTGAATAATATATCTATTATTTACTTTAATAAAAAAATTTATAAAAATAAAATTACCTATGTTATAAGATTTTATTTCTTTTAAAATTATTTATTTATAATGAATAAATAAATAAATAAATAAATATATATATATATATATATATATATATATATATATATATATATATATATATATACGAATGATATTTTCAATAATATAACGATGAATTGTCCACGGGCTTGGATAGACAGTGATCGAGTACTCTATTAAGGCTATATATATATATATATATATATATAATCTCACATTAAATTCATGCATATTGAAATATTTAATTTATAATCCATGTTATTTTTTATTTAATACTTTTTAAAAGTTAAAAATGGAATAAATTACACATCTCAATGGAAGGAAAAAATATAAGAATTTTTTAATATAGATTACTTTATTTTTCTTTATATGATATAAAATTATGTTATTTAATATGGACATTGAAATATTTTATTTGTTACTAATGCTAAAATAATTTTTTATTTATTAATATATTGTTGTTTTAAATATTACATGTAACCTCAATATCTGAAAATTGAATGACTTGAACATCATGTAATATCAATAATATTATTTTTGCATGTCATCTGTCAAACCAAAATTAAGTATGGAAGGAGTTACATATCTCCCTCATTCTAAAAATTATTATTGTCATCTTGTTTTCAATATTTTACCTTTCTTTATAAAGTTGATATAAAATTAAGGTAGAAATTGAAGTATTCCATTTATGGCTAATATAGATATTTTTTAATGTTTTTGTAAATATTATTTTATTTTTTAAATGTAGCATTAAGGGACAACATATCCCTCCTAGTGGGTTGTAAAGAGATGAAAAATAATAAAATGAAAAAAAAATAATATGTGATTTTTAAACAAAGGTAGTAATGTTGGAGGTAACTTTTACAGTTTTGGTTGTGTGCGCAGATAAAGGAGGCAGAAAACAATGTGCATGAGCAACACATAGATAGGCTAGAGTGCACAACTACAGTGCACTAGTGGCGACTCATGTAGACGACATCAACACTAACATAGAGGAGAAACTAGGTGGGAAAATGCTAGTCTTGAACAAAATATCATGCCATATTTAAAAAAAAATATTCTTCCACAATCATGGGTTTAGGTCATTTTTGGTAATCAGGGTTTTTACCAGGTTATGGCCCAAGTTAAATGCATGAATGTAAATTATGTATAAAATGGCAGAAACTGACTGGGGTAACATTTCAGTCCAGTTTAGCTGAGAATTGTTCTTATGGATTTTCTTTTAGGGTTTTTTTGGTTGGCTAAGGCATGTGTGGAGGAGGTACTTTATACATATGTAAGTCTATAACTTAGCAATTCTAATATATCAATGAGCCAAGGGAACTTCTATGTTAAAAACATATGTACTATGATAAATGTTAATATTGATAATGTAAAGTAAACGGAGAAGTTCCATATATTATGATTACTCTTGCATGCGGTTGATGCTTCCTTTCATTGTTAATGTTTAACTGGGATGTGTATGGATGGATGTGATAAGGATATTGTATGAGTATTCATGTACCCCTTTATTTTTAATTTTCTATTGGTGGTAATATGTTGTAACCATCCCATATTTTTATGAATCTGTTTAATGCACTTCAAAGGGTCAGATGTAATGAGGAACTAGAAAAAAATAAATTCCCATATCCTTCTCGGCTACAGAAACCTAGTTCTTGTAGGCTCCCTTAGGTGCTTCAGGTGATACCTTGCATGTCATGTTGGAGTTTCTATAAGGGCCATACCAATAGGGGTTTTTTTAGGCACATCGCACACAATAAAATAGATCAGAAAATGATAAAAAGAACCAACACATAGTTTTTTTTTAGGGACTAGGATTTAGGAGGGAAGGAAATGTGAAATCCCATCAAAGAAGAAATGGATTTATGGTTCGAAAATAGTTTAAATGAATTTACAACCAACAAATTTGGGAATTTCCATATTATCATCAAAACATGGTTGGAGAGGCATCTATTTATAGAATATCTTTATGATATATACTTTAGTGAATTCCCAAAGTTGCTTGCAGGGTTGATTCAACGACTTAATGACTATAATATTAATTTGAGGTTGGAGGAAACAAGAGATTGGATTCCCGAGAAAGTTTGAAGCCTCCAGCTGGTGGATAATAAAATCACTTGGGTTTTTTATTTATGGTTTGAAAGTGGTTGGGGGATATATTACATAATTTTATATTGAGCTGATTATTTCATACACCACTGTTGAATGGAAATCCTTGGGAGGCTCACGCAAATAGTTTATCTGAGCATTGTTGATGTTTGTGAAGATGTTTCTATGAGAAAAAGGCATGTCGAATATGGAATTTGAGTCCATGAGAAGTTAATCCCCTTATGAACTCAGGGTGAGCTAGGGGATGGTCAGAGAGTAGTATGAGGAGACAAGACTGGGATAGAATAAGGGAAAGAAAATATAGAATGAAGGAGGTGGGAAATATTCATGAACATGATGATAGAAGAGTATGCCAAGGAAATTTAATGAAGTATTGTGGGAAAGGTGAAATACGATGGAATTAGAAGGAAGCATTCAACATAATGGTAGGAGGTTCTGAGGAGGAAGTGTTAGATGAGATAGGTATTCATTGGTACCTATAGTTGTGCTGACGATGCTAGACCCACCAAAATTCAAGGAATCTCCCCAATATGTAGTCCCAATTAGACCTCACACCATTTGGTGTAGGAGACCCATCTAGAATATGACTTGGTTGTCGATGCAGTGGGTGTTAATGATATGCCTTGGCTAAAATAGCGTATAGAGTGATGTATGGTGACTTTGGTGAGAATAAGTGTGTAACCTTGTGGAAAGTCAAATGCGATGCATGAAGGTTCCAAAACACGAAGGGAAAATGAGCTAGTCCCTTAGACGTTGATAATATTATGTAGCTTGGAAGGAACACACTAGCACAAAGACATCACAAGCTAATATGTGAAATATTTCACAAGTTAACAATCATGAATTAATACAAAAACATGCATTCAACAATATTCGTACCAATGCAAACAAAGTATTTGATAAGCATAAGAGTAAGTGAAATAGCATACATCACAAACAAAACAAGAATAATCCTATTATATTTACAACATTTGAATGAAAACGTATCGTCTCTGAGCTTTTATTAAGTGAAAGTTCCAATCATACATACATCATTAATAGAACACTAGCCCCAATAGTGGAACATGAAGTCAACATCACAAGGAGCTATTCTGTTGCAGTAAATTCTACATGCAAGGAGCTATTACTATGTAATACTATTCCTTATTAGGATTATAGGACGAGAAAAAGAAATGGCTAATCGATACAAGAGAAAATCCCCAACCATATGGTCATAAAAGCAAGAAATCAGGCATTCCCTAATTCTACAGGCTTTGAACAAGCACCTAGTATCCTCGCAAGTTGGTGAAGGCTCTTGAGTTTAATTTAGAATTCTCTCAGTTCAACTAGGAGGTCCTTCACTTATGCCAATGATCTGAGCCTGCACATAAGAAAAAATGAACAAGGACAAGTCATCTTCTACAGAATATTGTTAATTCAAATAAATAAACAATAAAATGAAAAAATAGCTAAAAGTACATATCTGAAATGAAAGGAACATATATCTCTATTTTAATCAATAGTAAAATGGTACAAGTGTACCTTCAATCATAATCTCTCCTCTCCCAAATCTGGCAGATTCTCCCCCTCTCTAAGAAATATGACCTAAAAAAAAGTGTGTATCTAAATATTTGAATGAAGGTAGCAACATCTCAATATAATTATCACTCTTCCCCCTCCCTTTCCTCTTAGTGTGATTATATAGGTTTATTCTATCCTTTGCGAGAATGTATATAGACATTTAGGGGCTTGAAAAACTTCTACAATAATGGACCCCTAGCCAAATCATACACAAGTAGGTCAAGTTGGTCTCCTTGGGAGTGACAAACTCTAGAAACCTTTTTCACAACTATGAGCTTTTTCTCAATTATCTCAATTATGAAATAATTATGATCTCATAATTATAATTTTTTAGCAAAATAATTATGAGAAATTGCTCGATTATGTTATTTCATTCTTTTAACATGGAGTAAATCTCACATAATTAAAAGAAAAGGTGAAAAGGGAATGAATTTTAGCCAAAAAATAAGGTAATTTGAACTTGGGTTTCTCTAACTATAATGGAGTGGAAAATAGGGTTATAAAAAATTCCCCCTAATGCATGAGTTCATGAGAGAAAATCATAACCAAAATGCATTAAAATAGAGATCAAAGGTAAAAATAGGAGGAATAATACAAAGCAAAGAATCTGGATCAGAAGACACCAAATGTTGAAGTCCCATTTATGTTGATAACATCCCCAAGGCGAGCATACCCATGCTAAGGAATAAAGAAATACCGAAAATTGCCGCCAAAACACACACTACGGATCCATGCCATGAAATGCTAAGACATGGCCATGAAGAATTCACAGTGGATCCATGTGACTCATTAGATAGAACATAGCCGATATCAAATACAATGTGGATCTATGACACAATATACATCAGTAGGACTACAAACACATAATAGACAAGGGGTTCCCCAGAATAGTCACCAAGGTACATAAATGAAACATAATTCTAATGCAACTTGGAAGGGTTCCATATAAAAGTAAGATGTCCATAATTTGTAACGAGGGGACTTCGACAAAACCCCGATGGTAAAAATATACAACATGCAAATAGATGTGTTGATGTCATGCATGGCAGAGACGGTCTAATTACCATTCAATAAGGTAAAATAGTAATGGATGCAAGGGAATCAACTAATTAGGAAAATGGACACCAAGGTACCTAGTACAGTCGATTAAGTGTAAATAGATGAGATGATGTTGAACACCAGTGAAATCGACCGATTAGGAGCCAATGATGTAAACCCCATATTACTTGTGAGGAATCCTACCACTAAGGTCTGCAAGCTCCAATGTACTACTGGCTCGTAGATCAAGATCCTATATAATGAGTTGAAGTCAATAGGAGAAGATTCATCGAAGGAGGGCCTTGATGTATCCCTTGTCAATCAACATGGAACAGACCAGGATGAGGTAGTGGATGGATGAATTGATGAAGTGATGAAGGACCACTTACTTAGGGATGGTTGACTCAAAAAGGTCAACATGAAACTAAAAATGGTTGACACAAGCTGACAATTCCCTGGAAAACATAGTATCACGACACAAGAGTGACTTGGAAGCATGAATAAGAAGCACCATGAGATATCGTGCAACAATGAATGATTCATTGAGGCACGCTCCATATGACTAGAAGAGTAAATAGTTTGAGTAGACAAACTCATATGTATGGTATGGCTCCTATGAAATTTCAAACCGAAGTGTGAGAAAATGATGCAGACAAGTGCCATGTTCAAGGGTGACGTGAATAACGCTGCCATTTTGATGACTAATGGAGATGAATATTCCCTACCCTTTATATTTTTAAAATTTCCTTTTTCGTAAGTTTTCCCCCCAAGCTCGAAAAGGAGATAAAAGTACACAAGGGAGAACTGTCTAGCCATAGTACACTAGAGTATTCCTTTTTTTTAGCTAGCCTACTCAATCCGGAAAAGGGTTAAAGCTATACTAAATAGACATCCCTTCAAGTAATTTAACAAGCATGAAGGAGACAAGCTCACTTGACAATGTCTTCTAAATTAAGGAGTCTGAAAAGAGCTTAAAGGAAACTCGTCCTCAAGGAACAAGTTGTATAAGAGATAACAACTATATCTAGTCATGGTGGAATTTATCATGACTTAAAGAGGAAAAGAGTTTGGCTAATAATACCACTCATCACAGTGGTCCCTCCAAGAAAGGGAAAAACACTAAATTAAATTGAATGGTAGGCGAAGAAGATGATGACGATGGAATGAGGAAATCAAGGATCATATTGCATAAATAGGTTGATAAAGAGTGGAAATCACAAGGGATAAGAGTGTGGAATCCTCCCAGGGTATCACCAGAAATATGAAGAAGAAGAGGACATGAGACTCATATTTTAGGTCATGGAGAGGAGATATTTTGAATAGGAGTAAAAATTTCTACATGGAAACCAATACAAAAGAAAGGTGCTACTCTCAGGCATCCATGATTAGGTAGGCTTTACCACCAAGATACGACATGCATAAATAAGAGTGGCTATTGTCACAACTTGATGGGGTTATACCTAAAGCAGAATGATGGCACTAACAGTAAAAAATGATATGGTGACAATAATATGTGACCTACCCCTACATGTCATTTCAAGAGAAACACACATAAGGTCCAAAGGATGTCGCAATAAAAACGCCACCCTGTCCTGTAAAAACCATCCAAAAGGACTTGACCCATGGTTAAATCACATAATGAAAGACATAAACATGGCTTATGTAAAAATATGACTATATTTTTTATTTTTTTAGTTTTATAATTTTTTTTGAATTTTTGGCATAAATAAGGCATGAAAAATACTTCCATCACACACAAAACCAAAAAAGGGTAAAAAAATCACACTCTGATGTACAATATGTACAAGCACAACACAGTCCAGTAGGTCACGCTAAAGGGTTCCAATAGTTGGCCACATGCTAAGGGTATCTATATGCAAACTTATGGAGGGTGAGGGGACCATATGGGTCACCAATGTGGGGCCATGCCAAAGGAAATCAAACCACCCAATATTGAAAGGTTGACCATGCTAGGGATAGTGTAACATAATCGTGCTCTGAAAATTAACCTGAAGACATAAGGGAGGATCAAGAAATAAAGGGTGTACCATACACTCGTCAATAGGTGGTATTGAAGTAGGCAATTTATTGGAAATTTTGATAGTAGAAGCCCAAGACTTGACTTGGTCCAAGGGTTGAACTTCTAAGGTGGGCTGAAGAGTTTCCTCCTAGATCGATTCAATATTTTTATTTTCAAGCACTAATTGTTCTAAATCACGGATAATAGAGGAAGAAGGAATCATAATCTCCCTAGGATTATCAATAGGTAGATCCATGACCTCCAAGTTGACTAGCGGGGGTGAGGGGGTTTGTCATCGAGCGAGTCATGTGGAACAAGTTGAATGATGACCCATGTGGGAAAAATAACCTGGTCATATTCCATATTGTGATTGTGTTTCTAAGCAGCACCAGGAGGTACTAACGGGACCACCAGAGAGGAAATATCTTCCACTAAAGGTGTCAAAGTAGGCTCACTAGCTTCATCAACTTCCATAATATCAGGAGACAACACCCACATATTAGAGGGTCTATGGGGTCCAAAGGTGTTGGAAGAGATCATATGAATAGGAGATTTAAAAGGGGACGAAGGAATGTCAGGTGTTGGTAATTGAGGAGAGATACCAATAAGGGATGAGCTTTTAAACAAGCTCACACCAACACTCTGATACTGTCTAGGGTTGTTTCCAACAAGTGGGACCAAAGTCCCTATAGTGGTAATTTTGGCCAATAGTACACATTAGTCCAATTGGTCAATAGTAATAATATTGCCTTCATGGGGAAAGAAAAGGACATGAAATATCAAAGACACAACCATGGTCATAATGATAAAATCAACTACAACCAAGGAGAAAGTTATAATCCATAGTGGCATTGATGACTTCAACATCGACATAAACGGTTTTAACTCCTAGATCAATGGAAAATTTTGGAACAACTTTCTTAGGTACAAAATTATGTCCTCAAATGCTTATATAGTGGTAGTAGACTTAGCGAGCACCAAAGAGCCGATAGCTTTCGAATAGGATGTTGACATGAAACAAGTTGAAGAGCCTTCATCCATCAATCTGTGATGAATATTATTATGAAATAAATGCATGGTAATCTGAAAGATGATCTGGTGTGAAATTCAAATAGAAACCTTGTCAACATTAAAGGTGATAAGATTCATGTCCGAGGAGTTCACTCCATCGATTGCAAACAACAAATCCTTGCATTGCTAAGGAAAACTTTGCAAGACCTACAAGGAAAACATGGCACAATGATCTTGTGTTAGATCTTCAAAAATACTTTATTGTTGAGAAGCTCGGGTAGATGGATTGTGTGTTGTCTTACGAACGACACCCTTAGGTGGGTGATTAACAAGTTCCACAATCTTATCTAACATGAGATGTCCAGTGGAGGGAGATAGAGTGGGTGAGTCCTTAAAATAAGAACTTGAATCAGGAAAATCATAATATCTAGCCCACGTGGTCACGTTGAAATTCTCTTTACACATAGAGACAGACGAATTATTTGCAAGATTGAAAAACAACCCATCATTTCCCCCTTGCATAGTTGGAGGTTTTGAAAAGAATGGATGATTTAAAACAATAGTTTGTTGTGTAATAGGTGGCAGTGCAAGATGCCTATGAACTTCATCCATCTTAGGGCACTCATGAACCAAATGCTTCCCTTGATTAATCTTACAATGATGCTCATATGTGCCCCCTCAATTATTAGGTGGGTTTGGTTGAGGATATTGAATAGTTTAACTCTTTTGTCTATTTTTCTTGTTCTTTTTACCACAAGGTTGTTCATTGTTCTTCAATGTTTTGGACTTCACTGTAAGAACATCAATAAACTTCTCAGAAAGAGGTGTTTTTGTAGAGCCAGATGCACTTGTTGGGGCTTACGTTGTAACAACCAATTTCCCAAGTTTGGCAACAAGTTGGCTAACGAAATTGAAAAAAAAACTAATCACACCATCAATGTGTGGGCTAGGAGAAGGTTTAGGTGGGCGAATGGAAGGTCATGAAGCATTTGGGAGTACTTCATAAAACACACCCGACCAAGAATAAATCAAATCGAGTTGTTGGGAAACATAGAGACTATATTTGGAAATTTGATGTTTTTATGATAGAATGAACCATTTTTATAATATTTCATTAGGAATTTTTGTTCTAAATAGCCTCTTACGACATCACCACTCAAGGATATGATCAGAAATTAAGGTGGAATCATCTTGTATAAAGTTAGAAAAAATGTTAGAATTAATGGCATATCTCGTAGGAAACTAGAAATGGGACAACAATGTTTGGGCCAAGGATGAAAAATGACTGTAAGATCAGGTGTCCAGTTCAATGTACCATTTGGAAACATCTCCAGTTAATGTACGTTGGAACAAGAGTAATGTGATCGAATCGTCCACTAAATTGTTTGACAAACACCACAAAATGGTAAGTGGTAATATGGGTGGATGGATTCTCCCCAGAATTTCCTTCAAACTTCAAGATATTGGACAATAAATTTTCAGGCATAGGTGGACACCAAGGATCATGTGGAATGGAGTCGTTGGTTAGCTCTGCTAATTCTGGTAAATTATGTGAAGATAAAAGTGTATTATGGAGTTTACTAAATGGGTCATAAGTATGAGAGCTACCAGACCAACCGTGATGTCCCCCCATATAAGGATTATGTTGTAAAGGTTTTTGAATATGGTAAATTTTCATCCCAACATATAAAGTATGTGGGCCAGCATGATCGATGAGAGTAGCTTTTCCCCCAGGGTAAATTTCCACAGAGAGTGTAGGACCCCCAAGAGCATGACTACTAATTGGTTTGTAGTCGACAAAGACAGATGGGACAACTTGTGTAGTATCACTGACATAAGGATGGTGACTCATGGAAGTGACAGTGTTAATGGAAGGGTTAACCCTAAGTAAACTAGTCGCTCCTAGAAAAGAACTAGAGGCTAGCATCCCTCCAAACGAAAAACTATACTAGGTTTGAGACATATTTGAACATTTCCACCAGACTAGCTAGGGTAATGGATGATCCTCCCCACACATTTCCAGAAATAACCATGCTTATTTGAGGAACATGAACCATAGGTTGGGAAAAAATAGGAGTAAATATTCCTGACCCTACCCGTTGATTAGGATTAACAACCATAGTCGACATGGACACATGGCTAGACACAACAACACAAGGGAAATTTATGAGAGCCATAGAAGAACCTGGTATATCGCAAGAGGAGGTGAGAGGTGTTGATGGAGGAATATATCCAATTACACTCAAAAGCGGAAATGATGATAGGGAAGCTGAAACTACTAATGCGGAAAGAAAAGAATAATTACTATCCTCCATAGGAAATACAGATAAAGGCATGCATGTGTAAGAAGGTGTTGAACCATCTAGGTTTAGCCACAATAACTATGGTCCCAAAGTATCGTTCAAAGGTGGATTAGTAGGAGAATTTGATTTTTATGCCAATTTTTCAATAGAAATCAAATCAATACCACGGGGACCAATAATAGATTCCACAACTATGGGTTCATCTAAATCCTTAGCACCGACATGAAATTTCCAAGCAGGAGTGAGAATTCCACGTCGTTCAAGAGGAAAACCATGAATACAACGTTACGGATGGTGACTTGGTTCAGCTAAGGTGAATAAATGTAAATTAACCAAATAAAGTTAGTAAAAACAACCCTAAGGCCAAACTATTAGACTCAGACAAAAAAAAAACACACTAGAAACATCCTAAGAGGTAGTCGCACAAGAAAACCAATCCTAGTACTATATTTTATATGGCCTTCCATTAGACTTCTTACTTGTGGGTTCCCAATTCCACAAGCACAATTGTCCAAAGGAAGGTAAGGAAGAGGTATGGTTTCCTCCCACAAACATCACCTGTAGGGTATTTTTCCTAGGAATGACCACTCATTAGGGGAATTTTGAGGTCTAAAATGGGCCTCCTAAGGAAATTATAAAATAATAGTGGAAAAAATCTAATAAGATTTGATGACATCATCAAATTTTAGAGGGAAAAATGAAAAAAAAAACTTTTTCAATTCATATTTTCAACTTATCTCCCAAAGTTTTTACTCAAATTTCAAGCGGGAGTACTCGTTGGATGTGGAATTTAATTCCCCATCCAAGGAGCACCCATGTTGCATAATTTCGATGGGTCCTACTACACGAAAAATGAGAAATACATAAAAAAACGTGATTACAATCACGTTTTTTTATGTATTTCTCATTTTTCAAGTAGAAGAGTTCATCGAAAGTATGCAACATGGGTACTCCTTGCATGAGGAATTAAATTCCGCATCCAACGAGTACTCCCACTCGAAATTTGAGTAAAAATTTTGGGAGATAAGTTTAAAATATGAGTTGAAAAAGTAGTTTTATTATTTTATTATTTTTTAATATTTTTACTTTTTTACTCCAAAAATGGTGAATCATCCATTATGGATGACATCATCATCTTGAATCCTATTGGTTGTTATAAAGTTTATTTTTGTTGTACATTTTTCTTATGAGGCCCATTTTAGACCTCAAAATTCCCCTAATGAAGGTATCTTTGTCCAACGAGGGCGAATGAATATTGAGATTATTGGTAGTCAGCCACAAGACAAGATTCCTTGCCATGAGGTGGGTGGCCTCCAAGAGAACTGCTCACACTGTGACCTAGCCTAACCCCCTCTAAATCAGGTTTCTAAAATGCTTCGGTTTTGTTGTGGGATGATGGAGGATTTTTCAATCCTTAACTTAGGCTACTAAGTTTGTTTTTGTAATATTATATTAGTTGAATCAAACATCTATCTCCAACACCCTAGATTAAGCTAATGTTAGTGCACTACCAATAAAAGAAAAGAATGAATCTAGTTTCTTTTATTATCACATTGATTTTAAGTGGTTGTTGTTTGGATAATTCGGATGTGACATGAAACTTAGATGGTGTTATTGACTCTTGTTAGTAAAACTAATGAAACTATATAAAAATTATTCTTTTCAATTTGATGAATGCTAACTATAGGAGGGTAAGATTCATTTCACTTCAAAACACACAAATTCCTACAATATGCATCTCTCACTAATTAAGAATGCAAAATCCCCAAATTTATAAGAATTATGACCCAAAAACAAACTAAAAGAGAAAAACCGAAAAGAGGCCAAAAAACTCCCCAAGCTAGAATGCAAAGAACTTCCAAAATGTCAAAGCTGGGAAGCCAAATCCAAACAAACACTCTTAAGAAATCAAAAAGAAAGGAAAAACTAAAAGAAATGGAAGACAATGTCAACAAGTCAGGGGTGTAGCACAATGTTTCAATAAGAGACAATGTTCTACAAAGGTAAAAACCAAACCCTAATGTCAGGAAGGCCTAAAGAAGATTAACAGAGAGTGGTAATAAATATACAAAACACACTGAAGTAAAAAAAAATAGATGCCAATTGCACAACCAAAGAGAAAATGCCACGAATCGCAAATGAAAGCAAGCAAAAAATCACTTGAATTGAATGAAAACTAAAATATGAGCAAGAAACCAAAAAAAATCAAAATACACCAAAAAACTCTAGATATGAAACAAAATCGAAACCATAGACCAAGCAGCAATGAAATATTTGAAAAGAGAGATCCAAAGCTTGAGGACAAAAGCCCTAAATACAATCACAAGAAGGCATAAAAAAGACCCTATAATCTGGATAATAAATGGAAAAAACTCACAAAAGAGATATCAAAGTCATAGCTGATGTAATCATCAGCTACTAATTACCATGAAATATATATGAAAAAGTCTCAAGTTAAATGAAAGTGATCAACATTCAAATTCAAGCACAAACAACTCTACTAGGAACCCTAGAATTCAATCAAAACCAGATTCAAACCCAAAACAAGATCTGAATAAAACCAACTATAGAATTGTACTCAAACAAATAGAGCACAAATATATTTGAAAGATAATATCAAGCTCAAATAGAAAAAAATAGAGAAGAGAAGGAAACAGAGAAAAATATTCACTCAATTAGTTGTTGCAAGCACGTGCGGATGGAGGAAAAAAAACTGGTCGATATTCAAATGGCCATAACTTCCTCATCTGAAGTCTATTTTCAGTGAATATTTTTTTTGTTTTGGGGTAAAATTTTGAGAGGAATCCATTTATGTAGTTATTTTTATCAATTATTGTACATAAAATAATATAAATTGATAAAAACATATGTGGCATGTTACTTCCTCTATTTTTTATAAAAAATAAAAAACAAAAACGAAGGTTTGGATTTAAGATATTTTCAAATATGAGAAATATGAGGCCAACAGAGATGTATAATTTCATACATTAATGGAAATATCAATGAAAGAAATATAAATATGAAATCACAAAGGTAGGAAAAGATCCCAGCAAAGAGAAAAGAGATCCAACACAAAACAAGGTACACTCCCTAGTTTCTTAAAATTATCAGATTAATGACTAAAAATGTTTTGAAATTTCTTAGAAAAAATGAAAGAGAGAAAAAGAAACTAGATCTATAAAAAAAGAGAAGAGATCTCAAATCACAGAGGGAAAAAGATAGAAGTCCCTCATTTAAAGCACCAATTCTGTTGCAGTAAATTCTACATGCAAGGAGCTATTCTTGTTGTTGAAGAGGTAAATCCCCTCTGCGGACAGAGGCGATCCCTACTAGCCCAGATCGGGTCTAGCAACAATCATAACACGCAATGGCGCAAGTTCCTAATTGCAATAAACCAGCTTGCGAAGAAGGCTTACCTTGAATCCAACGCTGTCGCTTGTAGAGAAAGTAGCACTCTCGTTCCTTAGCTCTGGAAGATCATGATCCTCACGATCTCCGTGATTGGACACCTGTACACGCAAGAAAAAAAACAAACGCAAGCATAAAATCCAGTATATGCAACTATATGTCAATCAGAGAAGACATAACTCATCATCATAATCAACAACAAGAGTGGAACCATAACCAATAGTTGTTTATCATTAATCAATCAAAGGAGGATACAACCTGGCTCTGACGCTGAATTCTCCTTCGGAGGGTCGCCAGCAGAACACGTCTTGAAAAATCCTGTCAGGGATAGGACAAGCCTCTCTCTTCGGATGTCTCGACAATAATCTCCTTGCTTGGATTTGGCCTTAAGGGAATGAATCAAGGCTCTTACAGCATTAGGCTCTGATGGCTCTTGGGAAACTAGCTTGCAAAGGAGATGAGCAAGATTTTATAGATGGAGGAAGGGGAGTTGGGTTCCCTATAATCATGGGATTGGCCCTATCCTCAAGGAAGCTTCCATGAGAGGTGGCAAACCACTTCCTCTACATGGAGATCTGGAGCCAAACCTCCCAACTCAAATTAGATACCAGTTTATGGATTGGTTAGGACGAAACTTCCGCCATTTATTTTTAAAAAACACTCCTTAAAATGGCTGGTGCAAGTGCAACTCTGAGACAGAGCGCCAATTGGCATGCCCTATTTGAATTATTTCCCCCATTGGCGTGGGTACTGAACTGGCTTCCCGCACCAATGAAAAAAGGGGTGTTTTTAGGGTTTTCCACAAGGAGTTGTCTTCAGGGCAATGAAAGCTCATGTTCAGAGGGATGTCATGAAAGTGGTTTCAAGTCATGTCACTGCTCATAGGTCGCGGAATGAGCCCTCCAATTGTGCGGGATGGGGAATTGCAGGGACGGTGACAAATTGCTGTGTAACAGATGCCCCCTAAAGCATGAGGCCCGAAAGAGAGAGAGAGGGGTGAAATGCTTTACGAGAACGTGTCCAACTGAAAACATCGTCGTCGGAAAACCTGCATAGCATTAGTTGAATTTTGAGGTCTAAAATGGGCCTCCTAAGGAAATTATAAAATAATAGTGGAAAAAATCAAATAAGATTTGATGACATCATCAAATTTTAAAGGGAAAAATGGAAAAACTACTTTTTCAACTCATATTTTCAACTTATCTCCCAAATTTTTTACTCAAATTTCGAGCGGGAGTACTCGTTGGATGTGAAATTTAATTCCCCATCCAAGGAGTACCCATGTTGCATACTTTTGATGGGTCCTACTACACGAAAAATGTGAAATACATAAAAAAACGTGATTACAATCACGTTTTTTATGTATTTCTCATTTCATCGAAAGTATGCAACATGGGTACTCCTTGGATGAGGAATTAAATTTCGCATCCAACGAGTACTCTCGCTCGAAATTTGAGTAAAAATTTTGGGAGATAAGTTGAAAATACGAGTTGAAAAGGTAGTTTTATTATTTTATTATTTTTTAATATTTTTACCCTTTTATTTAAAAAATGGTGAATCATCCCCCATGGTTGACATCATCATCTTGAATCCTATTGGTTGTTATAAAGTTTATTTTTGTTGTAC
This sequence comes from Pinus albicaulis, assembly GCA_034641835.2. Lineage (NCBI taxonomy): Eukaryota > Viridiplantae > Streptophyta > Pinopsida > Pinales > Pinaceae > Pinus > Pinus albicaulis. The sequence goes on from JAXQQM020078216.1 coordinate 72,811, forward strand.
ATTTTTCTTATGAGGCCCATTTTAGACCTCAAAATTCCCCTAATGAGAAGTACAACTGATATCTCAAATACATGATATGTATGTGGTATGGGCGCAGCCATCCATAGCAGAGTATACAATAATTCAGATCCAAGGCATGGACGTAGCCATCTAGTAAGGATCGATAAATAGACTCAGGTATGCTCGCAGCCATCCAATCAGCGAGTCATGTAACTAATCATAATAATCCACAAAATCGCAGCCTGGATTCCAACAGACAAAATCCAGGGTCTTGCACTCCATCTCGACCCGAACAAAGTACAAGTTCAAACATGTGAATAAGTGAGCTGAAGTCGAACATGCAAGAACATCGCCTGATTACCTGCCAATGATGAAAGCTGTTAACAGACACGAGAGGTACCACCATTAATGACAATGGTCCTCAAGGTACTACAGGTACAATCTACGGCATGTGAATCAATGAGTTGGCGTCAAACACCCATAGAATCACTCGATCGGAGGCCAATGATGAAAACCTCACGTCAAACGCGAAGAACCTGCCATTGAAGCATGCAAGCTCCAAGGTACCAGAAGGGAGTCTCTATATCATCTTCCTGAATAATGAGCTGAAGTCGACAGGAAGTGACCTTGATCGATGGTGGGCCATAGTGTTTCCCACATCATCGACACGAGACAAAGGAACATAATATCTTTGTGAATCATGATCAGACGAGAATCAGAGGAAGGTTGGTACTTGCAGAGGTCAAATTCTCTTGAACATATAAACAACACGACAGTGGATTTGGCAGTATTTGACATCAACAGATCAAAGGTCATGATGACGAGGAAAAGAGGAGATGAGTGGTCAAGAGGGATCACCCAAACCCACGGAGGCAAGTGAAAAAACGAGATGAGATATTCCCAACCCGACACAAATGTAGACAAGTGCCATGTTCAAGAGCGACATACTACCGACACGACAATGATGTTGGTTCCATTTTCCCCACCATTTCTGGCGAGTACCTCTTTATTTTTACACAAGCTTGAAGAGGATACCATATGCTCACTGTATAAGCCCATCCTAGTACATTTAATGAGCCTTAGGAAGGAGGGACTCGAATAGCGTCATTACGACTGAATCCGATGTCATCAGGGTTTAACGAGTCTAACAAAGGAAGAACTCGGTGTCTTTTCATATTTAGAGAGTTTGAAAAGACAGCAGAAAAGTAAACTCCAAAGGTCCCTTTTCATAAATAGTTTCTCAGATCTGAAAAGGTAGAAAACTTTGTCTGAGAAAACCTCCTAGTCGCAATAGGCTAGGGTATTCCTTTTTCGTAAATAGTCTATTCCAGCCCGAAAAAGGGGTAAACGTATACTGGGTAGATTTCGTTTCGTGGCCACTTTAACGAGATCGAAACGACAAGGGCCTCAGCAATCTTTTCATGTCTAGAGAGTCAGAAAAGAGCTGAAAGATGACTCCAAAATGACTTTTTCGTATATTTACCGAGTCTGAAAAAGTATAAAATACAACTCATGTCACCGTTTAAGTTGCATAAAAACCTGCTGCTGCACATAAAGGTAAGTGTAAAATCCATTTTTGACAAAATATATTAAAATATTAATAAAAAATGACTTTTAAAACCTAGTTAGATTTCAAAAAGTTATAAATAAGTCTCAAATGGTAAAAACAAAATTACTTTAAATATTTACCTCATTGGAGAGCAACAGTGGTCCATTTGTCTGCAAACTTCTTACGGTGACTGCGACTGATCTGGGCTATCATTCAGATCTCCGTTTGTTCCAGGTAAGTGGCACTTCCTTGAACTCCATTTCGATCCATTTTTTAGAGATTTCCATTATGGATTAGATTTCTGTGGGAAATTTTTAAAACTTTAGGGCTCTTTCCATTGGCGCGGGTATCGGGCACGGACCCGCGCCAATGGCGTTTTTCTTACAAAGGGGCCGCGCCAATGGCGGAACTCAATTTTACGCTTTAGATTTTTGAATTGTGAGCGATCCAAATGGAATTTCAAGCATAACAGAGATCTAATCGAGGCTTTTTGATCATGTTGATGCAGGTTACTCAGGCATAATGGTTATTGAATGGAAGGAGAGGGAGCATGGGGAAGAGGATGAACTGGCTATGGAGAATGAAGCCTGTATGAATGCACTTAAGAACTGTGGACTAAAAAAATTCTTTCTTACTCCATGTTTACGAGCTCAGCCCGAGCCACTACAATACTTGGTCAGCATATGGGACGAAAACGAAGAAGTATTCAAACTTCGAGACCAAGTGTTGGAACTTGAGGTTTCCGACGTGTATTTTATCACCGGGTTGTCATGTAGAGGGCCAGTACCCATTTTGACAGGAAGCAAACCTTCCAGGGAAAAGATGGAACAAGTAATGGCGAGGGTGTGCCCAGGGGCACAAACCGGATTAGGAAGCGGAAAGGTGGACATCCACACTGTCCGTGATCTAGCACTCAAAGTAGTGCTACACACCATTACATGAGTTGCAGGATTGCAAGCTCCACATGAGGCAACCAAGGCCCAACTCCTACTAGCCTCTGAGTGTATGAGTCCTACACTGTTCGATTGGGCTACAGCGGTGACAACCAATATCAAGAGGCAGCTGACAAGATGCAAGCAAGTCAAGTTAAAGCAGTCTAGCTACGGTTCCATTCTGGTGTCGTTCATCTTGGAACGACTCCCTATCTTCCAGGGCCAAGGGGCCATAGTTGCTGAGCCAATACCATGAGAGCCGAGGATGGTTCACTGGGCAACACTTATGCCCAGATCAGGAGGAGGTCAACAGATGTCTTGGAGACCTGAGTTCTTTGTGTGGTTACGGTGACAACTAATCGTGGTCGAGGATTGGCCCTACGTTGGGACCGATTTCACCGGAGATCCCGATCTTCTGCTCCTGGAGGGGGAGGATTAGGATGAAGAGTTGGGTATGATACTCTTTTTTATTTTTTGTATTTATGATTTTTTTTGGTAATACATGTTTTTTCTAATAAAAATTATTATGTGTATGTAGATGTCGGCCCAGAGAGGCCCGCGGGCATGTCGCCCATTGCGCGGAGAACCCATGTCTAACATGACCCTCAGGCTGAGGGTGGCGAAGGAGGTGAACTGATTTAGAACCTGGAGAGCATTGCCCGAGGAATCCCGGACTATGCATGGCTAGCAGATGTTCCGATAGCATACCAGCGACACACTGTGGGGGTGCCTAGTCGCCTCCACCGACTACTGAGATGCTTAGTGCGTGCAGTGACTTGTTATCACGAGCACCATGCAGATTAGACATTAGGGCTTTTCATATTCATATTTTTGAGAGACATGTCATCTCCAGCTGTATTAAGATGAAAATGTATATTTTTTGATTTTATGTGATGCACACTATGTAAACATTTCGACACACACACACACACACACACACACACATATATATACATATACATATACCTATTTCTGGATGGATCTTTTTACATGTGATGATGTTTTTTTTATAAATTACACAAATGTCTATATAAAACCATATTAGCTACTGCATCTGTTAATGTATTCATATGTCTTGGTATGTGTTGATATGTGATATAATCCAATTTTTTCTCCAGTAAACGAACACACAGATACAGACATAAAATGGATGGGTTTCTTACTGAATAATGACCATTAAGCTATAATACTACAAGTTGTGAGTCTAGATACACAAGTAATTCGCAAATACCGAGGTCCACAGCCTCAGTTAATAATTCCAACACGGCACTATATTCCGCGATATTATTTGTAGCAAGACCCAGACACACACCTTGCAGGTTAACCAACTCACCAGCAGGATCATAAATTACCCAGGCTGCCGAAGATAGATTCATGGTACTGCGAGAGGCACCATCCGCGAAACCCACAAATGGAGTAATAGACATCTGCACAATCAGGAAGACCCGATCAGCAGAAAGATGCTTACATGCACACCACACCAAACATGCACACAAATGAATATACACACATATGTACACACACCACACCAAAAATAACTTCAAGCGTAGTATTTTTTAAGGTACAGCCCATTTCTAGGTTGCGTCAACGGAACTCCTTCGTAATCGATGAGCTCATAAGCCCCATTTTTTAATACTCGTTTTACTATGTAGGGCCCATGCCACATGGGTTGGAACTTTCCTGCTCCAAGTTTTTCATGCGCTTGGTCGTATAGGAGGACAAGGTCCCCTTCGACAAAGGAATGTGGAGAGATAGATTGATCAAAGTGAGCTTTGACCCGCTTCTTCTGTGCCTCAATGACTAAAGCAGCCAAGTGGCAGGTTTCATCCAACCGTTCCAAATACAAGAGACGCTCTGCTTCAGGAGAAGTATCGGGCAAAAGTTCCACAGCCAAATTTAAGGAATTTCGCACTCAACTGGAAGAGTTGCTTCCATACCATACACCAATTGGAATGGTGTGAATCTGGTTGCACTCTTTGCTGACGTCCGGTAGGCCCATAGAGCTGAGAACAATTGGAGGTGCCAATTGGACTTATGAATACCAACTTTTCGTTGAAGCATTGTGACCAAAACTTTGTTCACAGCCTCAACTTGGCCATTTTCCTGGGGATAATATGGCGTTGAGCTATCATGTCGTAAGACCAATCTTGATGTTAGCTCAACCATCATGTAATCTCGAAAGTGAGTACCATGATCGGTTACAATGGCCTGAGGGACCCCGAAACGTGCAATAATGTGGTTGAAAATAAACTGGGCAGCTGTCTTACCATCGGTGACTAGTGTAGGCATCGCTTCAGCCCACTTAGTAAAGTAGTCGACAACAACGATTATATATGCATGCCCCCTGGCCGAATTAGGGTTACACGTCATAAAATCTACGCCCCATTTTGCAAAAGGGCCGACAGTAATGACAGGATGTAGAGGGAGGGGTGGCGCGAGCATCTTGCGCTGAAAAACCTGGCACGCATGAAATTTGGGGACTGCAACAATGCAGTCTTTGAAGATCGACGGCCAGAAGTAACCCACGCGCAGAATCTTCTGGGCAGTGGCATATCCAAACATGAGACCGCCATAGGCGCCACTGTGATATTCATTCAAGACTTTTTCGACCTCTTCCAGTGTCAAGCACCGGTGGAGCACCGAATCTACTCCAACCCGGTATAATGTATCTCCTACAATGCGGTAGGGTTGAGACTGATGCCGAATCCGACGTCGGGCATCTTTGGTCAACTCGGAGCGGAAAGTTGACGTCTGAAGATACACAATAATATCACCATACCATGGGTCACGGGTGCTGATAAAGAAGAGGGTTTCGTCTGGAATATGTTCTTCAGAGTGAGATGGGGTGGAGTCTGTCAGGAGGGAGCAAATGAGATCCGCGAAAACCAGTGATTTGGTCGACTTAGTAGTAGTAAACTCTAGGTCGAACTCCTGAAGGATAACGATCCATTTGGATTATTTTCCCCCCAGTAATTGTCGAGATAGAATATATGTCATGGGGTTGCAATCCGAAACCACGGTAACAGTACGCAGCAGGATGTAGTGGCAGAAACGTTGCATAGCTTGTACTGCGGCTAATTCCAACTTCTCGACGTGAGCGTAACGTGTTTCTATGTCAAGAAGGTTCCGTGATAGATAATAGAAAACGTGTTCATTGCCATCATCATAATCCTGCACCAGAACCATAGCTATGGTGCTAAACGCGGTGGCCAAATATAGAGTGAAATCACGGTGATAGTTTGGAGGACGAAGCAATGGAGCATTAACAAGTAACGTCTTAAGCTTCTCAAAGGATCATTGAGCAATCTCGTCCCAACGAAAGGGAGAATTTTGATTTAAAAGACGCATGAATCCTTTAGCCACTTCCGCGTAGTTCGGTATAAAGCGTCGAAGGAAATTAGCCTTTCCCTGCAAACTCTACAAGTGATATAACGAAGAGGGTGATGGGAGATTGACAATGGCCTCGATATTTATGGGATCGAGGTGAATCCCATCCTTGGAGACTATGAACCCCAAAAGATGGCCAGAATCCACACAAAAGACGCATTTATGAGGGTTGAGCTGGATATTATAGCGTCGACAGCGAAGGAAAATCTGGCGGAGGTGTTCTGGGTGGTCCTGTCGCCGAGATGAATGAGCTGGTAGATCATCCAGATAAGGCTGAACGATATGGCATATGTCGTGGAATGCGTAATAAATAGCACGCTGGAAAGTAGCTCCAGCATTCTTCAAGCCGAACGGGAGCTTTTTATAGGCAAAGGTACCCCACGGACAGATGACTGAAGTCTTGTGTTGATCGGCAGGTAAAATATTTATCTGATTATACCCAGAAAAGCCGTCCATTAGGGAATAAATCTCACTCCCAACACATTCGTCAATGATTTGATCTATGAAGGGAGCAGGGTAGTTTTCCTTAGGACAGGCGCGATTAATATCATGGTAATCAACACATACCCTTATAGTACCCTAGTTTTTATCTACAGGGACAATGTTTAAGACCCATTCTGTGAGGGGAATTGAGTAAATGAAGCCCGCGTTCAGAAGTTTTTCAACTTTTTCTTTAATGGCAGCGGCTTTGCGGGATGCACTGGGCGTAAGCATTGGCGCACTGGTTTCGCACTGGGATAGGTAGGAATCTCGTGCACTACTATGTTGGGATCAATCCCAGGAATTTCCTCATAGGACCAAGCGATCACGTCTCTGAATTCTCGGAAAAGATCAGTATAAACTCGTATCTCATCAGGAGAACAAGTTACTCCCACATGTATGTTTTCAACTATCCTTGGTTTAACGAAGATGTCGATCAGAATGGTTTGAGTAATGTTGCTCGGGTTTCCCTCTAACAAGACCTCATGTGTCAATATAGGCGTCTGGAGAGGTGGAGTGGGAACCTGAGATGAAAAACGCTCTAGACAATCTGACATTGCCCCCAGGCTGGGCATAAAGGAGGAACGATGATGTGTATCAGTCCAAGGTAGCTCCTCAAGAGACATTGTTTCAACAATGGCTTCATCAGAAGGGAAAATCTCTTTAAGAGGATCAGGCGAGTCGGCCTCACCGAGCCAGGGGGATTGAGAATAGATATCTAAATCCATGCTCAAGGGAGCATGTTGAGGAGGGGGAGGATCAGATGCGGTAATGATCTCACAATAATTAATTTCTACTGGAGTTAAGGGCATCGATTCCCCAAAATCAGTCACCTGTTCAGGTGAAGGGATGATCCATGGGTTGTCAGACCTGGAGATCATATTAACTTGAACGGTGTGCGGTGGCGGCGTGGGAAAAATACCCATGAGGACGGGGTCCTTGAAGAGACCAGGTCCTACACTGTCAGGGGGATTTGGAATCTTATCCACGTAAGGAACGTTGTTCTCAGAGGTAGAGGTGAAGAAAGACAACTAATCCAGAGTAATGATTTTTCCCTCATGAGGGAACTTAATAAGTCGAAAGAGGGTGGATGTCACGCATAGCATAGCGTAAGTCCAACTGCGGCCGAGAAGCAGGTTGTAGTTAAGTTTGCCGTCAACTACTTCTACTTCTACGTTGACTGTCTTCCCTTGTAATGTAATTGGAAAACTCTCGAGAACACCCAGGGGTTTGGATTCCTAACCATCGAATGCCTCTAGGGCATTGGGAGATGATGAAAGAGCCGGAGAGCCAATGGCCTTCCAGTAGGCGGACGACATGACACAGGTAGAAGCACCCTCATCCACAACGGCCCTATGGATGTTAAGACCGTTGATCCTGACTTGAATAACAAGAGCGATTTGATGCGGAAATCGGGGGGTAAAATTTTCTAAGTCGAAGGTGAGAAGACTAGAATCGGTGGGATCGATTCCACCGATTGTAGATAAAAGAGCTTTCCGTTGTGAAGGACAACTTTGAAGGACTTCCAATGCAGACATAGCAGAAGGCGCATGTGCCAAATCTTCAACAATACTGTAGTGCTGAGCGGCACGGGCATTTGGATTGTAGGAAGACCTTCGCAAAACACCTTTAGAAGGTGGCTTCACAACAGGTTCAGCGGTAGGCTTCTCAATTTCCAAAGAACCGGAGACAGGTGGGGGAGGTGGGCCATCCACAACTTCCTTACCAGCTGCCTGACGCAGTCCAGCATAATCCTTCGAACGCATGGCCACGGAGACAGGTGCAGTACCATTCATCATAAAGACCTGGGACCCAAATGGTGCAGATGGTGAAGGATGTTCAACCATCTGGGTCTGTTGAGATGGGAACGGTTCTTGAAGGACTGCCGAAGTCCCTTTAGAGCCTTTGAGAAGTTGACTAATTTCAGAACGTCATGGAAAATCCTTGGTATAATGATCTCCTTCACAAATAAGGCAGGGGTACTTTGGTTTACGTTGGGAACCGTCCTCAGTGCGAGGTTTAGGAGATTTTGACTTTGGGGCGTCGGGTTTGGATTTGCCTTTTCCCTTCTTCTTTCCTTTGGAGGCTTTTTCCGTAGGATTAGCCTGAACGGAGTTAACCTCCGTAGTTTTGCCAGAATCTGGAGGGGAGGGAAGAGCAGAATTATTGGACGAATTGGACTTCTGCTTCCCATTCGAAGATTTTTGAGAATTTTGAGACACGGAACCAATAACACCATCTACCGCTGGGGTAGGTGGAGCTTTAGAGGTTCCTAGGCGTGGAGCATCAGTCAAAATATCATAAAGCGTGCCGGACTGAGAGTATACTAGATCGAGATATTGGGCACGCGCAATGGCCTGTTCTTCAGTTACACATGCCCCCAGCGGCAATATCTTGCATGATTTTGTTAACGAAGGATGTGGTGAACCAATGAGTTAGTAGTTGATCAGGTATATCAAACTTGATCAGCCTACGATGACGTCGCCACTCATAAATGTGATTGGATATGTGGGTGGCTTTATCCTATTTCAACGAAGTCGAGAGATGCGTCCCGGCTTCATAGCGAACCGGTAACTGAAAGTGAGTCAGAAAGGCCATTGCTAAAGTATTGAAATCTTGAAAGATGCCACGGGGTAATTCAATATACCACTTAGTGGTAGCACTGGTAAGAGTGCGCTGGAAGAGACGTAGATGAATTGAATCATCGACCCAAGAATTAGACAAACACCACAAATGGTAGGTCATTACATGAGCTTGGGGGTCTTCACCAGCTTTACCTTCAAAATTTTGGTAGTCGCCGGGTACCTTGGTTGGAACTGGAGGCCAATAAGGATTATGAAGAATTGGATCATTGGTCAATTTAGAAACGTCCGGTAATTCCAAGGTAGCCAAGAATGGCAATTGCAGATTGAACGGCATGCCAGGCCCTCGATAAGGACTGGTACTTGTACTCCACGCTGGTTGAGAATATCCTTGCCCCCAGGGGTTCTGTCCGACAGGATTCTGACCATAGGGGGTATAGGATGTATAACCAGCCTGATTCGGTTGCTGGTAACCAGCCTGATTCGGTTGCTAGTAACCAGTCTGATTCGAATGCTGGTAACCAGTGTACGGGGCTTGATAACCAGAGTATGGACCCTGATTGTAAGTCGGCCCTGTTTGAGCAGTCTGTGGATTTGGCTGCTGAGTATAGGTGTAGCCGGGTTGTTGAGTGTAATAATGGGAACCTTGAGGCAGATTATAAGTCAATCGTGATTGACCGTGAGGGTAGTAACCGCCTTGAGGTTGAGCAGGCTGCTGATAGGTGGGACCCTGCTGAGCCTAATAATTAGGATGCACTGGTTGATTCGGTTGCAACATCGAGTAGATCGGTTGTTGGGCAAGGTTAATAGAGTGTGCAAGCTGGCCTAGCTACAGGCTGACCTGGTTGAACGGGCTGTCCTGGTTAAACAGGTTGACCCAGATAAACAGGTTGTGTTGGTTGTACAGGTTGACCTGGCTGTTGTGGAGCACCAGGTTGTACCGGATGGGCTAGTTGGCCTGGTGGTGGGACACCGGGTTGTACCGAATGGGCCGGTTGGCCTGGTGGAGGAACACCGGGTTGTGCTGGGTGGACTGGTTGACCTAGTGGAGGAACGGAGCCAGGTGGTGGCTGATAACTGGTTTGACCTGGAGCAGGACCATAAGGTGGTCCTAGCTGATGTGCAACATTTGGAGAAATATGATACTGCAGTTGCATGGGTTGGGAAGGTTGGACTTGCCCCCCAAGACTGTATACTGGCCCGAGTTGGTACCTCGGTTGACCTACGAGTCCTTGAGGTTGCCCAGGTTGGACTCCAGGAAGAGGCTGCACGAGTTGACCTGAAGGGTTGTAATACTGTCCTTGCAGACCGTATAATGGCCCTTGCTGGCCCGCAGTATAGCCTTGCGAGTCATAAGGATAGCCAGGCTGGCCCGAAGGTTGGCCTTGAAAAGGCTGTCCTTGCGGGTTATAAGGTTGCCCAGCCTGGTTATATGGTAAACCCTGAGCATGAAGTTGAGCCTCAGGAGCAGGTAAACGTAAATGATTCCCGTACTTATCGTACTGTTATGGAAAAATGTACACGAGTGTATCGTCCTACGCATAATGTGAAAAATATGAGCGGTTGGGATCTTGAGAGGATTGTCCGACCTCGGGGTTCGATTGTTGCAGGGGAAATTGATACTCCTTAGGAGAAATGTTCTCCGACATAGCAGAAGCTATATAAATGTCTTCGGGAAGCGATGTGGTCCTTACGGACAGAGTAGTAACATCAGGTGTAGATGCGGCCACACAAACAGTGGGCCTAACGGGCACAGAAGTGACCTGAGGGGATGACGTGATGGGTGTCTGTGGAGACATCCCCAACGAAGGAACAACCGGCCTCGTAGAAGGAGCTGATACTCCCATAGAGGCAGCGACAGCAATAATCTGACCTAAGGATCTATAACCTGCTGGTAGTGAGGGACCAGGCGAAGACATAACAAATGATTCAGCGTTGTCTTCTGGGAATAAATTTCGGGTTACTTCTGGGAAAAACTGGTAATCTTCACCAGACGTGGGAATTTCCTCGCTAGGAGAATGACTAGATTCACTCATAGTCGAGCCTACCGCTAGATCTCGTAACAGACGGCGAGGACTAGGAGGAATAACAACAGCTAAAAAAGGCGAACCCGATGTAAGAGGAGGGAAATGCTCCCCTACTCCCAATCTAGACCAAGGGTTGGAAAAGGACCAATTGAACTCAACTGGTCCTCCAAAGGGAAGCTCGGATAGAACCGGTCCCCCGTCGGGAAACGATGGGTTGCTGAGGTTCAGTAGAGGATTGAGAAACCTCTGATGAATTGTCCATATATTGACTACCAGTAGACAAAACTGAGGGTTCTGCCACTGTGGTAGTAATGACAAGAGAAAAAGATCAAACACACACACACGAGCTGAAAAAGAACCAAGGCACACAATCAAACGACCAACAAGCAAAATCTAACAGGGAGTGTGATCGCGGGTGGTTTATTTTACGACATTGAAACTTAGAAACTTTACTGTTTCATGTTTTAAGAGTCGAGAAACGGATGAAAGGTGACTCTATCTCTTTCAGTTTTGAAGCAAGCGTGAAAGGACAAGTGCTTGGTGATCTTTTCAAATTTAAAGAGTCAGATAAGATCAAAATGACTGCTCAGGAATACTAGGCAAAGGGTGTACCAAATAACCATGAATTGCAATATACACCTTGGTTTCAAAATGAAAGAGAAATCAACCAAGGACTTAACGTACATGCAGGCAATCTCCCTGAATGTTGTGTCTGGTGTATCACGGGTATAGGGCGTCAGACTCAGCTTCCTATGGATAAAGGATAGAAACCTAGTGGGGTCTCCCTTTATATAATTGATGGTACGGGGAGCACAAGTCCATACTAGTGCTGTCTAAAGCCAAGAGGCGAATGACAACTACTAGGTTTAAAGACATCAGAACACGTCTCTAGCCTAGACCTCTAAATATTTCGTTAAAGTTTCAATGTTGCCTTAGTGTAAATTGAATGAATTTTAATGTTTATCTTCAATTATGTTTCAGTTTTCAGGCCCTAGCGAATGTTATGTCTCAAAATCACCTAAATGCATACTACATGCCACAGTATGTCATTTCATTCGATGAAAGCTAATTACAGGAGAGTAAAGAGCTTTTCACACAACAACAAAATGACCAGAAAGCAACCAATGACACCCCTAATGCAGCTAATGGAAACTAAAATCTTTTCATTCAAAGTCACTAATCACTAATAACACCGAAAAGATCCAATTCACATTAACTAATTTGAAGCAAAAGAGATTTCTTTTTGTGTTTTCAATGTTTATGAGCAAAATGCACTAAACAAAATGAAAACTAATGAGACAAGAAATTTGAGAAGCAAAAGCAAGAGAGATAAACAATCAAATTTCACTCAATGAAAGCACACAATCAGATCTCAAATCGATAAAAATTCCCTCAAATCAAAAGACACCCAAAGACTCAATTGAACCATGTAATCTAGGCCCAAAACGAGACAAAGCGGAATTCGAATGAAGAGGAAGACAATCACTCAAATAACAAAATGAAATAATATAAAACCACCAAACGAGTGCGGAGCAGAAATCACAAAGCTGGCTGATTAGACAGAAACCAAAAACTCCCAAGGGAGGCTCGACGCACAATAGCACCTAGATGCCCTAGGGCTAAAATGTAAAATCGATAGAAATGGGCAAACAACCAAAGGAAGAAGGTCACAATCAGTCAAACAAGGCTCCAAAACACTCAAGCAGTTGAAAAAACAAGACCAAACACACTGATCAAGCTCAGGAAGCTCAGAACAGAGCAAACCCTAGTACCTCACAGGATTGGCACGATTGTGAGGCTGAAACTAGCGCCAGAAATGAATTGGCGCGGGTAATACACTAGCAAACTATGCTAATGGGCATGACTGTCAGGTCGTAAAGCGCACCGGTCGAGTTTGCTATGGAAAAATAAAAACATGCAATCCAACAAGAAGACCAGTGATGAGCAAGCTGACCAAAAGCCAAAATCACAAAAAGAGCCAGCCAAAAGAGCCGATCAAGCAAGCAGAATTGAGAAACAACCGAAAATACAAGACAATACTCCAAGTGTTCAGTTCATAAACTAAACTGGAGATTGACTGAAGTAGCTTTGATCTACTTCAATAATCTAGAGCAATAGCGTTTCGAAGGCTATCTGGCTAACTTCAGGCTCCGTCTGTAGCTTACGAAGCAGAACAACAACAAGCTAGATGATCCCCAGCGGAGTCACCAATTTGTTGAAGAGGTAAATCCCCTCTACAGATAGAGGCAATCCCTACTAGCCCAGATTGGGTCTAGAAACAATCATAACACGCAATGGCGCAAGTTCCTAATTGCAATAAACCAACTTGCGAAGAAGGCTTACCTTGAATCCAACATTGTCGCTTGTAGAGAAAGTAGCACTCCCATTCCTTAGCTCTGGCAGATCACGATCCTCACAATCTACGTGATCAGACACCTACACACGCAATAAACAAAACAAACGCAAGTGTAAAATCCAGTATATGCAACTATATGTCAATCAGAGAAGACATAACTCATCATCATAATCAACAACAGGAGTGGAACCATAACCAATAGTCGTTTATCATTAATCAATCAAAGGAGGGTACAACCTGGATCTGACGCTGAATTCTCCTTCGGAGGGTCACCAGCAGAACATGTCTCGAAAAAGCCTATCAGGGATGGGACAAGCCTCTCTCTTCGGATGTCTCGACAATAATCTCCTTGCTTGGATTTGGCCTTAAGGGAATGAATCAAGGCTCTTGCAGCATTAGGCTCTGATGGCTCTTGGGAAACTATCTTGCAAAGGAGATGAGCAAGCTTTTATAGATGGAGGAAGGGGAGTTGGGATCCCTATAATCATGGGATTTTCCCTATCCTCAAGGAAGCTTCCATGAGAGGTGGCAAACCACTTCCTCTACATGGAGATCCGGAGCCAAACCTCCCAACTCAAATTAGATACCAGTTTATGGATTGGTTAGGATGAAAATTCCGCCATTTATTTTTAAAAAACACTCCTTAAAATGGCTGGCGTGAGTGCGACTCTGAGACAGAGCACCAATTGGCGTGCCCTATTTGAATTATTTCCCCCATTGGCGCGGGTACTGAACTGGCTTCCCTCGCCAATGCAAAAAGGGATGTTCTTTGGGTTTTCCATAGGGAGTTGTCTTCAGGGCAATAAAAGTTCATGTTCAGAGGGATGTCATGAAAGTGGTTTCAAGTTATGTCACTGCTCACAGGTCGCGGAATGAGCCCTCCAATTGTGCGGGATGGGGAATTGTAGGGACGATGACAAATTGCTGTGTAACACTTGTGTAATCCTATGCCCTATTAGGATTGCCAAATAAAAAAATGAATTCTTAAATTATACGAGAGAAAACCCCAAAGGATATCATCTTGAGAGTGACAGACTGTAGAAACCTTTGTCACAATTATGATTTTTTTTCTCAATTATCTCTATTATCTCAATTATGAAATAATTATTATCTCATTAGAGGAAATTTCAGCCTAAAGGTACCCATAAAATTTTCATGTAATTTTCATGTCACAATATGTAAACCAATAAAAATAATTCAAATTTAAAAAGATGTATAGGTAAATATTTTTTAGAGAAAATAATAGAAACTAAATTTTTGATTGTATTTTTTTCTTATCTCCTTATAGGTTTACTCAAATTATAAGTGCACACACTCGTTGGATGTGGAATTTAATTCCACATGCAAACGCTTTTTAATATATATTCATTTTTTTATCAATGTGGGTTTCCTAAAAAGTATCCATAATGGGCACTCAATGGATATGGAATTCAATTCTGCATCGAACAAGTTTCTACACTCGAAATTCAAGTAAACCTATAAGGAGATAAACCAATAATACAATTAAAAAAAGTATTTTCTTCTTTTCCCTCCAAAATTCAGAACTCTTATTTTATTATTTTAATTATTATTTTATTATTTTTCCTTAAGAGACCACTTTGACATTGAAATTTCATTTAATACATAATTATAATATTTTGGCAAAATAATTATGAGAAATTGCTCAATTGTGTAATTTCACCGTTTTAACATGGGATAAATCTAACATAAGTAAAATAAAAGGTGAAAAGGGGGTGCATTTTAGCCAGCAACAAAGATAATTTGAACTTGGGTTTCTTTCACTATAATGGAGTGACAAATAGGGTTATAACAATATAGTATCAATAATATTACTTTTACATGCAATTTGTCAACTCCATATTAAGTATTGAAGGAATTAGATATCTCCCTCATACTAAAAAGTAAATTATATTTTTTACTTTCACTTACTTTATCTCTTTATGTAAAGTTTGATGTAAAATTAATGTGAAATTGAAGTATTTTATTTATGGTTGACAATGATTTTTTGGGTTATAAATACTTTTTTATTTGTTAATGTATGTATTATTTTATTATTTTTTAATCCAATAACTTTACATGAGAACATATCCCTCATACTAGACTATAGAATGCCACTCAATACAATCAATTATTCCATTTCTAAAAACTAAGAATTGACTAATTTAGAATGGTTTTCACAATCACTCCCTTCTCTTATTATAAGAAGAGGCATGAACTTTAAGTCATGAATTTCATAACTATGTTACTCACTAGCATCAACAATGAAATCCTAGAGCTTTTTAAAGGGCATTTTTGCACTAAAAGTAGAAATGAAAAATTGTTCATTATATAACTTCAAAAGAGTTATTATGATTAGGTGAGTGAATATGGTTGGTTTATATATACGAATTGGCATTTTTTTACCTTTACACATATTTTTTCTTTTGATAATGCCTTTTTTTGGTCCATGTAAACAATGATATTGTGATCATCAAAGAAATTTTCAGGTGCTTGAAAGTCATATGTATAATATGTATATCCATTAACCTCATTTTAAGGATTTTGATTATTTTCTGGTACTCTATTATGTTAAGTGAAAAATAGTACATGCCTTTTTAGCGCTCATAGCTAAGTCTATGAAATGTGATAGTAAAAATACAAGTACATACACACATTATTTTTCTAACCATGGTTTTTTCTTGTTTGTCATGCATGGCATAGAATTATTTCATATTTAAAACCATAATCTTTGAAATAATTTAAGGAATAAACTCCTAACAAATTGTTAGGAATACAAAGATGACTATGTATTTCAAAATATATTATAACATAAATGATTGAAACTTAGATCCTAACATCTATCGATAATTGTGTATTTGTCAATGTGACAGTGAGGCGGTGGGATGGATATGAGAGCTATGTAATCCACTTCCTATATGAATAGTTCAGACGATTTTCAAAATATTTTTTGGTGCATGTCCCTTATCAAACCAATCAACTAAACAACTAATAAATACATAATATTTCAAGAATAATCATAGGCATCTTTTGGCAGGGCCTCTTAATCCATGTATAGTCATCATATCTATATGATTAAATGTATTTTGTAAGTGGTAAAATTTAAATGTATGAGTGAGTGGTTGGAGCACGTACAAATACTCCAACCATTTCTTCTATGTAGAAATATGGATGAATACATAATAAAAATATGGTCGGAATTCCTTCCCAAAACATTGTTCATCTTTGGTACATTATGTATGTTCATGTTGTTTTCGTGATGTAGTTTATTCTAGATACATGTGAAGGATTTTACTTCAAAATTGGTTCTATTATTGTTGGTACTGAGTCCAGGACTATAGAAATATTAAATGAAGATGATGTAAAAATTTAAGAAATAATTGAAATAAGAAGAGGCGATCAAGAAAACTTGAACCTGCAAGAAAAAGAAAGATCATGCTTGTTGATTGCTTGTGATGATGAAACTCACAATTATTAAGTAGATTTTTTTTCTTGAAGTACTAATCATTCGTTGTTGTTGTATGCTTGAGGAATAAAAAAATATATGCTCACTAATTGTTTAAACAATTCTAGCAATATAAATAATGCGTCGAAATTGTGAAAGAAATTACACAAGAGGGAGATAATTGAAAAAACCTATCACTATGTGAAATATTCTTCAATAAAAATATTAGTGACCAAAGTACCAATGGAATATTGTATAAATAATGATGATTGAATGTTTCTTTGTCATCATGGTTCACTGGAAAAATATCCTAGACATATCGAATGATGAGAATATGTTGGGAGATTTATAAAGTGAAAAATATATGTGCTTCAATTTTTGTGTAAGATGGAGTATTAATGGATCTCATCCATTATTTATTTTCATGTCTCCCCATAGTCGATAGCATTGGAAATTTGGGAATTGAACATTGTTAAATAAAAACATTTGATTAGTGATTATAAAAAGAAACTATGAGTTATTTGATTGATGTCTAGACCTTTGATTTGTTGAAAAAAAAGGACTTCACCATTTCTTGCTAGTTGTTGACACCAAATTAAAGTAATAACTAGTCAATTTGTGTGTTGAGATATGTGTTAAGAACCTTGGTACCTCTAGTATGGATCTAAATATCCCTAGTTATATTTTAATGTTTTTTAATTTCTCAGGAACTATGACAAGATATATGGTTGAGCCATAATGTAATGTGGGAATTCTTTTGTTGAAGTTGTGCTTGGATTTGACAAAATACTGAGGTTACAAAAATATTCATGCCCAAGTTATGATATAAGTGAGAAAAATTTAATTTTTGTTGAATAAGGATGACCAGACTTCAACTTTTGGTCTATTTGTACCAACTGAAAAAGTCGAAATGCCAATTAAGCCATGTGTTAAGGTTGTAAAAAGTACTAAATATTTGGCTATTATCGATAGTTATTGTGCCCCTATATACTTTGGATGATTTTTTCCATGAGCTAATCTCAAAACAAAACAAAAATTGTGAAGCACATACATATTGATTAAATATCGACATTTGATCTAGTAGCTTTGTGATAGGGAAATTTCTGGTGAAAATTGAAACTGGTGTAAATTTATGTGGCTCATTGCACATTGATTCGAGTCAACTCAATCTAATTCAACATATTCGCATCAACTCAGACTAATTATAGTCGAATGAATCTATATATAGTCTATCTATGGCCGCTTGTTGAATGATACAAGGAATAATATGTGCATAAAAACCTTGTTGCTAAATATTGGTACATTGAAAACATGGGAACCACTCTTAGACGCACATGCAAAAGAGCTTTTCCAATAAATAACAGGATTAATCAGTCTACAAATCACCATGGAGTAAAATGTTTCTCAGTATTTCCATGATTCAAGGATAGTTAAATTTTTTGAGGAATTGTGATTGTTTTTTCTAGTCAAGGAATGGCTAATAATGGAATGCAAAAACATTGGTTCACTTAGTAAAATTAATTGAATAATTGACCGAATAAACAGATAGACTAGCAAATATATAGTAAATACAAATTTATTCGATTCACTATTATTAATTAATTGAGATTCTTTTGTCTATGTTTTCAACTAGAAGTGGGGAATTAGCCAACGAGGATGGAGAGATGATAGGCTTTGTTGCAGATATACCAAGAAGGAATATCATTTAGGAAACATCAAATTTTTAAGAGGTCTAAGTTGATGCACTGGCTAGAGTTATAAAATATTAGTAGATTTGGTTGACTAAGATATGAAATTGACTTGGTGTGTCACCAATTAAAACAAACTGATTAATGTTTTGTACTCTTATACATTGTATGATCCTCCTAATGCAGTGAATTTTAATAAATCAATTGAGTCTGTAATTAATGAATACTATACTATGTAATGAGTTTGTAGAGAAATTATTTTATGAAGGATAGCTAAGTCAAGTTGTAGTTATGTTGTGTAATTAGTATTTTAGTCAATCATTGGAGTTATAAGTGAGGGTAGTTCGAAATGTAAGCCTTGTTTAGGGTAGGAAATATTCTCCGCATTTGTAAATAAAATCAATGACTAGTTGATGAGATCGTAATCTTTCTACTATTCATTGATAACAAGTCAATATTTATTGTAAAAATCCTCGCCATAAAAATAAATAAAATAAAATAAAAAATAAAAATAAAAAAATAAAAAAATAGGATGCCTTATTCAAGTTAAATCTATCCTTCATGGATGAATTGCAGACTTGGAAAAATATCAAAAAAATCGTCAAGGAAATGACCGTGAAGTCTAGTTATATTCCATTGGTAAAATAAATTTACTATGCAGGAAAACATGAGATCATTGGAAATATAGTGAAATTAATAAATTTATCACAAATATGT
Source organism: Pinus albicaulis (assembly GCA_034641835.2). Lineage (NCBI taxonomy): Eukaryota > Viridiplantae > Streptophyta > Pinopsida > Pinales > Pinaceae > Pinus > Pinus albicaulis. The sequence continues at coordinate 91,971 of JAXQQM020078216.1, forward strand.
TAATAGCAATAGCAGTATTAGAACAACAAAGCATCTTAGATAAACAATAGCAATTATTTGATAAAAACAATTGCAGTAGGTGAGAAGTAAGAGAATTCAGTTAAGAATGAGAACAAAAAATATGAATATATACAAAAAGGGATAAATGTACAACATGATGAAAACATGATATTATATTTATTGAGCCCCTCTGGTATGAAGTTTCAGAATGGTTCTTGGATTGTGGCAAAGAGTAGAATGGTTGGTATGTATAGTTTAACTATTTAATGTATGAATGCAGGACTCTAAGGAGTGAAGGTCATGCACTGGACTCATTTGTAAGGAGAACCCCATGTTTCAAGCTTGAAAATACTTGTGGGGGAGGGGGGGGGTGGGGGGGTGGTGTTGAATTAGTATTGTGCAGTATGCATCAAACGTTGCATCATTTTTCCCTTTATTTACACGAGTTATTTGAACCATTACTCGAAAATGATAAACATACAACATAGAAAAAACAATTGCATAAACCATGAATCATATAGAACATATAAAACATGAGAGAAAAAAATAACACATCAATTAAACATCATCAATCATATGAAGACACTAGATGTTAGGTGGATACCCTTCTACGAGAAAAACCACCATACTATGTTCTCTTCTTCTTCTTTATTATTTAAAATATTATTTACATCATATACTTGCCACCACCAATACGTAGGCCCCAACTTGTGATGTATACCAATAACCTCCCTCTTTAGGCCAATACTTGATGGAAGCCACCATTTATGAAACTATTTAGGCTCCATCCTACTATAGGCCCCAACAACTAATAGTTTCTCAGGCTAGCACCTGAAGGAATCCACTACTTCCTATAGTAGCAAACCACCACTTTCCATTGAAGACATAAACCTTCAAACCCTTGTGGACCAACTTTCAAATATTTTCAAACTGGGCCCACCAATATCTACGCAATCAACTATGGAACTTATTTCATATATTTTCATACAAAACCCACATAGACTCTTTGTTGAATCAAAACAATATGAAAAATACAAACCCTCTGTTAACTCAACTCATACAACAACACATAAAATCCACTCTCTCCTCATCAATAATATCAAAAACTAAATTTTGATCAACAATAAGACTGATGGCATCTATGCATGGCATCAACATGACAAAAAATGATTAGAATCTCTATCATATACTCAACTAATTTCACTACCATTTTAACTTCACAACACATAACCACTATGCTCTATCCATTCACACTATTCTACCCATGATCCAATACATAGTGAATACCAATTCACACTCCATTCCAACTACTACCAATAAGTATTTCAATGCTCAAACATATTACATTTTACCTCTAGATGGAAAACACCAAATCACATTGTGTTGTAGGTTCCACACAAATCACAATATTGTCAAAACCATGCTTCACAACTACTCCATATGTTGGCAGTTGTTCAAATAGGTGTATTCAGTTCTAGTCGTTCATTCTAGAAAAAATTTCTTACATTTGATCCTTTGATTCACTTTGACATAGATTTTGAATCTCAATAAGACTTACAAAATATTTCCTCTCTCGATCTAGGCAAATATTTCATTTGTTACGCCACAAATAAGATCAACACGCAAGGGATTTGACCTACAATACATTTGGGGCACTCCATAGATTTTATATTGTCATAGATCACCATAAATACTAAGAATCCTGCTCCATATCAGGTGACCAATTTCCTTAATCTCAAATTTCCTTCCTCTCATTCACTCTAGTGATTAGATTGCATCACATCTATGCTCCATGCTTGTGTGTAACCATTATGTCATATCAAACAATGATATCACACCATATACACACCCATAATAGTATACAATACCTCATCATATGTTGAATATATCGATACACATTATTCTTGAGTGTTCTAACACACTCTATATAGGTTAATACATGAGTTTTTAATTGCATCGTCAAATCCATGATACATCCATTTCAAGAGACTTTAAACTAATTTTCCCAATGTTAGATTGGACCCAATTCATGCATCAATGATAAATGACTAATTTCATTCAATTATTTCCATGAAGACCAAATCAAATATTATGACCAAATGAATCCACACCTTAGTTAAATGCCATAAGATTCTTAAAGACCAGATTAACTTGAGACCAAATCAACATTCTACTTCTTTGGACCAGATCAATGCACTTCAATTTCTCCTTGATGACAATATTAGATTGAAAAAGTCAAGTATTCATTATGTTCTTACATTTTGGATGTGAAAATTCCTAGAACCTAGATCTGGAATCCCTACTGCAACAAGTTGAACTACTTCTCTTACTTGCAAATCTGATTTAAACAAGTTATTTGAGTTTACTTCTTAAAATATTGAAGCAATTACTGAAGCAATCTTCACCCATTAAAACAAAATTTTGAAAACATAAACTGAGCAAGAAAGAATAATGCAAACACAGGACACCGTTGTTTTTGGAAAAACATCCTTGGAAAAACCCAATGCAGGAAAACCAGTGCAGCATATCTAAGGGTTTTATTTATTAAGCACCAGTTAATCTGAATTTTTCATTGATTGTCACACAGGAAAAATAAGTTACATAGAATATGACTGGAAAAAACATTGGTGAGCTTTACCTCACTCTATCACTTGAAATCCTGATTGATCCTAGAACTAAATGATGTGCCTCCAGTAGGCTCTGCGCTGCCTCTATGTAGTCCCAACATCAACCCTCCCAGTCACTGTGTCACTCATTTAGTTAATTTATCTGCTCCAAAGAAATTTTGATCTCTGCCTCCCAGTCTCACACCCCATATTTCAAATTTTGAAATCATCTTTTCAGCAAACCCTTGGATTTCCTCTGGCCCTCTGCGTAGTCCTTGTGTGGATCTACGTCAACCTCTATGGATCTGCGCAACCACTGCTAGATCTCTCTCTTCCCTTCTCTGCTAATAATTCTTTGACTGAGAAGAATTTGTCTCCAGAAACTATCTCTACCCCTCACTGCAATCAAAAATCACTTAGATTTGATTTTTGTTCTAGCACTTGCTCCGTCAAAAAAATTCAATTTGCAGATCCTCTCGGTGTCTCTTACAAATGACCCTCGAGCCTTCCTTTATAGTGTTCTCATTGACAAATCAATGACCGAGATTAGATCTCCAATCAACAGGTAAGATTATATTAGACTTCATTTTTTTTTTCTAGAATTTTCACCCACAGTTTACATTAATACTGATTAATTATTTTAATTTCCTAGTTAGACTTAGGGTCCTCATTAAAAATAAATATTTTTTCTTATAAAATTGTTTCTAGGTGGAATTTCCCAAAACAGCTTCTAGGTTATTTGTAATGCATGTGTCTAAGCCTCTCCACAAAATTTTGGGCTTAGAGAACATCCGATGCTACCAAAAATAAACACTCCCTCTTAGCGAAGAATGTGCTCTAACATATATTCCCTATTGCACACTGCTTTGACTCTTAAGAATCTCCTCTATGTTGCACTGTACTACTTCTGACCTTGCCATGATCAACACTACATATGTATTGAAACTCCCTCTCAAATGTTGCATATATTGCTAGCACTTCCACTGCTAACTCTGCACTGCAACTCAGCTGTTGAGAGAAGCAACGGAAAAACGTCCATGAATCTAAAAAAGTGTTCAGTATGCATCTCAATGCTAAAACACTTATTGCTGCTAGTCACACGATGTCCATCTAAATCATTGGTTGCTGCTTCTCTACACTACGTCTCTCTATGTTGTTGCAACTCTGCTCTATGTTGCTCAGTTCTGAACGCTGCTAAATACTACATCTATCCTCTCTCCACTCATTTGCACCAACTAAAAACTCCTCGAGCCTGGTACTCTTGATTATGGGCACCCATAGCAAGGTTGTGATATGAGAGGTGGACTCCTCCAGGATCCTGCCCAGCTAAATTTCTTCTGAACTTGTAACTCAATGTCTCCCCATCTCCCTCCTAGAGATGTGTGGGCACTCATGGTGTACTCATTCTCATTAATATTCGCAGTTGTAACCTTTCTATCATGTTTCTCATCATTTTCCCTTTGCTTCAAAGGACACTAGGAAGCATATTGGCTAAGTTCATCACACTTGAAGAACTTGATCTTCGATATGTTTTTCTTATGTCTCAGTTGCTCCTATTGTCCCTTGGATGCAAGGGTTGCATCTTCCTCCTCTTGCTTCACCTTTGTTCCACTACCACTACTACCATCAAGTTTGCACTTGACCAAGTATCTCCTTATCTCTTCTTTCTGAAGAGAATCCCACATATATTCCCAACCTGGAAAGGTTTTGCTGCCCAAGATACTATGGACAAATAATTTCCAATATTTGGTGACTTCATTCAATGACAGTCTTACCATCACTGAAGAAGAAGGGGTAGAACCTGTTAGGGTCCCGTGATTTGGCTGATTGGCAAGCCAAATGACAGTGTAACATCAAACCAATCTTTGGAGCCCAAGGACCTAGCCTTCCTGGACTCAGAGATGGATCTCTCTATTTGTGTAAGGGATATCTCTCTGTTTGCTTATTGTGTTCTGATTTTAGGCTAGTTATGAAGTAGGTTTTTGGTTTTTCTTTTTAGGTTGTAAGGGATGAACTGATCAAAGACATAAGATAGGTAAAAATATGTCAGATCAACTGGGCTATGGGGTTGAAGAGGTCAATAAAGCTTTCAGATGGTGATACAAGGTTGTTGAAGGGCCGATTTGATTTGAGGTAAAATGGATCTTTGGGCAAAATGGGGTAAGATGGACATCAAGTTTGTGAATAAAAAAGAATTTTGAGCAAAAATAGTTTAATAGCTGACATAAACATGGTAGGGAAAACCATTAATCATGATAAATGTAACTTTAAGCTAATGAATGCATAGAAATAAACATTCAAGCCATGCATAGAGATATATAACTTTGTAACTTTAGGAAATGGCTATCAGAATTTGGAGAAATACATTTAAGACAGACAAACAACATAAATTACTATGCTGGAACGCTTAAACATAGTACTTCAAGCTATCGAGAACTTTGAAAACAAGATTGCATAGTCTTAGGCAAAGGGAAAGATCAGAACAAGACCTCCTTCGTTCAACAAATGACAATCTAATCAGTCAAAGAGAAGTTTCATAGATGGAGCTATGGCTAGCCATGAGTAAGCAGGGCATACCGTAAATCATACTTAGCATGCATAAAACCATGAATGAAACAAGCAAACAATATTCTTAAGTTATTAAAGAGAAATGAAGAATTCTTTAATGTGACTAAGAATGAAGAAAACATGGAAGCTATGAAGAAACAAGAAATTTGAGGTGCCTCCAAGGGCATGTCTCAAATTTGTTCTCTAATTTCCTATAGCAAGAAAAAACATGGATTTATGAATGAAAACTAAGAAACAAAACATAGATAGAGACACTATACCATTCTACCAAGTCATGGAATCCAACAACAATCCTCTTTCATCATCCAAGAACATCCAAGAAACTATCAAAAAGCACGAGAGAAGTATTTCTTCCAAAGCTTATATGACCATATATTGCTTCTATTCATCAAGTTCAGCCTTTGTTTACAATGAAAGCCTTTGGAATATATAGGCCAAAGTGACGAAAGCCTCTTTGTTCAACATGCAATCTCATTGGCCTATTCAAAATATCTAATTTTGTCCTTGAGGCTTTGCAAAGCCCAAGGCACAAAATATCAAATAAAATATCTCAAAAATTCTAAAAAAGGGAAATAAATTGACTTTTCCTAACTAACCATGTACAAAAATAGCTAAACGCACATGAGGAAAATTCACTTTTGAAAGGTTCAATTTTTACAAAAATACTCAAAGAATACATCAGCAAAAGGTCCCCTGACTTGCCAGCAACTTTTGGAGGCCTTCCTGCTATCGAAACGAGGCTCATTGTGGCTCGTTGGAAAGCTCTGAGTGTCTACTTTCTGAAAATGCTTATTTTGATCCCAAATTATCACTAGAAGTCCTTCAAAAATAGGCCTGTGTGTAAAAACCCAAAAAATAAGCCTTGCTGATAAACGGGACAGAGTGTAGAAAAAGCAAGTGTTTTTCGCCATTTTGAGGGAGCAAAAGATCTTCAATTGTTCTGAAAATCACTGAGTATGTGCCCTTGAAATTATGGCATCCAATGATACCATTTTCATCCTTTGATGATGCCCCAAACTGAAATGGCGATGCCCATGAGTTTTGGCCAAAAACCCAAAAATGACAAAAAACCAAAATATGTCGAATTTCGCCCAAAATTGGTGAGCATGACCCTCAAGGATTTTCAGCAACATCTTGTGAAGAAGAGGCCAAAATTTGGAGCCTTGAGGTGTCTTTCCTCAATTTTTGTGTCGGGCGCTTCCCTTTAGCCTCCTTGAGTTTTTCTTGAGCAGCCTTCAACTTCCACCGGGCAAACTGATTGAGCTTTTTATAATGCCGGTCATCCTCCGTTGAAGGTCTAAGTCTCTATTTTCCTTCTCCAATTTCTTCTCCAAGTGATCATTAGCTCTCTCAAGCCATGCTTCCCGATTGCTCTCTATCTCTTGTTCGAACAATGCAGTGAGAGGGGTAGATTGGAGAAGGGTGTCTTCTTCTTCTTTTTGTTTCTCAAGGGCCTTTTTAAGCCCCATGGTTCTTGGCCTCTTTCGCCTAGGCTGATCTTCACCTTCACTTTCATCGAACTCACCCACGAGTTCTTCCAATCTCACCTGTGCTTTGGAGGCCTCCTTTTTTTATTTGATGGCCCGTGTCTCATATACAACCATATGGACACTCATTTTCTTGTTTTGGACTTGCAAAAAATGATTGAATTTCCTAGCTCTATCAAGATCAGTCTTCAAGGCATCAATTTGGCTTTCTCTATGGATCAAGAGATTTTTAGGATCCGGGCTTCATTATCACTATCATCATTTTGGATTTGGATGATTTCAAATTCCCTTTCATGTTCATGACTGCTTTCTTCCTTGTCCTTCCCTTTGCTTTGGGTGGCTCTTTTAGTCTTCTTCCTCTTGGGAAATTTGAACATGGGATTTTTGGGCAATTTTCCCTTGCTTCGGAGGGCCCTAGTCACATTTGGAGTTACAAATCTAGGCACCCTTTTCTTTGATGTCTGGGGCTTGGCCACTTTCAAAGAAGAGAGCATGGCCCCTTGCCTAGGAGAGGCAGCTAGCACATGATCCATGGGCTCTTTACCCTTGTCACTTTGCTCCTCATTTTTACCACTGTCTTGGATTTCTTTATGGATGCCTTGGCTATCCTTTTTCACTTCCTTTTGAGGGTTTTCCTCCTCACTGTGTTGCACCTGTTTATCCTATTGCCCCTCTTCTTCTTGAGGTTGTTGTTCCTTTTTAGGAGGTTGTTGTTCATCTCCCTGAGGCTGCCTCTGTTCATCATGTTGTAGCTACTGTGTATCATGTTGTGGCTGCTGTGTATATTGTTGTGGCTACCCCTGTTCAGCATCTTTATGAGTCTACTCACCCTCACTGTGTTACACATCTTCATGTTGCTGCCCTTCATCATCTTCCTCATCATTCCCTTGCTGCCTTGTTTCATCTTGTTGCTTCTCATCATCACTTCCCTCTTCTTGCTCCTGCTCTTCTTCCTCATCATGGTCATGCTCTTCTCCCTCTTCGGGTTATTTTGTTTGTTCTATGGTAAACTTGAGCTTCTTGGGAATAGGTCTGCTAGAAGAAGGTGAAGGATGGTGAGTAGGAGGTGTAGGGGATGTATGAACTGGAGGGACAGTGGAGAAATACGGATGGGTGATGAAAGTATCCCAAGAGACCTCCCTCTTCTGAAGCTGATGAAGAATGATGACTTTGATGAGGGAGTGATGGAAGAGGAAGGTTGTTTGCTGTGAAGGAGGATTTTTCTGAATAGTGGAGGCCATTTTTTCAATGCTCCTATGTAAGAAGAAAGGAAGATTTAGCAATTTGGCCCTCGTGAAATGCATGAGCAGTCGAATGTGATAGGCATAGACTCGAGAGAATCTTCCCTCACAAGTGAAGTACTTCATCATGATCTTCATGAGGGGGGCATAGCTAGTCAAAAGATATGAGAAGGGGAAAATGGAAGGACATGAATCTCTGTGCTCAGGCTTTAGAAAGGGCTTGTAATATTCTGAGTCCAGGTGGTTTTGTTTAAACCACTTATCCCCAATATAAGGGATTTTAGTGGCCTTGGAGATGGACCTTGGAGAGAATTTGAAATCTAGGCCTGCCAGCTGGAAATGCTTGTCTTGAAACCACAAAGCACAAAGATGTGTCAAAGGGGAAAATCTCTTCACCTCTTGCACTCTTTGACAAAAATCTAAACACCCAACCTCATGGAAATTGAACAAGACTGATGGGTGGGCATTCACTTCTTCAGTGGAAACAGGCTCAAATATCTTATGCAAACCACTCCTACTATCTTGCCTGGGAGGCATCTTGTTTTGAATGCTCTCTGCAACACCAAGCTACCTCAAATGTCCTGTGGAAAGTTCTTCTCAAGCACACAACTCTATCCTCTTTGTTAGTCACTGTTTGACCAAGGAAAATTGCCTCAAATGCTGTGTGAAATGGTTATTTAACACCAAATTCCTATTCCTTACAAATCACTGTCTGTCTTCCTTTGTATGTCAATCAACAAATAAAGAGGTACACACAGTCAAATGATTATTGTGTTTGGGTAAGGTCACAAAGCTCCTTTGTGTTTTGGTGTAAGCAAGACAGCCTTGTAGAAAACAAAACACCCCTCCCAATCAAAAACACTCCTCTTGTACTTCACTGTTTCACATACACAGGTAGACAAAAACAATTTCAAATTGATTTAACAGCTTCACTCACCATACTCTGTTTCATGGATCAAAGGAGGCAACACTAGTTTTTCTTTTTCTTTTTTTTTTCCGCACAGAGAGGACCTTTGAAAGTGACAAACTCATTCATGCATGATCACTGTTGTTAAATTAGGCTCACTGTTTCACCTTAGGAACACTGTGTTTTCCTTTCAAAAACTGCCTCCACCTTATAACACTATTTTTAACTTACACTTGGCTGACAGAGGTTATGGTTTATCACTATCTTGATGGTGGCTTTAGGCCTGTTGAAACTAATATGAATACTCTACTAGCCTCCCACCGTAACAAACTTTGTCAATATTTACCAAAACATCTTGATTTATACCAAGAGCTTCATTTTTTTATTTTTTTTTATTTTTCACCATCATTTATTCTTGAAGAACACAACATTAATCACCCCTTCAGAAAATTTAATACACCAAGGAGGCAAACAAAAATACCTCGAAGATGGATGGTGACCTTTGCTTAGAGAGTTGAGCAGTTTCAAGACCCTTTTGGAGGCATTTTAACTTTCCAAACATGTGCGGCACGTTCAAAAGGGTAAGAGCTGCGCAGCAATAGGGGTGTCGGGTCAATGATTGGGCGGTCGTGACCGGCGCCTACAAGCGCGCTGTGCCATAATACAAACTCTTCGTAAACCTGCTCCTGAACGCACCACCCGCTTTTCCAAGCGCACCACGTGGGCTAAAAGGCTTTAAACTCTACAAATGTTTTCTTGAAACACTTCTTCGGTCCGAGAGCAGCTAGGGAGATGTGTTGCTCATGTTTTTGAATTGCTAATAAGCCCTGCAACGGTCTCTAACTCCTTTTTGAAGGCGAAAAGTCAAAGTCTTTTATATTTTCTTGGTGAGGGTTTTGAAAACCTTTGAAAAGGCTTTTGGGTTTAAACAAAAATGAAGTACTTGCCTTGTGATTTCATCACTTCAAAACATTACGAATTCCAATATTTCGACCAGGACCATAAAAGTGTTATAGGTGACACTTTTCAAAGTGAAGAAATCATCCTCAAAGCCACAATTCCTCTTAGTGTTTTTCTCATTGAAAAAGAAAACCTATTGAAAGACACATTGTGATATGTGAGGTTTTCTTTGACATTTTGTAACGAGGTAGCTCACCCTTTTAAAACTTAAACTGACAGTTTCTACTCCTGATGTTTTGAAGGTAATCATGCCCATTGTGAAACTGATTGAGTTGGCAGGTGCTGCTTTGAGCCATTCTCTTGACTGTGGGTGAAGAACCTCACCTGAATTTGTAAATGAAAAACTCTACTATAAAATAGCTTCCATCATCAAGGTAACTGACTAACCCTGGATTGCTAAAGTAATGAGTCTTCAACTTTTATGGAGATAAAACAGGGGATGATGAACTGAAGTTGAAATGTGAACATGGGAAGGCTGTCCCTTTGTTCTTCTGTGAAGGAGGTCTGTAAGAAAAATGATTTTTCATTCATTTCACCCTTTTTGAGAGCAATCCCTTTTGAAATATTTTCCACATGCAATAATTTCTTTTCATCCTCAGACAATGGTGAGCCCTTTACTTTGTTTATGAAGGAGGCCTATTTTTGACAAATGCCTAGTTTCTTTTCAACCTTTGTCTCAACCAACTGAAGAATGTTTTATGAACATATTGATAGTGGTTTTCTCTGTATTGGATAACAGAAGTTAGCTTAAAAACCAAGACTGTTTTAATTCCTTGGCCATTTGCTTAAAAATATTTCTTCATTGATAATCACCCCAGTAGCTTCACATTGTATTTTAATAACAATGAAACTTATGTAAACAACTTTTAAAAGCACCACTGCTTTGCCTCTGCCTTTAACACCATTTTTATTCAAAAACCCTCAGTTGTTGTCTCACTGTACCTAAAATTTTCCTTTACAGTTTAGTGAAAAACTTAAAAACAAACTTTATCCCTGGCCCTCTGCTTATATATGAAGGAGGCCTTCTCAGTTCTTCAACCCTCTACTTGTAAAATGAAAGAGGTTTTCTCAGTCTTCAACCCTCTGCTTATAAAATGAAGGAGGTTTTCTCAGTGATGTCGTTTCATCAGTTTTTAAATAGTGTTATCTTTACCTTCACTGCCTATTCATGCTTAAGCAAATGAAGATGACAAACTTTCAATAATTCATGATGGGAATTTCTCTGAGACATTTAATTCTACTTTCCAAATACCTTTGCACCTCTTTTAGACATCACAAGCAGTTTGGCTAGTATTTGTAAAGCACTTCTTGTCATTCATAATTTACTAACCATTGACTGTGATTGCAGGAGCTTAATGAAATAACTCTCTGCCCCGTAGCTGCATCCCAGGATCAAAATCACATGAGAAGTATCTGTCTTCTCATGTTGAGCTAAATATTGTCTTATGGGATGCTGGTACACTTTTGCTCTTGAAATATCCTTTGAAACACTGTAAAATTACCTAATATCAATTTGACCTATGGCACTTGAATTGCTAAGACTTCAAGGCTTGTTAGTGGCACGACTTAAGGGTGTAACCAAACTTTATTTGCAGAATAGGAAGGTTAGTTAGGACTGGTTGATCATAGATAGAGGTTCTTTGGCATATGATAGTTTTCCAAGGGAGAAATGCATAGAGCACCACTACCTAACTTAGGGGGAACTTCTTGGACAAATTTGGATTGTTTTCCTTGGAGCTGATGGACAAGCTAGTATGGATAAGGCTAGATAGGGCTTGATAATCAGGTTTCATCTCGTCATGGGTGGATTGAAAAGGTAGGAGGGAAAAAAATGTTTATGGGTGTTTTCCAACTGGCAAATTTTACAATTTTTTAGATCAGCTACTAGAAAACTTGGCTGTTACAACTAGTCATCACCAACAAGTGAAAAATACTAATGACTAACAGAACCCACAGCTGCAAGTTGGTCATGGATTTCCTGAAGCCTAATCAAGAATGGAGTTATGTGCTCCCATCTTTACATATACACCATCCATAGTTATTTCTCTAAGTACATCTTCCGCTGCTTGGAAGATCCCTCACATAGCGTGGCCAAGGCTTCCCACATTTTCCTAGCAGTATCTTTGCTAGCAATATGGGACACAACATGATCCTTGACTCCATCCAGGAGTAGCCTTTTCACTTCGCCATATTGGCCTTGTACTTTTTCAACGAATCTGGATCTGCTAGGACAACTACTGTGTTCTCCATGAAAAGCTTTAGATCATAATCATCCAGAAGAAAAAATATCCTTGCCTTCCAGATAACGTAGTTGGAGGCTCCCTCCAACCGGTCTTGATCTTTGAGCCCATGAGTTGCCATGGCAGTCAAATCTGTCGAATTTTCTCCTCTTCTTCCCCCTCTACACAGCACTAGACAAGCTTGCACATTCCTTGTGTAGCTCGTAGATTTGTAGCCCGAATCTGCTGCTCAGATCTCGAAAAAAACTGAAATTCCTCGACTAGGAACTTCTTAGGAGATAAAATTCCCTCAATATGCTGCTTCTTCTTCTTCTAACAACCTTATGCGCGAAAAAATCAAGATCTACCTGAAAAAATTGCATGCCACTAGCTCTTCGCTGACGCTCTAGGTTGCTCCTTCTGCCTTGGAAAAATTATGATCTAGAAGTATTACCTCTCTATTAACTCACTCAAAGAGAGACCTTCCTATAAATTCATCCCTCCTGGCCTAGAGTGTGCAATCTTCTGGGGATTCAATTTGTTTCTTTCTACATCTCTTCAGCCTCTAACTCAGTGTTGGATCTGCTCTTCCTATTTCACAATACACGCTTTGATACCATGTGAAAATTCCTAGATCCTATATCTAGAATCCCTATTGCAACAAGCTAAACTACTTCTCCTACTTGAAAACCTTATTTAAACAAGCTATTTAAGATTACCTCTTAAAATATCGAAGTAGTTACTGAAGCAGCCTTCACCCATTAAAATGCATTTTTGAAAAAAAAAATGAGCAAGAAATAATAATGCAAACACATGACACTGTTGTTTTTGGACAAACGTCCCTAGAAAAACCCAATGCGGGAAAACCTGTGCAACATATCTGAGTGTTTTATTTATTAAGCAGTAGTAAATATGAATACATCAATGATTTTCACACCACAAATCAGTTACACATAATATAACCAACAGAAATATCGGTGAGTTTTACCTCACTCTATCACTGGAAATCCCAATTGATCCGGCAACTAAATAATTTTCCTCTGGCAGGCTCTGCACTGCCTCTGTGTAGTCTCAACATCAACCCTCCTCGGCACTACGTCACTCAACTAGTGAATTTATTTTCTCCATAGAAATTTTGATCTCTACCTCCCGGTCTGACACTGCGGCTTCCAGCTTCTGCAATTGTCTTCTCAGCAAACCCTTGGATTTCCTCTAGGCCTCTGAGCAGCCTCTGCATAGCCCCAACATGGCTCTGCATCAACCTCTCTGGCTCTATGCAATAGTTGTTGGATCTCTTTCTTTCCTTCTCTATTGATGATTCTCTGGCTGAGAACAATTTCTCTCTGGAAAATGTCTCCGCCCCTCACTCCAATCAAGAATCACTTAGATCTTATTTTCGTCCAAGCACTTGCTCCGTCAGAAAAAATAGATCTCTAGATCCTCTTGGTGTCTCTTACAAATGACCCTCAAGCATTCATTATAGTCTTTTCATTGACAAATAAACGACCGATATTAGATCTCCAAAAAATTCCTAAGATTCTATTAGACTTGATCTTCTTTTTCTAGAAGTTTCACCCAAACTTTACGTTAATATTGATTAACTATTTTAATTTCCTAAGTTATACTTAGGGTCCTCATTAAAAATAATTAATTTTTCTTATAAAATTGTTTCTGGGTGGAATTTCCCAATCGATTTCTAGGTTATTTGTAATGCATGTGTCTAAGCCTCTCCACAAAATTTGGGGCTTAGAGCACATCCGATGCTACCAAAAATCAACATTGGAGACCAATTCAACATACACATTATAGACTAGAGCAATTGAATCATCCTCAAATAAATCCTTGGGAAAACTCCATGGTAAATGCTTGTGGTTGCCATTCCTACAGGAAGCCAATGTGATTTCTCTAATGAGAAATTGGGTTACGAACACCCTTTTTCCACCGATGATTTGGGCTACAACTATTGAAAAATAGATTTCCCATTTTGAACCTTTGTTTGTTTGATAGTTTAGGGAAAACATAAAATCTCTCAACCAGAACTGCTCAAATTTGCCTCACTTTATTTAATACAACTGTAAACACATTTCCAACCTTTGAAACACTAGAAAACCTTTGTCAACCTTCTAATCATCATGAACAATATCATCTAAATATTTCCATCAATGCCAACACCATGTTACCAAAAAATCACCCCCTTTAGCATTCATGGAAACACCATAGCCACAAAAACAATATAATCTTCTTTAGCTTGCCCTCACTCTTCTCTAACTAGCTATCTCATTCTCCACTAGTGGCTAGCCTCATTCGCCCCCTTTCACATCAATGGAAAAGGGTGACCAAACCTCACTTGTAACACCATGCTAACACCAAATGAATAATGTCGATACCAATTGTTTTTTGATAAAGCATTAGCAGCTACAATAGTCATGAAAAATAGCATTAGAAATGAAACAAAAATAGTTTCCCACACTTTTATCTTCTGCAACCAATGGACATTGGTGACAACAATTCCAACAATGATCTTCCTCTTGCTAAAAATCCTCACCCTAAACATGTGATATGGCTATCTACAATCAAAAAAGAATTTTTGTCCAATAACTTATTGGTTCTCTTATTTGTCTTCTTCGAGCTAATACCTCCTTGCAATATGAAAGAGGCTACTCAACACCATAAGGACCAAAACCAAATATGAATAAATGATGAATAATGAGCCAAAAAAACAATATCAATCATATACAATGAAATTAAAAATATTAATAATGAGAGTGTATGGCTACAACACTGCACACACAAGTGTATATATGGATGAAATAAATACTTTTTTCAATTCATTCCTAACAAAAAGGTCTACTAAAACAATATCCAAATCATAAACATGAACATACATGGTTGATATAAATGACTTATTGATATGCATGCCTAAAACAAGTGACTCTCTCTCCTATGCATTACTGAGGCGAGGATTACATAACTAGATTTCCAAATGATAACCAATTATATCTAGGACTACTTTACATGCTTTCACACATGATTACAATATATGCAACAACAACAACAAAAATATGAAGTGAAAGCATACAACCCTTCAAACCCAAATATCATGCAAAACTCCACCTTAAGCTAATGTATCTTCCAACTCTCTTGCTGATCTTATGGACCTGATTTTGGATTTAAGCTCTTAGCCACACCATGCTGTTGTTGTTGTATTAAGTATTCATGTCTTCTTTATGCTTATATATTTTTTCCATGGAATCTTCCTGAGGCTAAGCACTCTTCGACAACCTTGCTTGTGAATATAATCTAAAGAGAAGATATTTTTTTCACTTTCTTTCTCTTCCCTTCAACAAGTAAGCATTGTTTGGGGTTCAAATCTATTAGCCTTTCAACGTCAACAAATATCTTATCTATGAAGCTAGGGTTGAATGAAGTTCAACTTCAAGTAGCGTCATTCTATCACAATCATCATTTTGGTTGTTCAAATCTACTGGCTAACATCAGATCTTCCTAAAACACATCTAAGAAATAACTCACCATCATTTTTATGTTCACATCTACACTACTACAACATATGTGTTCTCCTGTGTCTTTGATTTCCAATTTCTCTTATTGATGATTAGCTACTTCATTCGCACTAGGAGGATGGATCTTTGTCTAGTATCTTCTATGCAGATGCACAATATTGGTCAATATAGCTTCAATAAATATTTTGGTAGATTCCACTTTTCCATTTCCTTTTGGATGATATGGAGTATATTTGTGATGCCTAACCTTGTATTTCTCCATGATCTTCTGCACTATCTCGGAGGTAAATTGTGTGCCATTTTTTGTTACAATTTCTCTTGGAACACCAAAACAAGTGAAAATGTCCTCTAAAATAAATGAAACAATAACATTTTCAATAGAAAAATTTAGTGGCTTGGCCTCTACCCATTTGATAACATAATTAGTGCACACAATTATATGCATCTATTATTTGGATGAAGGGTTAATAGGTCCAACAAAATCTAGAGCCCGTTTTTAAAAAGGTTCTACAGGTACCTATGACTGTAGAGGAATCTCATTTGATTAGATATCTCTCCCCATCCATTGACAATTATCACATCTTTTGACATATCGCTCAGAATCCTTGAAAAGAGAAGGCTAATAATATCCCAAAAGTAATTTATATGCATTTCATCTATCAACAAAATTTCCTCCACATGGTTCATCATAACATGCTTTAAGCATCTTAGGCACTTCATCTTCTTGAACACATCTTCTAATTATCATATCAAGTCCTTTTGGTACAATTCTCCCTCTATCAAATAATATGGTGCATTGGCTTTGATGACTCTTTGTCTTTCTTTTGTTGATAGCTTAGGAGGAAATTTTCCTATAGCGAAATAATGAGCAATATCTGCAAACCAAGCAGTTTTAGTAGATACTTAAAAATTACATTCATTAGGAAAATTATCTACTATAGGGTATTATTATTATCATTTTTCGTCCTAGAAAGGAAATCAACAACTATGTTTTATTTTCCTACCCTATCTAAAATGGTAATATTAAATAACTACGACAATAAAAAGCCATCTAGTAATTTTGCCATTAGTAATTAGTTTTTTCATAAATTATCTAATAGTAGAATGATTTGTATGAATAAAAGTATCATACCCAATGATATAATGTCTAAACTTATTAATGGCATGGAAAACTACAAAACACTCTATTTTTATAATTGCATAATTTAACTCTACAGGAGTCAAATTTTTACTCGTATAATATATAACATAAGGAATATATTTTTATCCTAATACAATCCTAGGGTTGTATCTGAAACATTAGTACAAATATGTAATGAAAGGAACCATTTTGGCCCTCTTAAAATTGGAGCTTCAAAAAAAATTCGTTTCAATAATTCGAAAGCTTTTTAACAATCAAAATTCCAATGAAATTCACAATCTTGAGTGAGTAATTTGAATAGTGGTGAAGCAAATTTTGTTCAATTTTTTCTATAAACCTTCTATAGTAACTCTTGAATCCAAAAAAACTTCTAACATCTCTTTGACATTTTGGTTCTAAATTTTGGCGATAACTTCTAATTTTGATGAATCCACTTTGATTCTAACATCTGAAATATGATGACCTAACAATTCCTTTGTTAAACATTGTAAAGAAATTTTCATTATTAATGAAAGTGTAGCTTCTTGACATCTAACAAGGACTTTTTCAAAATTTTCCATAGTTTCTACAAAAATATTCCCATAAACAGTAAAGTCATACTTATAAATTTCTACACAATCATGGATCAAGTTAGAAAAGATACCTAATACTGCCCTTTGAGATGTAACAGGTGCATTACATAAATCAAAATGAAGTACCTTATAGTCATTCGTACTCCATGGACATGTCAAAGTTTTCTTATCTTCATCTTCAGGTGCAAAGTTGAATCTGATTATATCTGCTAAAGCCACCAAGAACAAAAAAACATTTCTTTCGTGCTACTGTATCCAATACTTGATCAATAAATGTAATGGGAAATGACATTTTAAAGTTTCTTTGTTTAATTCTTGATATTCTATGCATACCCTCAACTTTCCATTTTTCTTAGGCACAATAACTAAGGGTGAAATCCATTGGCTATCTCTAATTGGGAAAATAAAATTCACATTGAGCAATTTGTATTACTCTTCTTTAAAAATGTCACTCATATTAGGATTCATTCTTCATTGGGTTTGTCTTGCATGTTTAGAATTCTCTTGTATATAAATATAATGCATACATGTGTATAGGAATGGTTTTGTGGCACCTTTATTAATTGTTTCTTTTGAAATTCCTCCAAGTTACTATTAATGTTCAATTTTTTATCTAGATAAATTTCTAAAAGAGAATTGCCAAAATTTTCAGTCATGTTTAATGATATTTTAGATTATTGCGATGAAAATGATTCAATACTGCATTCTTCTTGGAAGTTTTCTTCTAAAATATGCACACAATAATTTTGTTCACAATATGAAGAAATATCATGATTATTCATCAAATTCATTAATGGATATTTCTCATCATTTTGTTAGATAGTTAAAACTGGTTGAATAACTTCAGAATCTTCATCATCTCCTTCAATCCATTATTCATTCTCCATTTCAGTTATTGCTCTTGTTGGTGGATATAATGTGAACTTTATAGAAATATTTCCATTAGAAATGAACATATCACCAAACCTACAACTAATGAATGCATATAATGTAGCTAATCGTGGCCTACCAAGAATCAATGGATGCCCCCAATATTATTTTTTGGATTTAATATCATAAAATCAATAGGATAACCCCATGAATCTATGGATACATACACATCTTACCCTCAAGTTTGATAACAGATATATTTTCTAATTGCAATAAAGTAGGACTATATTGAAGATTGGTTAATCTTAATTTATACATAGTATTCTCTGTCATGATATTTATCGCTACTCCTAAGTCAATCAAAGTGTTTGGAATTTCAATACCATTGATATGAATCTTTACAACGGGACTATCTGGACCTAAATATTTTTCAATTATTGGTTTTCCAATCATAATGTCTACAATTTTTCTTATCGGATGTAGTCTTTGTATTTATTTTCTTTTTATTTGAGGTTTTATAATACATAAATCCTTTATTATTTTTGAAAAAATAGGAATTTCCGTTATATCTTGAAGTAATGGAATTTTGATGCAAATATTTTTCAACTCATTTAACATGTTATAATCATGTAAAACTTTTTTCTTCTCTACACCTTTATCAATTTTTAGCCTCTCTAGAAAGGTGGGATTTTGTAAGGAAATATAGGGTTGCTCGACTATAGGAATTGTAGGAGTTGGTTTTATTTTGTTGTCATCTATTTGTGTAGGAATGTCTTCCTTTTGAGGGTTCTTTCCTATTCAAGATTTTCCTCCTTTTTAGAAGTTTTACCCTCTTTATGTTCTTGAATTACAACAAGAGGTGTTTTATTTTGTAAAAGTCGATCAAATATAAGCTAGACATCATTTAAATCTAGAGGACCTATAATGTAAGCCTAAAAAATTTTGGGCTTCAAAATTAGAAATAGGTTGCTAAGGTGCTTTATTAGTGAGATTGGGAAGTGGGTGAGAAGCTAATTGATTTTATTTTTGAGGAAATGAAGTGGATGGTAATGGAAGAGGTTGAATTGTAGTCAATTGAGGTTGAGATTGTGGTTGGAAAAGTTGTGGAGGTTGGGGTGGAAAATAATACTAAGGTTGGTATTGAGGATATTGTTGAAAAGGTTAAGGGTAGTGGGGATTTCTACGATAAGAACCTTTCCATCCTTATGAACAAGATAAGTTTTGAGGTCGAGGTGGCCAAGTTTGCATGGTAAGGACGTGTTCCAATTAATTTTGGTTGTGCATAATATTGAAATTATGCATTAAGATATTATGCCATAACTATTTGAAGGGCCAACCAAGGTCTTTTAGAAGCAACAGAACAAATTTCTTCTGCTTGAATTGTCCCAACTTCCTCTTGGTAGATAACTTTTAGTCCTGGTATTGAAGGGAAATCCATTGTAGCATGATTCTATGCACATATAAAAAAATATTCAACACTATCAAGAAGACATTCTCATAATACATGTTTCCTCCTACTTTTAGGAAATAAAATAAATAAAGAAAATTTTTAGCTCTTTGCTTGTTTTGTAGTCTTAGCATATCAATTTTCTCACTAATATTTTCAAGGATATCATTTTTAATTCTATCAAGTAAATTACCAAGTTGTGCTTGACTTACCATTCCTGATGAAAATTTACTTAGTCTTGACATAACTAGATCTCCTGGACTCCTACTATATTTTGACTTCCCTCTTAAAATATGTTTGCACAATTCACAAATATCTTGAAAACATAACTAAGACACATCTCCTTTACTCATTAATTTAATAATATCAATCCATTCATCCCTTATAGTTTTTAGTAAGAATGTTTTTAATGTATTTAGTCCTAAATCAGGCAATTTAGCTCTTTTGAAATTATATGTAAATCTCCCTACTAAATCTTGAAGGCTTTAATCATATTTTTGAGCCATTTTAAGATTATTTTCTAAGGTCATGATGTATGCAATAATCTTAATATTTTTATAAAAAAATTATTTTCATGTCAACCCATGTCATTATAGAATTAATTCCTAAACTCATGAAACATTTGAGAGCCCCATCTTTCAATGTAGTTTAAATCAACTTCAATGTTTGAGTCTTAAGTAAATGGTCATAGGATCTACATAATACCTCCAAATCAAAGAGAAGTATTTCTAGATCCTCAGTTCTCATACCATGAAATTTAGGAAGAATGGATAGAGAAATATTATTCATAGTGGTAATAGTATTAGTATCTTGAATATAAAATCCGAAAGGATCCTCCTCTTCATGATAATCTCCATCATTTCCTCTTCCTCCTCTTCCACCCCTATCACCTAGACAACCACCTAGAGGTCTTATACCTACTCTACCTCCACCAATGATGTTGGAAATATGATGCAGAGTGTTGTCCTTGATGGCAACCCACTTGATGAAGATGATGGCAACCTACTTAATGAAGTTGTTCTTGATGCATTAATGATGTAAATCTGATGTTCTACAAGCATCAAGTCCAAAGGGGGATATTGTTGGCAATATGATGCAGAGTGTTGTCCTTGATGGCAACCCACTTGATGAAGATGATGGCAACCTACTTAATGAAGTTTTTCTTGATGCATTAATGATGCAAATCTGATGTTCTACAAGAAACACAGAAGTACCAGAAAAATAAATATCAGCAGGTGCAAGAATAATGATGAAAAGTGTGTGTCTTAAGGCATACGCGGGTTTGTCTAGGAGAAGTAGCGTATGCACGAGGAAAAGTATGTGCCAAGTCGCGTATGCTCAATTGCGCTCTAAATTTGTAAAACCAAGGGTATTGACCCATTGTATTGAATGATGGTTCGCCTATGTGATCCCGTCCAGGAATACCATTGGGAGTTATGTGGTTTTGACTCATGGTATTGATGAGGGGTAACCCTATATAAGGAGAAGAAAATCATTGTGCAAAATGAGTGCATTAGTCTGGGCTTTGATGAATACTTCACTCTGAAGTATATCTGTATGGGTAAACCCTGTTCCTAATTGATAGATCTGAATCTATGATGCTCCTATGAACATGATGAAGGCTCAAGATCTCTAGATCTAGAAATGGTGAATGTCAAGGATGATCTGAAAAGAAGTGAAGAAGACCTGGCGCAATCCTGTTGAAGAGATTGAAGAAATCTGGGTAATTTTATAGATCTGGTCTATACTGCAAAGTTTATCTTTTATAGATCTATACGCAGGTTCGTTTCATGAAAAGCGCATGTATACGCGGGTATGTGGAAAGAAAAGCGCGTATGCGCAGTTAGGGTTTTCTTTGGAAAATGTATTGAAGTATACGCAGGTTCGTCTTCTGAAAGGCGCGTATATACGCGGGTATTATTAAATAAAATCCCATATGATTTCTGATCTGATGGTTGCTGAAGGTTGAATGTGTTTCTGCATATCTATTCTGAAGTCTGGGTTATATCTGATATTCTGGTTACAGTGGTTTCACTGTTCTGTTTGATGCTTTGGGCAAAGGTTGTTTATTGAAAAGTAAAGGGTTGTGTTGGAGCTGTTTGATCCAGTTTGAAAATTGATGAAACGTGGTCTGCAGTGGATCTGAGGGTTGAAGCCTTCAGTATGAAAGTGGAAGCTTTCTGCCAGTAGAAGTGATCAGGGGGTAGTAGCTCCCTTCTAGGAGAGGCTGGTAAACGAGTGCAGGGGGTTGTAGCTCCCTTCCAGGAGAGGCTGGTAAACGAGAGAAGGTTGTAGCCTTCTGCAGGTGGGTGCCTGCATGCTGGTTTGAGTCTGCACCAGTACATGATTGTAAGAAGTTTTCTTAATAATAAATTTTGAAGGCTGAAACAACGGCAGCGGTGGTTTTCTCCCAAATTGGGTTTCCACCAAAAAATCCTGGTGTTCATGTGTGTTGCATATGTGTGATGATTATTCTGTTCTGTCATTACCTGTTTACTGTTTCTGAAATATCTGATGAATGAATAATGCAATTATCTGAGTTAAGATTCAAACACATAATTAGTTCTCTGGACATGCGCGAGTTCTGTAAAGGATATCAGCGTATATATGCTAGTTGCCTTCAGTAAAGTAGCGTATGGGTTTTTAGAAAGGAAAAAGTAAAAGTTTGATTGTCTGCACAATATATTTGATTCACCCCCCCCCCCCCCCCCTCTCGGTATATTTTCCAGCAATTGGTATCGAAGGAGGATTCCTTAAAAGAAAAAGCTTAGCCGCTAGAAGGAAGATCAATGTTACTTGAGCAAGTCTTCAGAAAATTGGCTATGGCATAGAAGGCTGGGGCATCTGAGCTTCTCTCAAATCAACAAAGCAAGCAGACTTCAAGTTGTTCGTGGTCTTCCCAATATTAATCTACCAGAAAGTATCATATGCAAATCTTGTCAATTTGGTAAGCAGACCAGAGTACGATTTAATGCCAAAGAAGGATCATCAAGTAAGCCTCTTGAACTCATTCATACTAACATATGTGGACCTATGAGGAAAAATTCACCACGTGGGGAAGAATACTATATCTTATTTATTGATGATTACTCTAGAATGTGTTGGATCGGGTTGATTAAACACAAAGATGAAGCGTTTGAAAAATTTCAGATCTTCAAAGCATTGGTAGAAAATGAATTAGATCTAAAAATCAAGTGTCTTAGATCTGATCGAGGAGGAGAATATACATCAAATGAATTCTTTGAATTTTGTGAACATCATGGCATAAAAAGACAGTTCTCTGTAGCAGGCACTCCACAACAAAATGGCGTAGCAAAAAGAATGAATAGAACAATTCAACAAATGGCTAGAGCTATGCTTGATGATTCTGGAACTCCTGACATGTTCTGGGGAGAAGCAGCACATACAGCAGCAAACATTCTCAACAAGGCACATGTTCGGGTAAATAGTGACAAAACTCCATATGAACTCTAGTATGGTAATTCTCCCTCTGTGAAGCATTTTAGAATTTTTGGAAGTAAATGCTTTATCAAAAATAATGATGAAAAGCTTGGCAAGTTTGAACCTAGATCAGATGAAGGGATACTTCTTGGTTACTCATCTATAAGCAGAGCATACAAATGTTACAATAAAAGGCTTCGAAAGATTGTTGAATGTATTGATGTTGTTATTGATGAGTCTCCTGCAGCTCCTAAAGAAGAAAAACAAGCAACATAAGAAGATGATGGTGATTTTTGTCCTTATACATCAAATGGAAATAATATAGACAGTGGATCCAATGAAGAACCTAAAGATGATTTATCTAAAAAGGCTCCATCCAGATATGTTCAAAAGAATCATCTTGAATCTCAAATTTTGGGAGACAAGGAATCAGGTGTACAAACAAGGAGGACTCTTGTGGGATCTTCTAGCTATCTGGCATTTCTATCCACCATTGAACCACACAATGTTAATCAAGCTTTCAAAGATGAATGTTATATTCAAGCCATGAATGAAGAGCTTGATCAAATTGAAAAGAATCACACTTGGGAATTGGTGCCAAGACCACATGGTAAAAATGTCATTGGAACTAAATGGATATTCAAGAACAAGTTAAATGAGAATGGGGATGTTATAAGAAACAAAGCTAGAATGTTTTTCAAGGGGTATACTCAACAAGAAGGTATAGACTTTGAAGAAACTTTTGCTCCTGTAGCTAGACTTGAAGCCATAAGAATGTTTCTTGCTTTTTCAAGTTTTCAACAAATCAAAGTTTATCAAATGGATGTCAAATCTGCTTTCCTCAATGGTGATCTAGAAGAAGAAGTTTATATAGAACAACCAGAAGGATTTATTTTGGGAAATGATGAAAATCTTGTTTGTAGACTTAAAAAGGCTCTATATGGTCTCAAACAAGCTCCAAGGGCATGGTATTATCGTCTTGACAAATATCTTCATCAACAAGGATTTTCAAAGGGGTCTGCTGATAGAAACTTATACACAAAGGTTGAAAATGATAAACTATTGATTGTGGTTGTATATGTTGATGACATCATTTTTGGGAGTAATGAAGAATCTATGAGTAAGAAATTTGCTTCTGTCATGCAGCAAGAATTTGAAATTTCCTTACTTGGAGAACTAACATTATTTCTTGGGTTGCAAGTGCATCAAACTGCAGATGGAATATTCTTATCACAAGCAAAATATCTTAAGAAAATTTTGAAGAAGTATGGCATGGAAGAATGCAAACCTGTAAGTACACCAATGATAACCGGATGTAACCTCAGTTCTCATGATGATTCTCCCGCGGTGAATCAACCAGAATATAGATCAATGATAGGAAGCCTACTTTATCTCACTGGGACTAGACCAGACATTATGCATGCAGTTGGGATTGTTGGACGATTCCAAGCTAATCCAAAAGAGTCTCACCTTCAGGCTGTCAAAAGAATATTCAAATATCTTCAAGGAACTCAAGACTTTGGACTATGGTATCCAAAGAATGCTGATCTTACTCTTCATGCTTACATGGATGCAGATTGGGCTGGAAATGTTGATGATCGGAAAAGCACTAATGGTGGTGCATTCTATATGGGGCCCCGGTTGGTATCTTGGTTCAGCAAGAAGCAGAATTCTATTGCCCTATCTACAACAGAAGCAGAATATGTGGCTGCCGCGTCTTGTTGCACTCAACTCCTTTGGATGATGCAAACCTTGCAAGATTTTCAAATCAAATGTACACCTCCTATCTCCATTATGTGTGATAATACAAGTGCCATCAGTATCTCAAAGAATCCAGTTATGCATTCAAAGACCAAGCACATTCCCATCAAGTATCACTTCTTACATGAACAAGTGCTTGAACAAAAGGTGAAGTTGGAGTATGTTCCCTCCAAAGAACAAGTTTCTGATATATTTATCAAACCTCTGCCCAGGGAAGCGTTCGAATATCTCAGACAGAATCTGGGAGTAGTCTCTGCTGTGAAGAAAATCATAACTGCTTAAATTTAGAAAATCAAATTGGATACGCGGGTTTCCTGAAAAACAGTCGTGTATATATGCGAGTTTATCCACAGAAAGCCACGTATGGTCAGTTGCTAACAATTTTTGGTTGGGGTCAGCATTTTACAGCACATCTGCAACACTTTTTGATATCTCTGATGCTGTATGGTATCTCTGGTGAAGTTTTATCTCTTATATTTCTGTCTCATTCTTTGATATTGGGTAAATATGCCTTGATGATCTTTTGTTGAAAAGTGTTCAGGATGCACAAGCTAAGGGGGAGATGAAGGAGTAAACTGATGTACAGGTTCAGGGGGAGCAATAGCCTTGCTGGGTATTATGCATTGTTGGCTTATGATTCTGAAATATGATCTCTCTTGAGGTCTTTCTGATATTGGTCATAAAAGGTCATATTTGTAATTTGATGAAAAAGGTCATGTTGAGACCTATGATGAAAAATTGTAATATTCAGTCATGTAAGGACTTGTTCAAATTTGTAAACCCACTTGATTGGGTAGTTGAGTCAAAATGTGTAAACCCTTTTTGGTTGGGTATTTGAGTCTCTTATGTAAATCCACTTGGTTGGATCTTTGATGTATGTATGAGTCCTTGGTGATAGGAAGGTCATAGAGTCATGTACTTCATTGAAAAATATGTTTTAACTTCCAGCATGAACTCAGGGGGAGCATGGTAACTTCAGTGCACATCAGATCTGTAGAGCGCTTCCTTCTACATGAGGAGAAAAACCTTGTGTTGGTTTTGATCCGCCCTTTGCCCTTGATGTCAAAGGGGGAGAGTGACATGGTGTTTGAATAAGGGGAGAGTAACATGGTTATTGTGTAATGATTATAATCAATGTATCTATCTGTTGTGGTGATTAAACACCTTCGTGGTTGCCATCAAGTCCAAAGGGGGAGATTGTTGGCAATATGATGCAGAGTGTTGTCCTTGATGGCAACCCACTTGATGAAGATGATGGAAACCTACTTAATGAAGTTGTTCTTGATGCATTAATGATGTAAATCTGATGTTCTACAAGAAGGGAAGAAGTACCAGAAAAAATAAATATCAACATGTGCAAGAATAATGATGAAAAGTGTGTGTCTTAAGGCATACGCGGGTTTGTCTAGGAGAAGTAGCGTATGCACACGGAAAAGTACGTGCCAAGTCGCGTATGCTCAATTGCGCTCTAAATTTGTAAAACCAAGGGTTACTACCATGGTATTGACCCATTGTATTGAGCGTTGGGTTGTCTATTTGATCTCGTCCAGGAATACCATCAGATGCAATGTGGTCTTGGCTCATGGTATTGAAAAAGGGTAAACCTATATAAGGAGAAGAAAATCATTGTGCATAGACGGGGCATGAGTCTGGGCTTTGATGAATACTTCACTCTGAAGTATATCTGTATGGGTGACAACTGTTCCTAATTGATAGATCTGAATCTATGATGCTCCTATGAACATTATGAAGACTCAAGATCTCTAGATCTAGAAATGGTGAATGTCAAGGATGATCTGAAAAGAAGTGAAGAAGACCTGGCGCAATCCTGTTGAAGATATTGAAGAAATCTGGGTAAGTTTATAGATCTGGTCTGTACTGCAAAGTTTATCTTTTATAGATCTATACACAGGTTCGTTTCATGAAAAGTGGGTGTATACGCGGGTCTGTGGAAAGAAAAGCGCGTATGCGCAGTTAGGGTTTTCTTTGGAAAATGTACTGAAGTATACGCGGGTTCGTCTTATGGAAAGCACGTATATACGCGGGTCTGATTAAATAAAAGCACGTATGATTTCTGATCTAATGGTAGCTCAAGGTTGAATGTGTTTCTGCATATCTATTCTGAAGTCTGGGTTATATCTGATATTCTGGCTACAGTGGTTTCACTGTTCTGTTTGATGCTTTGGGCAAAGGTTGTTTATTGACAAGTAAAGGGTTGTGTTGGAGTTGTTTGATCCAGTTTGAAAATTGATGAAACGTGGTCTGCAGTGGATCTGAGGGTTGAAGACTTCAGTATGAAAGTGGAAGCTTTCTGCCAGTAGAAGCTGGTACTCATATCAGGGGGTAGTAGCTCCCTTCCAGGAGAGGCTGGTAAAATAGTGCAGGGGGATGTAGCTCCCTTCCAGGAGAGACTGGTAAATGAGAGAAGGTTGTTTCCTTCTGCAGGTGGGTGCCTGCGTGCTGATTTAAGTCTGCACCAGTACATGATTGTAAGAAGTTTTCTTAATAATAAATTTTGAAGGCTGAAACAACGGCAGCGGTGGTTTTCTCTCAAATTGGGTTTCCACCTTAAAATCCTGGTGTTCATGTGTGTTGCATATGTGTGATGATTATTCTGTTCTGTCTTCTCCTGTTTACTGTTTTTTAAATATCTGATGAATGAATAATGCAATGATCTGAGTTAAGATTCAAACACATAACTAGATCTCTGGACATACGCGAGTTCTGTAAAGGATATCCACGTACATACGCTAGTTTCCTTCAGTAAAGTAGTGTATGGGATTTTAGAAAGGAAAAAGAAAAAGTTTGATTGTCTGCACTAAATACTAATTCACCCCCTTCTCAGGTATTTTTCCCAACAAATGTCATATCCATGGGTTATATATCATATACAATTAAGATTCCTATGACAACATGATAAGCATATATAATTTTGTTTAAGTAAATGTCATATTCATGGGTTATATATCATACACAATTGAGATTCCTATGAAAACTCCCTAATGGGGGTGATTTCATGGCCACTACATTATAACCATGACCTGCTCTGGTACTAAGACTCATCGGTGGTATTTTCCCGACAGCCTTGTCATAAAAGGCATGTGCAAAATTTGGGTGGTCACCAAGGTGGCGGCCTTTGATGGTAACGATCTACCTTACACATGGAGGAGTAGGACACTAGCGTGGGAGTATTTCATATTTCATTAATGTTTACAAATGTGTAAGTCAAAGTGACTTAAACATGTGCATATGGGAGCGCCAATCCCTGTGTGTGGTATCCTGCCCAGCGATACATTTCCTTCTGTTGGTTTGGAGATGGGTTGCCCATCTCATGGTGGATTGGATGAGTCTGCACTCTCTTATAATAGCCAAGGTAAGCTCATTTATGAGAAAATTATGGTTCACAGTCTCAGAAGGCAAGCTATGGTGCCATACTATACACATGGCTAGCAATGGAACGTGTACTAGTGCCTCTCCTCATTTCAAACGCTCATATACTCACGTTTCAGATGCCTTATAACTGCATGTCTATGGACTCAGGGTGGCGAAGGGTTTTGGTCATGACAAAGCTCTTTGTATGTTGGATACATTCTCATGTTACTTGCAGTTACAGACGTATTTACTTCTAGGCCTTCTATTATATTGTCAAGAATTGTTTCGGTCGAGGAATTTGTTACTAGCTCTTGACCTATAAAATCAAAGATTGGTTCTTTGATTGCTTCATCATTATTGGGAGCTTGTTGGGTAGTAGGGTGATTTCTCAACATACATTTTTCATAGTGTTAATTGAATGCTTGGTTACTATCTTTTCGAGGTCGATCCATCTCCTTAAACTCAGTCTCGAGGCATTAGTGATATTGTTTACTTCTAATCCTCTTCCATTTCTGTTGACAGTGGATTATATACCGGTTGTTGGCAATAACTCACATTTTCTCTCTTCTCAAGCTTTGTTGTTTACTTATTCTAAGGGTTAATGTTTTTTGTTCATTTTCTCCATAAATCCAAACTTGGGCCTTCATTTAAACTTGTTTCAGTCCTTCCCTTGGTGGCTCGAGACAACTTGGACCTTGTAGGGATTTATTTTCCTTGTCTAGTTTTGGTGTGCATAGTTCGGTACCCGGGTACCTTCTCCATATGGTTTTAATTAGGCCATCGAGATTTGTTGCATTATAAAACTTAAATTCATTGCTATGCCATCACATCTCCTCAACCCTCTTCTTCCCTAACGATACCCTCTCGTCTGTCAGTCCATTCAAGTGGGTCGTTAAACCACTAGTCGTAGCTATTTGTATTGTAAGTTTATTGTTCTTATGGCTCCAAGGTTATGCACTCCCAGATGCAAAAGAGGTGCTTCAGGATCCTCTTGGATGCATCATTGGAGAATGTTTGGCTAGGAATCAGTAGCCAAATTCTTTAAAGTTGTGCCCTTGGAGGTACGAAAATAAATTCTTTAGCTTGAGGCTAAGGAATTCAGAGATACTGTGTACTTATTAGACTCAAATATAGGAGGAAGTAGCCTAAAGTAGATACCAGACCTGGGGAAGTTTCAAAAACGAAAGATCCACTTCTTCATTCCATCACTCTACATTTTCAAATGGAAACTCTTCTCAGCATGGTCATCAAAGATAAGCAAGTAGACAACTACAATCTATTTGCAGGTCAAGAGGATATTAAGCGCATTCTGGGAGACATTAGATACAACTTGGATGATATAGTTGTTCGGTTCTCTCACATAGAATGTTATGTAGCCTTTGACTCAGACATTGAGTCAAACGAGCACCAGGAAGGGTCTACCATTATCAATGCTCCAACTGAAGCCTCCCCTCAGGTCAACTTTACAGCCACAACGTCATTCATAATCTTGGACTAAAAATTCCACTAAGAAATAGGGGTGATGGTCTATTCAAGGAAAAATTGGTTCTCTCAGGATGTAATCATTTTTTGTTCTTTTGACATATATATGTATACAGTACATAGTTTACTTTTCCAACTTGTTAGAGTTTATAGTAGTAGACTTGTTTAAGTTTATAGTAGCAAAACCGGATAGATATAAATGGCAGTCTTTCGATCTTCTAACCTTTTGTTTTTCATAGTTCAAAGCATATCTACTCAAAGGAATGTTTTGGAAAGAACTGAGGAAATGATTGAAATATAGATGTTTCTTCTCCAATATTAATAGAAATTTAAAATCTTATAAAAACATCATAAACATATATAATTTTGATTAAATATTTTTTTTTTAAATATTGAAATATAATTTTTAGATATAAATTAAATAATAATACTTGACATATATTGTTAAAATATTTATTGTATCATTATTTATTTAAATTTTGATTAAAAAGTTATGTGAATACCCTTAAAAGTTATAACCATAGTGATGGAAATCTACAATAATAATAATATCATTTTTATTATAACTTAGTTTTATTTAATGAAAAATACCAATATTAATTGTCAAAATTAAGATAAAGTGTGATGTTTAACATAAAATGCTAAATGAAAACACACCTTTTTTTTAATAAGAAAGGAATATTCAAACATATTTAACAAACGCATATTGTGATTCATCTTCTTTTAATTTCGAAGGCCGAATTCTTAAAATCTAACTCAAATTTAGTAAGAATATATTATGTATCAAGTTGCACTTAAAATCATTAAACTGAATTCTTTACGTATTCATCTTTGAAATTTTTTTACTATGTTGTGAAACCAGCTCCAAAAATATAAGAAAAGAGATATCAACGCCTTAGAAATAAGCCACTTTGAGGGGGAAACCTCCAATACATTACATGAATGAACAATTCTTGGATGATACAAATTACAAAACCTCCTTTTCTATATATAGGAGTCCATGGGGCCATAATGTAATCCTAGTGGGGCCACAATGTAATCCTAGCCGACCTAACAATAATAATTTAAGGGCACAATAATAACAATATGGGGGTTACAAGGGCACAATAATAACAATAAGGGGGTTACACTAACAATAATAAGGGACTATACTAGTAATATAGGGACCTAACATGCCCCTCTCCTTCAAAAAAGTGTTGTCCTCAACGCTTGAGTAGCTCTGGGTGCTTCTGTATAAAATTCTCATCCTCCCATGTAGAATCTTCAGTGGTTAAGTTCTTCCACTTGATGAGATACTCTGAAATTGATCGATTCCGTAGCTGTCGAGTTCTTGTTTCCATGACCGCTTCAGGTTCCAATATGATTTTTCCTTCCTCATCAAGTTCGGGCAATATTGTTTGAACTGGAAGATTTTCACCTATAACCTTCTTTAAGCATGAAACATGGAAAATTGGATGCACTCATGAAGAAGCAGGAAGCTCCAATTTGTATGCCATAGTACCAACCTTTTGCAACACCTTGTAAGGACCATAGTACTTTGGCGATAATTTATTATCCTTCTTAGCTTGCTTGAGGGACATTTGTTTGTATGGTTGTAGCCGTAAAAATACCCAATCTCCTACATCAAAACTTCTCTCACTGCGATGTTTATCTACCTGTTGTTTCATTTGATTTTGTGACAAATTTAGGTTATCCTTTAAGAGTTGGAGAACTTCTTGCTGATGCTCGATGTGATTTTCCACTACTTGAACCTTCGAATTTTCCCTTAAAGATGATGTGATGGATGGTGGATGATATCCATAAAGTGCCATAAATGGGGTCATTTTTGCCGCAGTATGGAAGGAAGTGTTATACCACCATTCAGCAAGAGGTAACCACTTGACCCATTGTGTTTGTTTATCAGATACAAAACAACGAAGATATCCTTCCAAACATTTATTTACTATCTCAGTTTGACCATCAGATTGAGGATGATAAGATGAGCTATGAGCTAATTGAGTACCCAAACAAGAAAAAAACTCCGTCCAAAAATTTCCAGTAAAAATGGGATCTCTGTCGCTCACAATAACCCTTGGGCTTCCATGTAGCTTTTGAATTCTGTCCATAAATGTAGTAGCAACTGTACTTGCTTAAAATGGATGAGATAATGCACAAAAGTGTGCATACTTGGTAAGTCTATCAACTACCACCATGATGACACTCTTTCCTTCGGACTTAGGTAAACCTGTGATAAAATCCATTGAAATCTCCTTCCAACGTTGACTTGGAATGGATAAAGGTTGTAGAAGTCCCGGGGTCTTAATTGTCTCCACTTTATTCTGCTGGCAAACCAAACATTCCGCCACAAACTTTTGAATATCAGATTTAAGGCCATCCCAAAAAAATCTTTCTTCACCCTGTGGTAAGTTTTTAAAAATCCCGAGTGTCCTCCTAAAGGAGAAGTGTGCAATTCCAGAAGAATCTTTTGTTTTAGTTGGGAATTCTTACAAAGATATAAGCGATCTTTGTACCATAAGGAATCATTTTTCCAACTAAATGTATCAGATGTACTAGGATCTTGCCGCAACTTTTGAATGAGTGTCCATACATCTTTGTCCTTCTTCCATTCATCTCTTGCTTCAGTTATCCAATCTGGTTGGATAATAGAAATGGCACAAAGCAATGCTTCCACCTCTTCATTCTTTCTTGAGAGTGTATCTGCAACAACATTAAGCTTTCCTTTTTTGTAGATTATTTCAAATTCATAACCCAACATCTTTGTGACCCATTTTTGCTGCTCTTCTGAAGATAGTCTTTGTTCCAAAAAGTGTTTAAGACTATCGTGATCAGTTTTTACCTTGAAGTGTCTTCCCATTAGGTAAGTTCGCCATTTCTTTAGTGCATGCAGTATTGCTAACATTTCCTTCTCATAAATAGGTTTTTGTAAATACTTTCCCTTGATTGGATGACTTTCAAAAGCAATGGGTCTTCCTTCCTGCATTAAAACAACACCAATTCCATTTCCTGAGGCATCACATTCCACAATAAAGGTTTTTGTGAAGTCCGGCGTAGCTAAGACCGGTGCTAGGCACATTGCCTCTTTAAGATGTTCAAAGGCCTTAGTTGCTTCAGGAGTCCATGAAAATGCATCTTTCTTCAATAATGTTGTTAGAGGTGCCGCTATTCTCCCATAATTCTTAACAAACTTGCGATAATAGCCTGTTAACCCGAGAAATCCTCGCAACTGCTTTATTGTCTTGGGGACTTTCCATTCCTTAATGGCTTTAATTTTGTTAGAGTCTACTTTAACACCCTCGTGAGATATAATATGACCCAGATATTCCACCTCTTGTACTCCAAAGAAACATTTGGATGTTTTTGCATATAATTGTTTCTCCTGCAATAGTTTGAGCACCCTGTCAACATGTTCAACATGATCCCTCCAAGACCTGCTATAGATTAGTATATCATCAAAAAATACTAGCACAAATTTTCTAAGGAAGGGTTTGAAAATGGAATTCATCAACCCTTGAAATGTAGAAGGTGCATTGGTAATGCCAAAAGGCATGACCAAAAATTCATAATGACCCTCATGAGTTCGAAATGCTGTTTTTGGAATATCTTCAGTCTTCATTCTAATTTGATGATATCCCGAACGAAGATCCAACTTGGTAAAATAAATTGCTCCATGTAATTCATCCAATAATTCATCAATCACAGGAATGGGAAATTTATCTTTAATGGTGAGTTTATTGAGCTCCCTATAATCCGGACACATTCACCATGATCCATCCTTCTTGTGTACCAATACTACAGGAGCAGAGAAAGAACTTTGACTAAGTTGAATTATACCCGCCTCTAACATTTCTGCAATCATACGTTCAATTTCGCTCTTTTGGAAGTAAGGATATCTATAAGGCCTGATGTTTGGAGGAACACTTCCTGGAATCAAATGAATAGCATGATCATGATCATGAATAGGTGGGAGTCCTTGGGAGTTTCAAACACCTTGGAATGATTGTCCAAGACTTGCTGGAGATCTGCAGAAATAGATGATTTTGATGTCGGAACTTCTAGTGATCATAATTGTGCAATTACGCCTCGTTGTTATTTCTTTAGAAGCTTTGTCATGACATTAGAGCTTATTATCCTTCCCGGCTTCCCTTCAATACCCCGTAATTCGACTTCCTTTCCTTCTGAAAAAAATTTCAAGAAAAGTTCTTGAAAATTAAAAGCTACCGTCCCCAAAGATTGCAACCATTGTACTCCTAGTACAACATCAGCACCTCCCATAGGAATGGAAAGCATTGGAATAGTCAATACATATTCCCCCATGGTTAGCTTGATATTATGGCATTTTCCAGAGCAATTTATTGTTCCTCCATTTGCAACCATCACTTGACATTCGGGTGCTGGGTATAGGAAACAATTTAATTCCTTGGCTACCTTATAATGAATAAAATTATGGGTGCTACCTGAATCAATCAACACTATTACCCTTTTCTTCTTGATATGTCCTTCTATCTTGAGAGTTTGAGGAGTGGTAATTCCTGCCAGTGCATTACATGATATGGTTGGATTCATTTCTTCCTCTTCTAGGGTTGGTTCCTGGTGTATATCCTCTTCTTGTTCATTTTCTTCTTCCTCTTCACAATCTATGTAAAATAATTTCTTCTCAGCACACTTATGACCTTTAGTGTATTTGCTATCACAACTGTAGCAAAGCCCTTTTGCTCTTTTTTCTCCCAATTGTTGTGGTGTCAACCTTGTAGGTTGTGGAAATCTAGGCGTAGCAACACTTCCTTCTTTATAGAATTGAGTGGTAGGCTTCCTTGTCGCCATAATTTTACATTCAACTTTTCTTGCCAACTTGAATGCCTTCTCCAATGAATCAAGTTCCAAAACACGAACTTCATGTTGGATGTTATCCTTTAGAGTACCTAAGAAGAGATCAATCCTGTGTTCCTCTGGAATATCAGTTACCCTTATATTCAATTTTTGGAAGTCCACAATGTGCTGCCCCACTAAACCCTTTTGTTTGAGATTTATCAATTGGCTAAAGAAGGTGTTGCTCTTTGTATCCTCATAATGTGCTATCATTTCCTCCGTAAAAATTGACCAAGTGACAATTTTTTTACGGGAGCAAAGCCATCGATACCATACAAATGTATTTTGTTCTAAATGTAAAGTTGCAATGCGTACCTTTGTGTGTTTTGCACGTTATGGAGATCAAAATATTGCTCCATCTGTAGTATCCATGTTACAGGATCCTTTCCATCAAACTTCCTCATATCCATCTTTGGAATATGGTGGTTCTTCCCGCAAACATTAGAGTTTATGAAATCACAATTAACATTTATTTTGTTCTCATCATGAGGTTCTTCTACTATTTTTTCACCATTAGGAAACCTTTCTTGTATAAACTTTGTCAAACCTTCCATGTCTGCTTTTAGAAAATTCTTCATGTTTTCCATTTTCTCATCGATCTTAGCTTCCATGTCATCAATATTAGCTTCCATGCCCACTTCCATGCCATCCATATTAGCTTCCAAACCATTCATCTTAGCTTCCACGCCTTTCTTCAACCCATCCATCTTAGTTTCCATGCCTTTCTTCAAAACTTCCATTTCATTTTTTGTTGTTCTTTGCGAGAGTGAAATTTGTTGTTGCACTTGCTCTTGTAATTTTGATAGATCATGTTGCAATTCTCCATCTTCATGAGTCATGGTAGAGCCTTCTGAAGGCTTAATGGGTGTTGAATTCTTTTTAGGCGCCATTTTAGAATCCAATAGTGATACCTTTTACTTGCTTTGAGGAGCTCGATATTGAAATTGAATTATCTCTGTAATTGAAAATCTTAAATATCTGAAATTCAGCTCTGTAGTAGCCCTCTGAAGCTTCTTTCAAATTCCACAGGTCTGATCTAATTTGGATTCCCCAAGACAAATTTGTGTCCAATCTCCCACAATGACCTAATTCTGGACTGGTTCAGTAGAGCACACTTGTAGGACTTGCCACGTGTCACTGTTTCGTCCTTTGTCTCTGAAATTGATAGCCAAGAAACTACAGTCCGTGTACTTGCAACAAATTTTTACGGCACTCAAATCCACTGCCCAGAGAGAGAGCTATTGAACTTTTCCCACGATCACCTCTTTGAGATGCAATTTAGGAGCCTGAAAAAGCACTACCTTCCACAGATCATATCTCCAAAAATATTGCGAACCAAGCTCTGAAATTTTTTGACGAATTTCCCCAGGATTTCAGCTTCGCACCATACGAATTTCAGATTCTGAACCTTCGTAGAAAAAATTTATAGCGAAAATGCCACGATGACCTGTTTAGGAGCTTGAAAAAAGACCTAACTTCCACAGATGATATCTCCGAAAATATTGCGAACTAAGCTCTGAAATTTTTAGACAATCTTCCTCAGGATTTCAGCTTCGCACCCTAAAAATTTCATCTTCTGAAACTTCGTAGAAAAACAGTTATAGCGAAAATGCCACGATGACCTGTTTGGAGCAGCGAAACCCTAGAATCCCAACCTCTGATACCAAATTTTGTGTAACCAGCTTCAAAAATAGAAGAAAAGAGATATCAACGCCTTAAAAATAAGCCACTTCGAGGGGGCAACCTCCAATACATTACATAAATGCACAATTTTTGGATGATACAATTTACAAAACCTCCTTTCTATATATAGGAGTCCATGGGGCCATAATGTAATCCTAGTGGGCCACAATGTAATCCTAGCCGACCTAACAATAATCATTTAAGGGCACAATAATAACAAAATGGGGGTTACAAGGGTACAATAATAACAATAAGGGGGTTACACTAACAACAATAAGGGACTATACTAGTAATATAGGGACCTAACATACTTTCTTTTGGATCATTTTTTTTTAATTGGAAATTATCACTTTCATTCATTTTCGACCTCATGGTCTTCTGATCAGAGTTGGATATGCTAATATTTTATCAATTTAGTCAATTACTTCAAAGTCGACAAACGTTGGAATTACTTGGCTTATCATGGGCTCTAATTATCTTTGATCTGCTAGTTTAAGGTAGCTATTGATTCATTGAAGGGTCACCCTCCCTAGTTTTATCCATGTTTCCCTCATAAGGATATTAACTTGCGATTCAAAGTCAACTATGACTTGTTTTATCATATATCCATTTATCTAAACATCTATTTGAGTGTTATAATTATCAAAATGCTTACTTTGAGATAGTTAGTGCAAGCTCTTACATTGATTTTTCTCTTCATGATAGTCTTTCAAGAACTCGATAAGTGTCCGACTAACTGTTCTTCTTTTAATAATTCCATAAATTTCTCTAATATATTATCTTTTGTCGGCTTCCGTTGTCTACCTTCATTTTTGAAAAATTCAACTGCCTTTTCCTTTGTATCACTATGTTGTTGCATATTTGGATATTGGGCAACGCTCTTGGACGGTTGAAAATTTTATTGATTTCTTAGATTTTTTTTCTTGACTTGCTCAAGATTTGGTGATGACATGGATGTTTTTAGAGTTCAAAATCTCTTGATAGGGAGTAATATGAAGTATGTTTACAACTCTTTTATTCATCATTTTTTCTAATAGTTTAGGAAAATCTTTCAAGGAATGATTACATAGTCCACATATATTGTATAATATTATGCCAGTTTTATTTTTCAAAAAGCAACTAGGCATAGCATGGCCCTCTTTCCAACACATGTAGCAGTAAATTCTTCCCCAACCTTGACCTTAGTCTCGCATCCATTGTATCCACCTCATCTTCTACAAAATATTCCTCTACCATTTCCTCTTCCTCCTTGTGTTGCTCAATCATTAAACTGATCATATGCTTGTGTGTGGTATACAATGTGATAATTAGACTTGTTCTTTCGATTTAGTTGGCACTCATGCATAGAATGAGTTTTATCTTCACATATGGCACACCATTTAGACTTTGCATTTCTTAGATTATACTGGAACTCACTAGCAGTATGGCTCGACATGACTTGACATATTTCACAATATTTGGTTATCTAAACGTCTCAGACATCCTGATCAAAATAGTCTACAAATTTGCAATTGTATTTTTTGTGCCCCTCAATTATGAAGTTAATGCACCATAGGTGTTTTTTTTCAAGGATAAAATTAACAACGATTGTCACAACTGTTCAATCTTTTCTTCTAATCTTTTATCAGTCATTAAGGAATTTGACTACCATTCGTCATCTTTTTTAATGTGTTGGGCCATTTTCAATGCTTCTTTGCATGATGTGATTTTGTGCATTCTTAATGGGCCTTGGATCTTTTGTAATATGCCAACAACATAATACTGAACTAACAAGGCTTCTAGGGGATTTGGCTTAACAAATCCTTGAATCTTTTATCATATTCTCTTACAATTTCATATGGCCTCTATTTTATTTCCTTTAACTTTTGAGCTACAAGATGTTTAAAATCTTGAGCTTTAAAGAAGGAGAAGAAATTATTCTTGATGTCATTATTATTTATGGCCTGGTCTTATGTAAAATTCATAAACATGTTAGAGCTCACTTCTAGAGAATTGTTGCAAATTGCACCATTTGTTTGTATCATATGTAACATCATTAACTGTCAATAATTTCTCATAGATGAACCAATTATTTTTAGGTTCTTTGTCTCCCTCATAGAGATGGATATGGTTTGACCCCATATCTATTTGAGGTGGTGAAATTCTTTCTATTTTCTTAGGAATGGGGTTTTGGATTGATACAATATGTGGTTTTTCCAATAATCAAGTGGATTGAACCCTTTCGTCGAATATGTCAACCTCAACACCTCGTGATTGATTGACATGGGGGGTGCTTTCTTTATCGTTGTCTTCGAATTTTGTAAAATTTCTGAAGTTGTCAGCAGTTTGATACCCTTTATTTATGTATTCAATGAACCAGATCATACGAGGTTCTGTCAATTTGTTGAATCGAATTCTACATTTTTCTTCTTCAACATATATTAATTACATAACGTGGGTACATTTGTGAAATTCCTTATATGGAGAAGTATGCCTTCATTTCCTTCATTGTCAATCTGAGTTTGGTTGATTGTGTGTAATTCATTTTTGAGATGATCACTCAAATTCCTATGCTCATCTCATCTATACCAAACTATAGACTGGTCTAATTTAATATGGAGTCTTTGTTGGAGGAATTCACTAATAATGGGACCTGATATACTAGTTGCGACAATGGATCGTGAAATTGTTGGTACAGAGTCATGAACTTCCATGTTGTCTACATGCCTCCTAGGGCTTAGTTGTATACTATTACTTCTTGTCAGACGAGTCAGTGTTATGCCTCTAAAATCAGTGTTTTATTTTCTACCTTTAGAGGAGCCTCGTGCATCATCAATCTCTTGTTCTCAAACTTCTTTATTTCTTAATCTCTGGGTAAATTTTCGTCCCTTATTTCTTGTTTCTTTTTCTATCTTTTATCACTCTTTATTTTTTAAATGTCGGTCATGTTTTTGTACTGTTGTGTATGTTCTTGGGTCCTCCATTGGGTTTCCTTGTTGAGCATATATTCTCGTGTTCTTGCATCTGACCGTTTTCCTCTCATTTTGATTACCAATTTATTAAGTTACTCCTCTCCTTTCTTATTTCCTATTTTTTTCTCACATACATCTAGCCCATCGTCATTTCCAACTTGACTTACTCTTGGCCGGAAAGGGCGATTTTGATGAACATTTTCATTTTCTTAGAAAATAATCCCTTGCTTCTTTTGTATTTTTTTACCAAGCGTCAAGGATTCTTTCCCGTTCATACTGCCATTTATTTCTATTATAGCCTATTGGTGTTTGCATGGGTCATCTGTAATAAACAATATGACCAACTCCCTTTTCGAGGAGAAATTTATGTAGTAAAGAAGGTATGTTATAGAAGAATTTATACTCAAAATAATTAAAGAATATTGCTTTAACTTTTTCAACAGAGGTGCATCCTTCTATTGTTTTCTCCTCATAGAATTCATCTAATATGTTATCCAACCACTCATGCAAGTTTGTTCGTCCTCCATTAGTTCGATTTAAAGTTAATCAACTATTAGGTTATGTTTGTTACGTTAGGTGGATGATCGAGATATTTCTTTATTTTGCAAGGACTGATTCAATAAATGTTTTGTGTGCTTCAGTGAAAAAATGTGCTCTAGCTTCTACAATAGATTATTGGTTTCCCCTTACATAATTTTTTAGGTAGTTGTTAATATTTCTCTCCCACCACTCTTGTACCTATTCCAATGTTAACATTTATGCGTGCATATTGTATATTCTCATGTTCAAGACCATCGGAAACAGAATTAATGTTGTATTGGTAACTAGTAGGATAGAACAACGAGTATTATTAAATAACTACGTACATGCATCACATGAAAGAGAAAAGAGACCCAAAAGTAGCAGAGAGCCAACAAAAGAACATTTGTATTAATATATCCTCAACAACTAACTTACATCGAGCTAAGGACATTCATATTTATATCTCTGAGTAGATATTTACAATAGTTTGAATGTCTCAACCAACTTGACCAGAGTGACTTGGTAAGTCGACTCAACTGATGAGAAACCCTACTTACATTGTATTCTTTGGTGTATCAACTTGATTCGGCTAGTTAACTGAGTCGACTAGCCCCTCCAAGGTTCCTCCATTATATGGAGCCATTGCACTCATTTAGAAAGGAAGACTCCCCTTCAAGCAAGAAGGTTCTTACCCATGTTCCCCCATTGTCCTTGGCCTACCAGGGCTCTCATGCTTATGGGGAACATACCCAAGGGTTTGGAGTGTAATCTTATAGGACATTAATTACACCAAAGGTGTTCTCTTTATGGATTTGGTTGTGAAAATACTATTCATCTAAGTCAATCGTAGAGGTCTATTTTCATCCTCCTTCTTCCTGTTAAAATTTGACACGTGGAAAAGTCATGGAGTTCACATGTCGTGAGGAAAAATTTCCTTTGCTCGTACATGCAAGCAAGCCCAAATTTCTTTCCCCTATTGTTGCTTCTTCAAATGAGCCCGAATTTCCTCTGCTTGTTGCTGCTTCTTCAACTAGGTCTTCATCAATATTTCAGTCATCTACCTTTGTCTATTGAATTGTTGGAAGGGAGCTTATCAAGTTGCCATTGCCTCTGGACAAGTCCGCCAAGGTCAAGGGTTCAAATGTCCCTCTACTCACGCTCTCTACTATGGAATCTGAGCTACATTGGTTAATGAAAGTGCCCATGGAAGGATGAGATAGGATGAACAATTATGGTGCTATATGAATTTTTATCTAGAGTGGAAAAGGCATTATTACAACCCCCTTCTCTTTTCCAAGACGTGCCACATGTGTTTGGTAGCTCATCTAGTTTTTGTTATGGTACTAATATACTGAGTGTTTTCTTGGAGACTCTAACCTTGAAAGTTTTAATTTATTAGAAATTTTGTAAGATTGTCAACTCGATAAAAAACACACTTTGGGGGAAAAAAAATAGGGCGGTGGCTAAAATATATAAAATAGAAGAAAAAAGAAGAGACCCACATTCATAATGCATAATTCCGTGTAACTATTTCAGTTGTTGGTGTAGCTTCTGCATTGCAGTTGCAGTTGCAACTACTACATCTTCTGGTAATGGTGAGAGTAGTCAATCAAAGACAAGTATGGCAAGTGTAGACATGGAACAAATGGTGTCCATGCTAAGCTCTGTTATCAATGTTAAGAACCCTGAAGATATTATAACCCTAGCTGCTGGGACACCCACAGGTACTCAAATTTTCCTGAAGAAAAATCCTTTCAAGCAACTAGCATCCATTTCAGAAAACTGAATAGAGTAGCTTTCCTAGTTAAAATGTAATCATTGATTACATTAGTCGTTACTTCCACTATCACTTTCAAGTTTATGTTTGCACAACAAAATTATAATATGTTAATTCTAGCCAAAAGTTGACTTCCATAATATCCTATTAGATCTTATGCATAGTATTCTTACAAATTTGTCGGTTGTTGTGCCGAATTTTTATGAATTTCCATCTTCCTCTATGCAATCAATGTTTGATCACCTTCAAAGGGGTAGATGACTTGACACTGGGACTTTTTGTATGGAGGGAAGAACTTGGGTCTTTAAGAGATGGTTATTTCATATGTTTTTGGAATATCTCATAAATTCTTATCCTGTTTGACCAGCACTGCATGGAGTGGCCAACTCTAAAGGCAAGAGCACAGAGAGAATTATGGAACCATGCACCTGTTTTTCCATATGAAAAGGGGCCCAATCTGGTAGTTGATTTTAGTGAAGTGTTAGCTTTTAAGGATAATGAATCAGAGATCCTCTCCCGGGATTGTCTCAAAAAGAGGTGTGAAACTTCTAAAGAACACAAGAAAAGGTAGTGGTATTATTCAGGTTACTGGTTGTTTGGGAAGATCCAATAAATTTGGGTTTTAATTGATTATTTATGTTTCCTAGTGTTAGGTGCAATTTGTTGGAAACAAGTTGTCATTTATGTCAACAAGAGGTCACAGGTGAACACATCAGTCTTTTGTTTATATTTTCTCACTAAATGTCATATTTGAGTCATGCACAATAGCAGGTATACATTGTGTCGTGAGGAAATTTTGTCTCAATTTTTATTTTTATTTTTTATTTATTTTATTTTTTATATTTATTTATTTATTTTTATTTTTATGTTATTTATTTATTTATTTATTTTTCTGTTGCTTGATTCGAATCCCAGTTAGTGAAAATTTTGTTTTCATGGAAATTTGGATAATAGTTCTCCTTTGATAGTTGATATATGTTTTCTTAAATGTCTAGAATACGATGCAGGTGGTGCTAAAACTTAAGGTAGCAAACACATCGGTGGTACATTATCAAAGAAGAAAAAGAATGAGTAGGGAAGCTAGATGTGCCCTTTTAAAGTATATTGTAATCATTCAAAAATATATTTTCCTCTCAGGCTAGTCATTTTAGGAAATTGTCTTCCATGTCTTATAAGAATTAGGCACTTGTTGAACATGTGGCCAGGTATTGTCTACGATGTATGCAAAGACATACCAGCATGGCTTGGTAGAGACTTATCAGAGGGAGGAGAACAAAGATGTTATTCTGGTCTTAAAACAATTTGTGGACTTATGGAGTTTGAGCACAAAAATGATAAATATCAACAGATGTGGACATAAGGGATAGGAAATTACTTTCTTTGGCACAAACTCAAAAGAAACAATAAGGTTATGTTAATCCTCATAAGTTTCATTTGGTGTATCCATATAAAATATTACTCGATTTTGAGGTTGAGAAGTAGGGAATTTCAGTGTGCTTTTATCAACATACATGTATAAAGTGTATATATTGTAATTTGGGTTTGGACCTTTTTAGAAGACATGGAGAAATAGAGAAAAACCATGTTAGTTTGATATTTTTTATAAGCCATATGAGCCTTTTTCTATGCTTCAAGTAAGGAGCATAAGTTTTTCAAGACTTGTTAAGATTCCATATTACAAACCATCCCGAGGAAGAGTCATTATTAGGTGGAAAAAAAAATCAGTCCCGAAGGGATAGGCTTTTTTATTAATTAAAAGTTGTTAAAACGACCATTCAGATGTGCTTTTACCATATTAACTCTTACAAATTGTGCTGGTTAGATGGGGGCAATCATATTGTTTTGCGGCATTCATTTGTCTTAAGAGTATTACATAGGCAGATTATTTTTAGTTCTACCTTAATCATGTTTGTAATATGATCTACATAATTTGACTGTACATATGGTCATGCTACCTATGACTATGGCAGAATGGCATAATACCTCCTTAGTAATACATAAATATTTTACAGTAGCAACCGGCTAAGAGAAGGAAACTATGCATAGTAACGATAATATGAGAGAGCACAGATGATTGTAAGCCATGAAGGCGAAGGATAGAATTAATCAACACTCTTAACATTCCCAACTAAAAAAACAAGATGGAGTTTATTATCAATTGTGGTTTCGGGGAAGTACATATACAGAAGGTCAGTATAATTATTGGATTTTGAATTTCCTGTAGATTTAATTATTTCATTTTTTTTCGACATACTGCTCTATGCGACATCTCCACATTCTGCTCTCCACATATCCAAACGTGCCTAAGAAAAAGGAATCCACATCTAACCTCAAATATTGTAATAAGAACACCCTTTGGGCATTTGTATTTCCAACTCGGCTGAACAAAGGCATCCAAACCTCACTCAGACATGGTATTCATGGCACCGGTTGGCCATTTATATAAAAACAAAGGGTATATATATATGTATGGGTTGAATTTGGTGATATTATTTTTGTTCTATTTGGTTGAATGAGTATATGTTAATCCAAAATATATATATATATACATTAAAATTTGATGATATTATTTATGTTGATATATTGATTATTTAGTTATTGAGGAAATGAGTTTTTTTATTTGTTTGAATATGTTTAATATAATTTCTAATAATATTATGATTTCTTATTGTTTAAAAAGTATATTTGAATGCATAAATAAATTCAATATTAAGATTTTTAAAATTTATACTCAAAAAATCATTTAGACTATGACTATCCAAATGTTATATTGAATTGTTACAAATTATATTTTTCAAATATAGAAAGAGATTTAATTTATTGAAACATTTGAAATGCTTAGCCTCATTCTTGAAGTAGTGTCTACTGAACTAGTGGAATCTTGCAAGAGGACCCATTGTGTGAACGAGTTGTTGGCTTCTAGGACTTCGAAGTTGATCGATCTTGATCTTTATATGATATTTATTCTATTAAAAATAAGAGCTTTTATATTTAGTAATTTAATTTTTCAAGATGTTGTTCCCAAATCTTCTATTCCTTCGGTGTTTCTTTGCACCTTTAGAAGAAATTGCTAGTTCAATAGTATTCGTTTTATAGTTTTTGAAGCAACACTTTCATTCTTAGCTTTGCATTTCCTTTGGAAATTTTATCAAAATTAACACTTTATCCAATATTTAGAAAAAAGATAGGTTCATAAGATTTTGAAAGATTTAGCTTCTTCCATTATCCTATTTTAACTTAATACTCATACCTAATTATTTTCTCATTGTTATCATCATCATCATCATCGATATTTTCATTATCATTCCCTCTCTCACAAAATTCCTAATAATTATAATATTTTATTACCAGGGATAATTTTAAGGATGGAAAATCATTTTGAAGTTTAAAACATTGGCGAATTTCACTAGTCCCTAATATGTGAACTATAAAAT
The DNA here is from genome assembly GCA_034641835.2 of Pinus albicaulis. Classification (NCBI taxonomy): domain Eukaryota; kingdom Viridiplantae; phylum Streptophyta; class Pinopsida; order Pinales; family Pinaceae; genus Pinus; species Pinus albicaulis. The sequence continues at coordinate 136,799 of JAXQQM020078216.1, forward strand.
TTTATTGATATGTTTGTAAAATTATACAAATTTATAATGATTTTATATATAGTCTCTATATAATGTTGGCTATTTTTAAGGTAAAATAATTTTATATTGTAAAATTTGGGCAAATCATTTTTACAAAAAATGGAAATTAGTGAATCTTTTTTTGGAAAATTAGCCCACTTACGAATATTAGCCTCTAAAATTTTCCATGTTTATTACTACCAAATATTTATTATATTTCAATAATTGTAAACCTATTATTTCTCTTTCATCCTAAATTTTTTTATGTATTTAAATCCTACTCTCCATATTTACAACTTACACCACACTACATAATCTCTTTTCACCCTAACCAAATATCTAAAACCCAACTCCCAATATATACAAGTTTACCAAATATGTAAATCCCAACTCCCAATAAATACAACTTAAAATAATACTTATCACAAATAGAGCTTTAAATATTGCTTTCATATTATATTATATTATATTACATAACATATATATATTGCTTTCATTATAATTATAATTATATATATATATATATATATATATATATAAAAGTTTTATGAAAGAGATAAGTGCACAAGGTGATCATGGTTTGACACATCAACCAAAGGAAGAAAGACAAAGATTGGACAATACTACATGATTAAATAAGCTCTCAACTCCCCCATTCTGGTAGCTTTAATAATTGGTCTCTTGTCATGTTTAGGTGGATACATAGCTTGTGGTGACCCCTCCACCAAGCTGTTTCATTCAAACGTTACTCAAAGTATCAACTCTTGTCCTTTTCCCTTTGCCCAAATCGAGCAACATATATTATTCTTATTGCTGTCAACTCATATATACTTTTCCCCTTATCCAACAACCTAACGAAGACAACAAAGTCATATTGCTTGCCAGATAATATAAGATTCACTTTTAAAAGTTCGTTCCAATTTGAATCTTGGATACTTCTCATACCTAATCTAATGTATAAATAAATAATAATATAATTGGACCCTACCTTAATCCAATGTACAAATAAATAACAATATAATTGGACCCTACCTTGGGCATTGATATAAAGTCCATATTGACGAGGCAAGAATATGATATGAATCTTTGTCGTTTTGCCCCTTGATTTTTGATAATGGCTTATCTCTTATCTCTCATAACCTTCTTTTTATCTATAGCGATCTTAATTTATATAAACACATCTTTGTTAACCTATAAAATACTTACTTTAAAATGGATAAAAATTTAATCAAACCAAAAATCTAAATCACTTAACACTTCAAATTAATCCATAAGTATTATTTTACCAACCCAAATACTCACTATCATTTAAAAAGTTCATAAAGGAAGAACCTAAATAACCCATTGTCATAGTACATAATTACCATTGTACTACCCAATATACTCTCAACATTTCAATGAACGTCGTGACGAACATGGTGCTATACATTAATTTTACCATGTTCTTCATTAGATCAATCGTAAGGAGTATTATTTTGAAAATTGTCTAACTAAGAAAAAGGAGAGATATATCATCCTCAATGGTAAGGTCTATCAACAACCAATCTTATAATGAATCTTAATCCATCTCTTAAAGTCAAATCACCATTAATGGAGCACTTAAAAATTGATGCAATAGAAACATTGTGGCATACCCATTCCAAAGCATAGCTACAATTATGAATTAATCACCCACATTTCACAAAATCTTGATGGGATTACGAATATGGCATGGTTGGATTTTGATGGCAGCCTCTTTTTCTTTGATTCTTAATCTATATGGCTTGCACTCAACAAGGAATTCAATATTTCGAGTAGTTATTATTGTATGTGGAGGTGGTTGGATCCTTCGTTTGAAAAATTCATGGCCTACTCTTCCCCAGGTTTCATGTATCTCTTTTCTCCAAGTGTTTTGTTGTTCCTTTTCTCTTCTTTTCCTCCATTCTCTTGTGAAAATTATTTTTTAGGATTCATTTGGATGGTTTTATTTTCAGGGCCCTCACCAAGGATTAATAGTAGCCCATCTCAAACTCTTGGTTATTTGTTTTGGAAACCTTGGCGTCTAGAATTCTACGAGTCTCTTACCTTGGAGTTTTTTTTTTTCCATTAGATCAGGATTAGGGGGGCCTTCTTAGACTCCCCCCTTGAAGCTTTCAGTTGTTCACCCTTGATTTTAGATGGTTCTCCCTCACATATTATTTTATAATCATCCATTTTCCCAAATTAAGACCCAGTTGAGATAGAGGTTAAAGGGATTTTACCTATCATTGTATTATTAGTAAATTGTCGACACACAATTAGATAACCATAGGATTTCCCATGATGTATTGTGTGGTTTTGAAAGGTTGAATTTCCTAATTAATAGGGATCAATTGTTCTTAGAATTTTGCAAGCAAGGAAAACTGAGCAGAGGCAGGAAACAGGCTAAGTATTGGTCGATTTTGTTCGGATCAATGTGAGACAATTGGTAGAATGAAAGAGACTCTTGTGAGAAGAGTGCATTGTAATTGTTTCATGATTCCTTGGTTGATTATGCAATAAAGATAAAGGGGTTTTGAGCAGCAAGCTTTCCCAAGGAAAACTATTTGTGTCGTGCGATTGATTTGCTTCCTTCTCTTACTTGGTGTGATTATGCGATCATGTTTAATTTCCGCAAATTAATTGTAGAAGGATTTAGTATCTTGCTCTAGAATATTGCATGATCGGATTGAATCCATTGGTATACATATTGTTTGTATAATTTCTACAAAAGAAACTCCTTTTGCAATGTGGAAGACACTAAAAAAGATATTTGAGAATAGCAGTGATCATAGAAAATTGGACCTCAAAGGAAAACTTCGAAATATCAAGATGCCGAAGAATGATATTATTTTGCAGTATCTCAACAGATTTACACAAGTTTGTGATGACCTTGGAGGGGTTAGTGTGAATGTTACAGAAGATGACTTTGTGAGCCTAACTCTTCTAGGCCTTCCCAAAATTTGGCGCAACTACTAGGACTCGGTGAATGGGAGGGAGAAATTACCGAATTGGGAACGCTTATGGTTTGATTTGGTACAAGAAGAGATCAAGCGGAATACCAAATATGGAACCTCATCCAGGGGTGAGGATGAAGAAAATTGTGCATTGGCTGGAAAGGGAAAGAATGGCAAAGGGAAGAAATCTCAAACCAAACCAGGATCAAGACAAGGGGGTAAGAAGAAAGACTTCTCCGAAATAAAATGCTTAAATTTCATGAATTCAAGAACTATGCTATAAAGTGTCCACAAAAAAATTATGTAAAGAAGAACTCAAGAGGAGCAACAGGTTGGAATTGACTTCACATTTTGAGCTAGACTTCACCCTTATCGCATGCATGGCTAGCACAGCGATGGGGAGTTTGTCGTACTTGGACTCATCTACCTTGTTCCACATGATAGGGTGTAGAGATTTTTTCAGTAACCTGGAGGAGAAATATCTTCAGATGGATATTGAGCTTGGGGACGACGGAAGTTACAATGCTACTAGGATTGGTACGATAACATTTAAGAGGGAGTTGGTATCCCCTCTTCACCTCAAAGATGTGATGTTTGTTCCAGGCCCAAAGAAGAATCTCATATATGTAGCAGTTTTGGAAGACCATGGTTATGATGTGATATTCAGCAAAGGGAAATCATTCCTGAAACAAATAGCCACTGGATAGGTGAAGTAGATCAGGGTTCATGTGAAGAACTTGTACAAGTTGGATGTGGAAAATTGTGCTACAATAAGAAGTAAGGTAAAGAAAGTGCAGAGTCGTGATGTCAGTGAAATTTGGCATAGGAAATTAGGTCATTTGCATCATGGTGCCCTAAAAATTATGCAAAAAATAGCCACTGGCCTCCCTAAAGGATCACTTGAGCAGTAGGATATATGAAAATGTTGTACCTTGGGTAAGTATGTCGAATCGACATTCAATGAGTGATACAACAAAGCACATGTAGTCTTGGAAAGAGTCAACTCTGATGTTTTTGTACCTTTCTCGATAGCCTCCATTGCCAGACACAAATATTTTGTTATTTTTATTGATGATTTCTCAAGGAAGTGTTGGATCTTCTTCATGTGGAAGAAGGATGAGACATTCTCAAAGTTTGTAGAATTCAAGGCACTAGTTGAGAAAGAAACCGACAAGAAGGTGAAGGCTCTCAGGAGTGACAATGGAGGTGAGAATGTTTCGAATGACTTCAAGGGGCACCCAACAAACCTCAACATAATGGGGTAGCTAAGAGAAAGAAATGAAGCATTGTTGGAGTTGTGATAGCTATGCTACATGACCAAGGCCTGCCACTTCATTTGTGGGCAGAGGCATGTAACACAACATTCTACTTGCAGAACCGGGGTCCTCATCGGATTCTTGGTATGATTACACCATAGGAGGATTTCTGAGGGAGAAATATGGATGCGTCTCACTTCAAAAATATTGGAGCCTATGTTTACTTCCATGTATCCAAATATTCGAGGGAGAATCTCTAGTCGAAAACATATTTGAGAGTTTTTTGTGCTACACTGAAACTCTACACAATTATCATGTGTACCTACCTTCCCTCATAATGAAATTTTTGTGAAGGGGTGTAAAACTTAATGAGGATAAAGCGATGTGTTGCTCTCTTCAGAGAGAACTTCAGATCCCACCAAAAGGGAAGCTTTTAGCTCCAAAGCAGGAGCCTCATGAGGAGCCTTAAAAAATTTTGGAGTAGCCACAAATGGAGGGGAAGAGAGGAGGCAGAGTCGACACATCCACTTAAGAAGAACCATCTAGAGAAGGGATAATAAGAACTAGGTAAGTTGATATAATTGTGCAGGATGTGTGGGAGAATGTGGGAGCTCCTTCAAATTTTCACAGGCAAAGAAGGTCACCTAAGAGGTACACTAGCCACATGGCTCTCATGATTGAGCTTGTAGAGATTGATCCATCCTTTTTCAAGGAAGAAATTGAGAAGCCTATTTGGTTTGTTTCAATGGTGGAAGAATACAAATCCATCATAAAGAACAATGTTTGGGAAGTGGTCCCAAGACCGACAGATAAACTACTAGTGGGTTTGAGATGGATCTTCAAGGTTTAACATGCATCAAATGGAAATGTAGAGAAGTATAAAGCCAGATTTGTGGCCAAATAATTCTCTCAAGTTTATGGAATTGACTATCACAAAACCTTTGGTCCTTTTCTCTCATAGCAAGGTATTTAGCCATTAGATCAATTCTTGCATTGGTTGCGTAGACGTAGTGGAAGGTCCACTAGATGGATGTAAAAACAACATTTATCAATGGTGTTATTGAGGAGGAGGTGTACATCGAGCAACCAGAAGGTTTTGAGACATTTGATCGGGAGTCTCATGTGTGCACACTCAGGCGAGCGTTGTATTGTCTCAAACAAGAACCCTGTGCTTGGTACACCAAGAACGAAAATTATCTTACTGGTTTGGGCTTCACCAAAAGTGAAGCAGATGCGAGCCTCTATCATATTTTTAGAAGGTAAATTATTTTTCATTGTTTTATATAATGATTTAATATTAACTAGTGGTGTGCAGCTGATTAGCTCTTAAAAAGAGGATCTTGAAAGGGAATTTGAAATGAAGGACATGGTTCTCATGCATTACTTCCTCAAGCTGGAAGTATGGAAAGGCAATGGGGAATTGTTTGTTTCTCAAGGAAATTATGCCACAGATATACTGCAAATATTTCACATGGAGAGGTGTAATCCCATGGAGACACCTCTAGTAGACAAATGGAGGAAGGAGACTGCCACTGTGTGAAGAGTGAAAATAGTAACTCGAATTCCAGATAGAGTCAATTTTCCTTAATTAGGGTAAATAGTAGTGGTTTTGGGGCACATTGTTTTGTGCACCCATGGTTTTCGACCCATGGTATTGCATCTAATGGAGCCTATAAAATGTATGGGAACATTTCCTGCATGAAGAATGAAATTTTGGGAGGTGAGTGGTGGTTTCCATTTTCTGTATTTTATCAGTTTGTGGTTTTTGCACAATAAGTTAATGAAATTTCATTGGTTGGGTTTTTCCCCAGATTTGGGGTTTTCCCAGTTAAACATTGTGTTTATGTTTATGTGATTTGTTGCTAGTTTTGTATGTGTATTATTCTCTCGGTAAATATTTTATTTTTGCAATAATTCCTAACAAATGGTATCAGAGCCATATTTGGCTTCAAAGGGATGCTTTTGCAGCCAAGGGTTTTATTGGCATGTGAATGGAGAAATCAATGCAGCCTTTTGCAGATCTGGCCATACGGAGCATGGTGTTTCTAGGAAATAGGAAATATCCAATTGATTGATTCCATGGGGAATTCCATGGAGGGTTTCTCAATGGATAAAGAGAACAATGGTGCTACCACAGCTCAGATCTGGTGACTACGAGTGATAAGAAGTTGGTTCAAGAAATTCATAGATGAGAGGATGTTTGCACGTGGATTAATTAATTGATGAACCAAGTATCTAAAGAGAACTCCTAGAGGACTAGCGGTTACAGAGGCTGGTGACCCATGTAATCCGGTAGATGGGTTCTTTTTATATGGACATTGATTTCATATGTACAAAGAGCAACAATGAAACAAAAAAAATATTATTATAATGGAGTTAATTTTTTACATGTAAATGGGCATACTGCTGTAAGACCTGGTATGGCATGCATACCCCTGGGTAATCTTTGGTAAAGTCTAGGTTAGACCTAGGTGATAGGGGGGATGTCAAGTTTACAATTACCCTGGGTAAAAATTTGAGGGGGGAAGAGCTAGAGTGAGCGGTGTTGTCTCATTTAGTAGGTTTGGCTGGATTTAGTCAATAATCCCCAAGTCAAGTTTAAGGGGGAATTGTTAGGTAAACATGACTCGGGGTAGAGTCAATGTTGACTAGGGTAGATAGTAGTGGTTTTGGGGCACATGGTTTTGTGCACCCATGGTTTTGGCCCATGGTATTACATGTAATGGAGCCTATAAGAGGCTGGGAATACTTCATTGTAAGGTAGGTCTGGAGGTGAGTGGTGAAGGCTCACTTACTGGATTACTGGTGGGGTTTTTGGCTGTTTGTTACGAAATTACTGGTTTAGTTCTTCTCAAATTTGTGTCTCTGTTAAACATCGTGTTTATGTTTATGTGATTTGTTGCTAGGTTTTGTATGTGTATTATTCTCTTGGTAAATATTTTTATTTCTGTTGAATTCTAACAAAGAGGTGGATGCTACCATCTACCGGAAATTAGTGGGTTCACTAATGTATCTTGTGAACACACGATCATATATGTGCTATGTAGTCAACCAAATAAGCCAAGCTATGGTTAGGCGAACCAAATTGCATTGGAAGGTAGCAAAGCATGTTTTAGGGTACCTCATAGGCACTACCCACTATGGATTATGATACATATGGATAGAGGGAGTGAAGTTGTGTGGCTTCACAGATGCAGATTGGGTAGGGTGTCCATCTGACCAAAAGAGTACATCAAGTGGAATTTTTAATGTTGGGTCCAAATTGGTTTCCTGGTACACCAGGAAACAAAGATCTGTGGTGTTCATCTCGATAGAAGTAGAATACATGGCTGCAAGTCAAGAAACATGTGAGGCGATCTAGATGAGAAATATACTTGTGGGACTATTTGGTCAAATGATGGATCCAACTATGATCTATTATGATAATCAGAGTTGCATTAAGCTCTCCGAGAATGTGCTATTTCATGATTGATCCAAGCATATAAATATATGGTATCATCACCTATGAGAATGTGTGCATAGGAGGATAATGTTGCTACAATACACTCTGATAGAGGAACAAGATGTTGAGATTTTGACAAAGGCTTTGTCAAGAGGGAAGTTCAAATTCCACAAGTGCGAGATAAGGGTGTTTTATAATATCTTTCTTGTTGAGAGGGAGTGTTGAGAAGTGAAATAAGAAAGTCTCAATTTGAATTTTCCTTGGTCAAATTGAGAAAATTCGAATTTACACTTCAGCAAACAACTTGGATGAAGTTAACTTGTGTGACATGGCTCTTGTCACTCAGCTTAGTAAATTTGACTTAGAGGGCTTTGAGTTGGCTAATCTGTGTACGTTAAATTTAGGAATCCAGTCAGCTGAGACTTAATTAGGTTACAACTAGTTCTAACTATTAGTGAAATCCAGTGGAAGGCCGCTATGCAATGGGACAACAATCACTCAAAGGATCATCCAAATTAATTGATCAGAATTAGTCAAAATATTGGTGTGGCCCATAGAATTTTGAGTTTCCAGTTATGGTGGATAACGAAGGGCAAAGAGAACAAGCAGTTGTAAACTAGTTTGAGTGCCATGTTGCATGTTAGCAAACATAAAAACTTGCACTCAGGTAATCAATTGGATAAAAAATTCATAAAAATAGGGCTAATTCTTCAAGAATTAGGCATGAAATAAGGGCTCAAGCAAAGACAATAAATTGATGAAGTCTAAGTTAGAGCTTCTCAGTG
>JAXQQM020072982.1:0-95337 GCA_034641835.2 Pinus albicaulis
ACTTTGAGGAAAAGTGATATGAAATAGATATGAAATAGGACTGAATAGTTTCCAAAGTGAATTGATTGTTAACTTGATCGCTTAGTGTGGAAGGCATAAGGGAAGCAATTGATTTTACGTGTTAATCCAGAAATTAAGAAGAAAAATTAAATATTGATTTGCAGCAAATAAAAGTTATAGAAGGAAATAAACGCGGATTATGGACTTCGTCCCTGGTGGACTACGTCTTTGGGTCTGCTTTCAAGATGGGTGTATGTTTTATTAAGTAATTATCCAAGGAAGTATTTACACACAAATTCACTAGATTGAACATGCTCACAGGGACCTCTGGTCTCTTTCAACATAAATCTCCCTCTCCTAGGTTTCCAACTCCTGTCTCGGTACCTAATTCCGCCTCCGGACAACCAATATACACGTGAAATAAAACTGACTCCCTCTTACATAATTATGAATACAAGTCTTCAAAGCACTCCATGCTTTCATGGAACAATTGTTAAGTTTGTATAATTACAGTCCAAGGTTCAGGTCGGAACTTTTGGGATTAGCATAGCATTTGGTTGATTGTATTAATTGGAATTAGATTTCGGTGGAATAAAAGTGTAACACCTTAGGAATTACGTTACATGATGTATAATTTTAAAACTGCGCATATTCATTTCAGAAACCCAAAAATGAACTTTGGATAAAAATAAACTTGACTATTAATCTCTTGGCGATGGTTGGATGAACGATTACCATGTGATATGGTGGTTCCAGTTCCCTAACCTTCAGGTATTTTCTCCAATGAAGGTTAAGGGTGACAAGCCAAGTAGACAATTGGTATGTATCATCATAGTTACCCTCTGAGCCACACATTTCTATCTTCGTCGAATGTGGATAATGGTAATGGTATTCTTAGATTATTTTTTTGAATGAAGATTTGGTCGGTTCTGGTATGAACAAATGTAGAAGGTTGATGAAGCTGGCTGTACGCTTATTCTTCCTCAGCGGGTTTTTGTTCCGTTACCCAAATATTTGGTTAGAACTCGGTCTCAGTTTTCGTTTCCTCATTCTGATCCTTGTATTGTTAAGATCATGCTTCTAAAATTATGCTATAATTATTGGTTGCTGCGGCTTTTTAATGGGTTGGTTCATTTCTTTCACAGTATTTTGCTGTATATGGGTTTTAGTAAGGTTTCTTTCCCTGTCAAAAAATTCTCTATAACTATGCAGAAAGGGTATGTATTAGTCTCTGTCTCTCCTTTTCCTGTTTATATTGTCTTCTTTGATAGGAGGTCGGGTAAATTTTGGAAAATTGCAGATAAATGTTGCCTATTGACAGTTCAAATGGTTTGCATTTTTTATGGTTGAAGGAATTTCTTGCAACAGAGTTTGTTTTCCTCCTTTCTGTTCAACTTTGGCAATTATGTTAATAGGGTCCTGAAGTTGATATGTGGGCAATATTTTTTGCCTTATTATCTCTGTATTGGTATATGGACTTTGGTCTTACCTTTTAATTCTCTGGCCATCTCTGTCTTCTGTCATGGCTACAATCTATGGGTTGCTCCTCAATTCTTTCTTTCCCGGTTGGATTGTATTAGTGTCTAGTCTATCTTTTAATCTCACGTCTTTCTCACGGAGCCTAACTTGGGTGATCGAACCTCTCTGCATTCCAAGTCTTGAATCTTGTCTAGGAATCTGACTGGTGTTGTTTTTTGGATGGTAGCTTTAGCAGATTCCTTGTAAGGTTACTTTAACATGGTTACAAGAGGAAGGAAGCCCACTAGAGGCAAAGGCAAGCAACCTACTTCTGAGCAGCATTAGAAAAGAGGAAGAAAATCTTCGCAGCAACATCTGGAACCACTGGTTCAAACATTTACATCAGAAATCCCAAGTTCGGTACGCTCCCACATTAATGGTTGGGAAACAGAAGTTTTAAACAACTTGGATAGGGAAGATGAAATGGCTTCTGAGGACATGCAGAGTGCGGTCAATGACACAGGGCACACACGAGGCCAAATTTCCTTGTTTCAAAAATCAGTTAGAACTTACTGGTTATTCAAATGCCTGCTAGCTATGGCAGTCATGTCGACAACAAAAACTAAGATGGAATCAACTTTGGCAGATATTAACAGGAACATCCAGGAAATCAATCTTTGACAATTGCATCAGTATGTGAGGGTCGGAAGATTGGAGAAGGAAATCAAGTCTATGCAACAAATTGGAATTGAATTTGCAGGGTCCAGTGCCAAAGATCCAACACCAGTCGAATCTGAGGAAGATTAATGGTTTCATGATCAAATGTCTTACTTTATTTTTAGCGGCAAGTACTTTTTCTATATATGTTGTTATCTCCAAACTTAGATATTAAGTACTGTCATATATGGTATATATTGTTAACGCTTTTTATGTTTTGGTTGACATACTCTGAACTTCGATGGCTGAAATACTTGGTTTCCTGCGGGCAGGTCAAGGTCTAGTTTTGTATATTTTTGCTCGCATTTATTAATAGAAAATGGAAGGAACTACCTAAGCCTACAAAAAAAAACAAAATGTATAGTTCTTTTACATTTTAACTGTTGTAGCTAAATATTTTAATATCAAATTTATATATATGTATATAGAGAGATTAGTTTTTTTTTTGTTTAAGTACGGCATGATTCACCTCGTGATGCGAATATACTCTAGATTAATTTTATCTTTACCTGTATTAAGTGTTTCTATTTTCTAATGCCATTAGAATTGTGGCTCTATGAAAGGAGCCTAGTGGAACTTTATGGTAAAGACAATGATGAATGGAAATAAAATGACATGTTTAAAAAGTCATGCGAAATGACTAGGAGTAATGAATTTCAACCTCTAGAGAATTAGGAAAAAACTATATCTTTCTCTCTCCCTAGAGAGGATAAAACCCCCATCTTAGTGGGAAAAATCTAAGGATGGGAAAATTTGGGTGGAGGATGAGGAGAGAATAGTGGTGAGAACTTTGGAACCTTAAATAGGACGATGTGAAGGTTGGAATGAAGTTTCCTGGACTCGGGTTTTCTTTAGCTGGACACAGAGCTAGTGGAACCCTCGGAAGAAAAGCCTTGATGAAAGAAATTTAGAATTGGACTAAGTGAAGTCTTGAGGTTTTGTAATAAGATAACTTAATGGTTTTTTTTCTAATACTAAGTAAGAAAGCTCTGGGGGAGACTAGATGTCATTTCCAATCTCATGGTTGGGTGGTGTGGTCATCCTAATTAACTTTTCTTTCAGTTGGGACTAAGCACAAATAATTATCTCTTCAATTTTCTTTATTAGTTATACAAATTAGTCTGTGTATTAGTTGTCTATGAACATGGATAAATTGCATAACTGTTTGAATCTCATGTATGGAAGTAAATATAGTATAAATTCTTCCAATTATCTTTCATTAGCTGTATCCAAAGTTAAACATGTGAGTTCCTTTGGTTTTAATAGAAATATCATAGTGTTGTATAAAACAAAACAATCTCTTTGGAGGAAAATGGTGATGTATTATTACATGCATTAGCTATTTATACAAGCATAATAACCTTTTGATTCTGAAATAACTTCTTGTAAATAATTATGAAAGTTCTGGTTAAGTCCTCTAAGCTATGAGCGCAAGACTTGTTGGGGATGTCTAGAATAAAACAAAACCTTAAGTAACAATACCCTACCGGCAAAGGACGTGCCTGAGATAGACGAAGTCCCATTTTCAGCCAGATACTGACAACTTCCAATAATAAATAAAAATAAAATAACATATTTATATAGTTAACAATTCATTTATTTAATTAAGGAGTTGCGAGATAATTTTCCGAGTCTACTAATAACCACATAAAGGAAAAGAAAAATAATTGTGTGCATGAATTATAACAACAAAGGTTTCTAAATAATTACAATAAAGAGAACAATAATAAACCTAGTGCAGTCACACATTCAAAAATTTATATATAAAAAACTCGAGGTGGAACTTTCATAGTAAAATCCATGAAATGCGAAACCTTGGTAGGCTAACAATTATTTTCATTATTCTTTTTAGAAATTACACTGTATTTGAAAACAAGAAAACTAATTATATTATGATGAATTTCAGATATAAACATATCATAATAAATAAACCCCACACTGGATTAATAACTTCACTAATTTAAACCCACGGGTTCACTGTGTGTAACTTACCCATTGTCTCTCAAATAAAATTTACAACAACCAACAGAAAATATGCCCATATAGGGTTTGGGGACATTAAAATTTAAACTTTGATATACATGAAATAGAGCAACCCCACTGAATCCATGTGGTGGAAAAGTAACACTACCATCAAACCAAAACTTAAGCCTAGTAAAAGTTATTAACTGTCGAACAAATTTAGTCCTCTTTTTCCTAATTAAGTATTTCTTTTAATGCAAAATCACAATGACGGTTTGGGGTAAATCCCTTATATAATCTAAAAGCCAAAAGGAACTTGAAAGGAGACAGTGTGGCATCTGTCGAGAACTCGAGAATGGAATTCTAGTCGTAGCCTTGTAGCAAAAGTTTGGAAAAGAGCCTAACCTTTATTATAAGTAAGTGGGAGGTTAAAAAATCATATCAACTTCGAGGTAAAGTGATATGAAATAGATATGAAATAGGACTGAATAGTTTCTAAAGTGAATTGATTGTTAACTTGATCGCTTAGTGTGGAAGGCATAAGGGAAGCAATTGATTTTACGTGTTAATCCAGAAATTAAGAAGAAAAATTAAATATTGATTTGCAGCAAATAAAAGTTATAGAAGGAAATAAACACGGATTATGGACTTCGTCCCTGGTGGACTACGTCTCTGGGTCTGCTTTCAAGATGGGTGTCTGTTTTATTAAGGAATGATCGAAGGAAGTATTTAGACACAAATTCACTAGATTGAACATGCTCACAGGGACCTCTAGTCTCTTTCAACATAAATCTCCCTCTCCTAGGTTTCCAACGCCTGTCTCGGTACCTAATTTCGCCTCCGGACAACCAATATACACGTGAAATAAAACTAACTCTCTCTTACATAATTCTGAATACAAGTCTTCAAAAGCACTCCATGCTTTCATGGAACAATTGTTAAGTTTTTATAATTACAGTTCAAGGTTCAGGTCAGAACTTTTGGGATTAGCATAGCATTTGGTTGATTGTATTAATTGGAATTAGATTTCGTTGGAATAGAAGTGTAACACCTTAGGAATTACGTTACATGATGTATAATTTTAGAATTGCGCATATTCATTTCAGAAACCCAAAAATGAACTTTGGATAAAAATAAACTTGATGATTAATCTCTTTGCGATGGTTGGATGAACGATTACCATGTGATATGGTGGTTCCAGTTCCCTAACTGTTGAGTGCCACATCACACTTCAAGCTCTAGCGGTTCTGCAAACGGTGCAGTCGACCTCATCCACATGTGACAGTTGCTCTGATTGTTGCGGTCTTCTCGCGGTTGGCTCCAAAAAATGCGCGGTAAATGTTCCAATATGTTCACATGCTGTCTACACCCTGCCCGACGGTCTTCTCTGTGGCGGTTTGTCTAATATTAAAGGTTTATTACGTATGGTTTATAATCAGAGTAGAGGCAAATAATCTTTACATTATATAATGATATGGTACCGATCAAATAATGTTAATGTCTTTAGAAATATACTACAAATATTGTCTTCACCAAAAGACTGGATAATTGGATATACATTACCTCAGCATGTCATAAGAGATAACACATCATTGGATTATCATTTAGTAGTTTTGCATATGAGAAGGTAACTCAGAGAAAGAAAACATAATTATTTTTTTGTTGAACATAAGTAGGGATCACTTAGTTTATTGGATGGAAGTACTTAGTTAACATGATAGGATAAGATTTTATTTGTTTGGGAGATTGATAGATCCATATTTCAAATAGGTATAGCTTGCTTTAATTATTAATAATTGTAGTTATTATTATTGTTTTATTATTATTTTTATCTAATCTGACGGAGTCCAAATATTCTATTCTATTATTATTATTATTATTATTATTATTATTTATGTAATTTAAATATGTCAAAAATTTTATATAACATAACATAACATTACAATGTTTCTTCCATATTGAGTTAGAGAGCTCCTCTAGGTGCAACTAGGATTGTGTGTAGGTTCATTGAACTTGAATGCCCTTGAGATAATATAATTCCCCAAAAAATGGTTTCCATCCTCAAATGAATTCCATAAAATTTGAACTAAAACATGGGTGATCTAAACCCCACTCAAACCAACAAGTTTAGTCTTCATGATAAATTTAAATTAATAATAAATAAAAGTACAACCAATGATAACAAACATGTTTCCTTACAATAAATTTGATCTGATTTTACCGTGGTTTAAATATGCAATTTAATTCCCGAGGGGTAGGTGTGAGGACCACCAGGTGCTCATATATTGCAAGTATCCTAGATTTTATTGAAAACCAATATGAAATTGCTCCCACTACTATTACACTCCAATCCATATGATTCAACCATCTATATCTTTTTTTGGTAGTTAAGTTTAGCCTGGGCTTGAGCTAACCTATTTATTAGATGGAAAAAATATAGATCAACCCATTTATTGGATCGCAGAAGACCAACCCACACACCCACAATGGGATGCTTATCACCAGGATCATGTGAGGATTTGGAAGGTTTGGACACCCTTTTGGAATTTAATTCTCCAAAAGTGGCTTCCATCCTCAACCCCTCACCATAAGGTTTCAACCTATGACCTGGTTGAGACTAAACCCCATGTAAACTAATTGGTCTACACCTCATGGGTTAATCACTTAGTATCACCCAATATCAAATGGTGATCTAGTACTTACACAGAGAACAAAGAGAACACCTCCCAACAATAAAATCTCATATGAAGGAGCAATCTGCCACCACAATAACTGTGTAGCATTAGTTTCCAATGTGTTACATATATATTATTATTATCCAATTTTAAGGTCAGGACAAAATCCAAATTTGTGTATGAAACCCCCTTGTTTGTGGGACAAGGGACTCACCTCCTCGCAACCATTTGCTTGCTAAGTTGGGAAGGCTGCTAAGTCTAGGAAGACATATATACTAACCATTAGGCCCACTTAGGAAAATAGAGAATGCTAGTCTATGCATACTAGTTACAAAAATAACAAAAAAACAAAAAAAAATACAATTCTAAAATACAGTTAATTATCAAATGCATTACTCTTAATGCTAATTCACAAATGCATGACTTTTTACACTCTTAATTCTAATTCACATATGCATAATTTTTCACACACTTCACTTACTTTCATAGAAATAAATTTAAATACTAAAAAAATATATAATAAATAAAATAAGATTTCTAATTTTATAAAAATAAAAGTTAAAAAAAATAATTAAAAATATTCTTACATCCATTTTTCAATAAATAAATAAAACAATTATTTTAAAATAATTATCGATTTTTTTATTAACTTATAAAATGTTTTTAAAAATTAAATCTTAAGTTTATATAATTTACATACATTTTAATTTAAAACCTATAAAAAAAAACAATTTATAATTTCGATGTATATATATAAGCGTGTATATACAAAAAGTCAAGAAATACATTACCAATAGGAGGGCTAGGTAAAATAGCTTCCACATGTTACCTGCCCCAGCACGAAACCAACTTTACATGTAATATTAGATAATTAATAACATTTTTAGAAAATAATAACCACGCAAAAGTACGTTTCGTAAACTTCACAGCACATCACCCTAAACCATTATGAAAAAATTTTAAACTTAATAAACGGGAAAAAAATCCTCTGACCGGTATTTTGCCTGTCAAATTCCAACTCTCGCGGGCGAGGGAAGCGTGAGAATAGAAATTTACGCAATGCTTTTTAGTTACAATGAAACCGACAAAAGCATGTGAATGCACCTATGAAAATTGCCGTAGTCTAATCAAGAGTGTTTTTTTGGGTTGAAAATCATGGAAATTCGATTACGATGTTAAGAAAATTTGGCAGGGGTTTTGTAAATTCACTTTACAACTATCAAACTTTAATATTTCGGTGTTCCAGAAGTTTTGGATGGTTTTGAATCTATTTCCACCATCAAAATTATAATTCAAACACTGTTACTATAAAAAATTTTAATTTTTTAAATCTAAATTCCCACCTATTTTGACAGTTCTGGCAATTAGTCCCTCTCGTTAAACAACTATATGAAAATTAGCGTAACATACATCTAAAGAAAATAGAGAGATGACCTGAGAACCGTTCATATATATAAGTGGAGAAAGTAATTAGATGACCCTGGACATATGCGGTCAACAACAAAACCAAAGGTGGTGCCATTTTATGAATACAAAATTAGTAATTGTCTGCATCCCTGATGTGGGACAGGAGTACAATTTTAAACATTGTGTTGTTATCACTGCAAATGCTGTAAGCACAACACTTGCGCCACCTCCCCGCATAAAGGCAATGTTTTTTTCTTGTCTTCCTCATGACGCGTTGACAACAAAGAAATGATGAACAACTTCATACGTTTGGGGGCTGGAATTTTAGGTCTGTCAGAGCCACTAAATCCCTAATATTAAGATGTGCCTCGGTCCTCTATAGGCATAGATATGAATTTCTGTTTTTATAGATCACATCAAACCTATTTTGTTACATTGGAGATAGTCTTGTTAGTCGTATATGAACTAAATTGTTAATCATGTCCACTGATTTCTCTGATTTCACATGACATCACAGGAAGTGCTTTTGCTTTTCTCATGTTTGGTGCACCAATGTGAGTATATTTTGCAAAACCCTAAAATTCAACCACGAATAAAGCACCATATGGGGTGTGAGACTGATTTGATTTTGTGTCATATTGGTGAACAGTACAACATTCAAGAGGGTGATAGAAAAGAGAAGTACCGAGAGCTTTTCGGGGTTACCATATACGATAGCACTCTTCAATTGTCTTCTCTACACGTTCTATGGGTCCCCTCTCATCAGCAACGGGTGGGATAACATTGTAGTTATGGTTGTCAATACCATTGGCCTCCTTCTCGAGTGCTGCTTTGTTTGCATCTATCTTATATTCGCTCCACCTAAACCCAAGGTAAATATTTGAATTTCACCATACTTCCTGTCATGTAAATATTCACTGAAGAGCACACTGGGTAAAATTAACGCAATCTGGAGGAACTGCGCTTACCGTCTCGCTCTCTATAAAATGTTGTAGAGGAAAATGGTCGGGATGGTCGCGTTTGTGTTCGTGGTGTTTACGACTATTGTGATAGCTTCATTTTGTGGTGTACACGACCACAAGAAGAAGAAGGTCCTTGTAGGAACCACAGGAATGGTAGCGACTGGCATTCTCTACGCTTCGCCGCTATCCGTCATTGTAAGCATTACCCTGCCCTCTCTGGTTTTCATAATTATGGGCACTATACCATAATTTTGGTAATTATGGCGCAATAAAAAATCTCAAAAGGTAATGAAAGCTACTGATAGTGCCTATTGTTGATGTCTTTTTACTGTGTTTATTACTATTCAGAGACTAGTAATCCATTCAAAGAGCGTGGAATTCATGCCGAGCTTTGTTGGAATATTGCAAATTCCAGAATTGATAATGGAGAATAAACTCCCTCTCTGACACAGAGAAAATATTTAAAAATTTGCACTCACAGTACCAGAATTTTAACTCTATAACACAAATTTTATTCCATAAAATTGTTTACAAGTTCTTCCTCTGTCACAGAGGGATTTACAACTGCTGGACTGTTACAAAACACAGTTTCAGAAACTCTTCTCTGTCTCTGTAAGAAAATAAACAGCTCTCTGTCTATTAAAAACAACTCACTGTGTTTTTATAAAATATACACCTCTGTGTATTTTTAATTCTGCTCTCTGTATATAAAAAAAAATTAACACTGCTGTGTATAATTTAAATCTTCACTCTCTGTCTTTTAAAAAAAAACAATGCACTGCTGTGCATATTACATAAAAATAGAACTGCTCTGTGTAAAAAAAAAAAGAATTACATTATATCTCTGTTGTATTTATAAAAAAAATATCTAAATTAAATTAATGTCATTTGTTGACTTTGCAATCACCGCCTAAAAAAAATTTATGGTGCCATAAATTCTGTCAGCACCGATAAAAAAAAAATTTATGGCAGATTTCAATCGTGGCAGAATTGTGAATTTCCCGCGGTGGTGGCAGAACGGTGGTGCGGTGGCTGCATGTGGCGGAGCCACCTCAAACTGGTGGTTGCGGGGGGTATGGTTCTAGCCGTACCCATCAAATGGGTGACCCCCCGCACTAAATCTCAACCGCACATCTTGGGTCAACGCGTAGCCAACCGGTCAACTACGGGGGGTGGCCGCTTGTTAACCTCCGTGCTAATTGACCCCTCGTAAACCGTTGATGGTCATCAACCTGCCGGCAGTTTAACTGTGCGCTGATCAACTCCATGTTGTGGCCGATCTCCCGCCTGCAACTCGTTCTGCAGTTGGAAATTACTCCAACACTCCCCCTTAATTTCAACTGCTGGGTTTTCCTGCATACCCATGCATTTTCTTAAATATTCAAAGCCTTTTTGCTCAAGTGGCTTTGTGAGGATATCAGCAAATTGATCCTCTGTTATGCAATGCTGTAAAATGATCTCTCCATTGGTAACCAATTCACGTATGAAGTGAAATTTGGTGTCAATGTGTTTAGTCCTCTTATGAAAAACAAAATTTTTAGACAATGTAATAGCTGAGCTATTGTCGCAAAAAATCACTGTCCCTTTTACCTGTTCTTGACATAAGCTTCTCAACATTTTTCTCATCCATACTGCTTGACACGATGCTGCTGTAGCTGCCACATACTCTGCTTCTGCCGTAGACAATGCTACAATGGGTTGTTTCTTAGAAGCCCATGAAATGGCTCCTGAACCCATATGAAAAACATAACCGGAAGTGCTCTTCCGATCATCAACACTTCCAGCCCAATCAATGTCCGTGTATCCAACTAAATCTGAACATTCTGAAGTAGTATAAAAAATACCAAACATTTTAGTACCTTTAACATACCTCAAAATTCTTTTTGCTGCTTGCCAATGTGCATCCTTTGGCTTTTCCATGAACCTGGAAATCAAACTAACAGCATGCATTATGTCCGGCCTAGTTGCAGTCAAGTACATGAGACTACCAATTATGCTCTTGTAAAAACAAGGATCAAAATCCTTACTGCTGTCCTCTCTGCTGAGCTTTAATCCCATCACTGTGGGAGTGATTGCTGCTTTGCATTCCTGCATGTTAAATCTTTCAAGTACCTCATTAACATACTTTGCCTGTGAGATAAAAATTCCATTTTTATCTTGCTCTACTTCTATTCCCAAGAAGTATCTCAACAAACCCATATCATTCATTTCAAATTCTTCTTTCATGACTGTTTTAAAATGTTCAATAAGGCAATCATCATTACCTGTAAAGATAACATCATCAACATATAAGACTACAATCAAAATCTTACCGTCTTTTTCTTTGATGTAGAGGGTGGGTTCTCCCTCACACTTCTCAAAACCATTTTCCAGTAGATATGAATCTATCCTACTGTACCACGCTCTTGGTGCTTGCTTCATCCCATAAAGAGCCTTCTTCAGTTTGCATACTTTGTGCTCTTGGCCTTTCTTTTCATAGCCGAGAGGTTGATCAATGTAAACCTCTTCCATTAACACTCCATTCAGGAATGCTGACTTCACGTCCATTTGGTAAACTTTCCATTTGTTTTGTGCTGCTATAGACAACACTGCTCTCACGGTTTCCATTCTTGCAACCGGTGCGAAAGTTTCCTCATAATCTATCCCATACTTCTGCTTATAGCCTTTGACGACAAGCCTTGCCTTGTGTCTCTCTATTTTGCCTTCAGCATTACTTTTGGTCTTGTAGACCCATTTAACACCAATGACATCTTTACCTTTTGGGAGTTCAACCAAATCCCAAGTTGTGTTCCTCTCTATGGAATTTATTTCCTCATCCATAGCTTCTATCCATTTCTCATCCTTGATAGCTTCTTCGAAATGAACAAGATCATCAACATGACAATATAAAGCAAACAAAGAATTGATACCTTCATTAGCTATATCTTGTTCATAAATTTCTCTCAAACTTTTGAATTTCTTACCTCTTTCAGTAGGTGTACAAGTACTTGAAGAAGCACTTGAATTTCCTCCTTGTGGTGTGCTTTGAGAAGCATTTTCATTTCTCCTCAAAGGTGTACTTTGCTGCCCTTGTATTGGTGCTGCTGTTTGGGGATGTATTTCAGCCACCTCATCATCATTGTCATCATGAGATAAACAATGTTTTACATTTACTGTTTTCTCTATGCTTCCATCCCAAGCTTCCTCTTCAATAAACTGAACGTCTCTGCTCACAAGAAAATTCTTGGTGGATGGGTTATATAACCTGCATGCCTTGGATTCCTCACTGTATCCGATGAAAATACATTTCTCCCCCTTACTGTCCAACTTCTTTCTTAGCTGATCCGGAATGTGTGCATAAGCCACACATCCGAAAACCTTCATGTGTGTGACACTTTGCTTTGCGCCACTCCATGCCTCTTCCGGTACTTTGTTCATAACTGCTTTTGTAGGGCACCTGTTCAAAATATACTCTACACAATGTACAGCTTCAGCCTAATAATCATTAGGCAAATGCTTTGCCTTCAACATACTCCTCGCCATGTCCATTATTGTTCGGTTCTTCCTTTCGGCTACTCCATTTTGTTGTGGAGTATATCTAGTTGTAAATTGTTTGTGAATACCATTTTCTCTACAAAACCGTAGAAAATTTTTAGAGATATACTCACCTCCTCTATCAGTCCTTAAGACCTTGATATGCAGCCCACTCTGTTTCTCAACAAGTCCTTTGAAATTGCAAAATTTTTCAAACACTTCACTTTTATTTTTCAAAAAGTAAACCCAAGTTTTTCTTATGAATGTTAACACATAGTGGCTGCTTGCAAGTGATGGAGTTTGCATCGGTCCACATACATCTAAGTGGACAATATCTAAGGGTGCTTTTGCCCTTATGCTTTTCCCGGAAGGAAAAATTTCTCTGTGTTGTTTCCCAAGAATACAACCTTCACAAAGGCTGTCCGGTTTCTCTATGAATGGTAAGCCACTTACCATTCCTTTTCTGTTCAACAAATTAAGACCTCCAAAGTTGAGATGACCAAATCTCAAGTGCCATAACCAATTATCATTCTTTGGTTCGCTTTGGAAAGTCTCTTGTGCAACTGCTGCTTTCTCTTCACCATTCTTCAAGTCTGCTCTCATTCTGAGAGGGAACATCCTGTTCCTTGTCATCTTCACTTCAGCAATACATACTTTGCTGGGTGGTTTATCCATGATGGTACAAACATCATTATCAAAGAAAAAATTATACCCCTTATGGACAAGCTGTCCAATACTTAAGAGGTTGCACTTCATTCCTGGAACATAATAAACATCTGCTATGGATTTTTTTGCACCTAATCTTGTTAAAACATTCACATCTCCTTTTCCCATAACAGAAACTTTGCTATCAGTTCCTAGTGTGACTTGAGACCGCACACTCTCATCTAACATAGAAAACATTGCTAAGTTTCCTGTCATATGGTTACTACAACCGGAGTCTAGAAACCATAAATCCTCATTCTTTTCTTCATCCATATTACAAGCTAAAAACAAATTACTTTGGCTGCTATTTTCTTTTGTGAAATTTTCACTAGTTCCACTTCTCATATCTTGTTTCTTCTTTCTACATTCATTAGCATAATGACCATATTTCTTACAATTGTAACATTGGACATTGGACTTATCATACCTTTGTCCTTGAGCATTCTGCTGACCATTCTGCTGGCTGCTGCCTTGGCCTTGATGCTGATTTGGATTGCTGCCCCTTCCTTGAGCATTTGCTGGACTGTTCCTTCCACCTCTGTTCTGGCTTCTGCCTTTTCCTCTTCCTTTGCCTTGCCCTCTTCCTCTTCCGAAAGACATCTGGGTCTTAAAAGCATGTTCAAGAGATGATTTTTCACTCCTACCCAATCTCTGTTCATGGGTCATCAGTGATGCATGAAGTTCATCCACTGAAAACTTTGTGAGATCTTTAGTCTCCTCTATGGTGGTGAAAATCACATCAAATCTTGAGGGTAGACTCCTCAAGAGTTTCTCAACAATCCTCTTGTCCTCAAGAGTTTCTCCATGTGATCTAATTTGTGTGACCATTCCAATCACATGAGTGAAGAATGAGTCAATAGAGTCTGACTCTTTCATACAGAGAGTCTCAAAGTCTCTCCTCAGCAACTGAAGTTTTGCTGTCTTCACTTTCTCCATGCCCTGGTAAGCTGTCTTGAGAGTTTCCCATGCTTCTTTGAATCTGTTAGCTGCTGCTATCCTAGAAAACACACTCTCATGTACTACTTGATACAAGAAGAAAAGAGCCTTGGCATCTTTCTTCTTATTGCTCTTCAGAATCTCTTTTTCTGCCTGAGTTAAAAGAAGAAACTCTACTTCATTTGCTGGCTCTTCAAAGCCATCCTCAACAAATTCCCATAAATCTTGGGAGACAAATAAAGCCCTCATAGTTATTGACCAGTAGTCATAATTCTTCCCATTAAATTGTGGGAGATGGATATTTCCCATACCCATACCAGTGCTGGCTCCAACCATTTTGCACTCTTAACTATGATTTAAAAACACTTGACTGTGTGCTTAAATTAACTAACCGTACTGCAACAGTAACACAGAACTGTATAGAGAAATACATTCGAATTCTTCTTGACTGAACCTTCACGCTCCTGGAGAGGCTTCTGCAAAAACGAACTCCTTTTCTTCAGCTTATTTGACCTTCAAATAGCCTGAATTAGCTCCGATACCATGTTGGAATATTGCAAATTCCAGAATTGATAATGGAGAATAAACTCCCTCTCTGACACAGAGAAAATATTTAAAAATTTGCACTCACAGTAACAGAATTTTAACTCTATAACACAAATTTTATTCCATAAAATTGTTTACAAGTTCTTCCTCTGTCACAGAGGGATTTACAACTGCTGGACTGTTACAAAACACAGTTCCAGAAACTCTTCTCTGTCTCTGTAAAAAAATAAACATCTCTCTGTCTATTAAAAACAACTCACTGTGTTTTTATAAAATATACACCTCTGTGTATTTTTAATTCTGCTCTCTGTATATAAAAAAAAATTAACACTGCTGTGTATAATTTAAATCTTCACTCTCTGTCTTTTAAAAAAAAACAATGCACTGCTGTGCGTATTACATAAAAATAGAACTGCTCTGTGTAAAAAAAAAAAAAAATTACATTATACCTCTGTTGTATTTATAAACAAAATATCTAAATTAAATTAATGTCATTTGTTGACTTTGCAATCACCGCCTAAAAAAAATTTATGGTGCCATAAATTCTGTCAGCACCGATAAAAAAAAAAATTATGGCAGATTTCAATCGTGGCAGAATTGTGAATTTCCCGCGGTGGTGGCAGAACGGTGGTGCGGTGGCTGCATGTGGCGGAGCCACCTCAAACTGGTGGTTGCGGGGGGTATGGTTCTGGCCGTACCCATCAAATGGGTGACCCCCCGCACTAAATCTCAACCGCACATCTTGGGTCAACGCGTAGCCAACCGGTCAACTACGGGGGGTGGCCGCTTGTTAACCTCCGTGCTAATTGACCCCCCGTAAATCGTTGATGGCCATCAACCTGCCGGCGGTTTAACTGTGCGCTGATCAACTCCATGCTGTGGCCGATCTCCCACCTGCAACTCGTTCTGCAGTTGGAAATTACTCCAACAAGCTTCTATTTCTCGTTGTTCGCTTTCCTCGGAAGTGTGCTGTGGATGATGTATGGTGCTCTCAGCAGAGACATTCTGATAATGGTAATGTAATAATTAAATTGTTGTTACGAGTTTATATGTTGAAATTCATGTGATCAGTTTATTTGACCCAACAATATCGCGCATTAAGAACCGTTAATTTGAAGCTACCACTAAGTTATTTGTTGCTTTCTGTGTACTTCATATTTTGCGCAGGCACAAAATTTTGTTGGAGTGCCATTGGGGTTGGCTCAAATGGTCTTATACTGTTTTTATCGCAACAAAAAGAGGCCACGTGTTGAAGATGCAAAACTAGTGGATGGAGGCTGGCCAGTGGAACCGACAACGGAGAAATGCGAGGAAAAGAGTGAGGAGGAGGACAAAGGAAAATGTCAATCCGATGAACCAGACATCGAAATGCAGTTGAACGTATGAGCAGGGGAGGGGGTCAAACACAACTCTATTCAACATGCATGTTCATAAGCATCTTCATCGAATTGTTTCATCTGCAATTACTGTTTATACCAGTAGCTGTCCAAAAATATAACAAGTGATAATTATTATCCGTGTATGCATCCGCATCTCTCATTGTTTCATCCTTGATTACTGTTTATGCATCTTTAGTGACGTGAAGAAATTTCGGTATGAGAGCCAGATGTTTAGAAAAACAAATTTTAAATTAAAGTACCATATTATTTATCGAAATACTTATCAAATTTCGCATGAGTTATCAATTTGGGATGATTTATCAAAAATCTTATATTTCAGAATTGAAGCGTTACGAATCCCTAAAATACCATTTAATAAAGTAGCTTACTAGTTGAATAAGGGAATTAGAAAATTTACGAGTCATTTTTTAAAGTTAAAAAATAAAGGCATATATGAAAATGTGTAGATGATACAATTAATAACTAATTTATTTTTCGTTTAAAATAAAATCAAATATTGCATATCGATAAGAAATGCATATATGAAAATGGGTAAATGATAGAATTAATAAATATTTCTATTTTATTTAAGAGAAAATTACATTTTTAGAATTACAAATATTGACAAGGAAAGTGTTTAATGTGATAATTATAATTATTGGTGGTGGTGGTGGTGGTTAACATCCACTGAGACCAAACTTTGGTCTATCTGACCTAAAGAAACAAATTATTTAGTTTATCTTAAAATTGTACCCCTATGCTGAAAGAGCTTGGAGAGAAGTGTTTTGAGTTCACTATAATTTTGACAACAAAGATTATGAAACTGATATCTAATGTGGGTGTTCACAAGACACTTTAAGAGAAAGTGATTTTCATCCTCAGTGTTCATATTCTCACAGAGATAGCAGATCCTTTCCACCCATGGTGTTTTAGGAACTGCCCAACAATCTGTTTCACTATGGAGCTCATGAGAGTTCGTTCTTATCTTGGTTATTTTAATTTTTTTCTTTGAGCTAGTTAAAACAAAGAGATACTTGGAGCTCATGAGAGTTCGTTCTTATCTTGTTTATTTTAATTTTTTTTCTTTGAGCTAGTTAAAACAAAGAGATACTTTTGATCTTCTAGAGTAGGGTTGAAGAACACCTTATAATATCTTAATTTTATTTTAGTCTCTAAATCTTTCTCATACCTCATTTTCTCTTTAAACTTAGAAGTGACAATATTTTTAACGTTATTAATATTTTTCAAAGAAATATTTTCGTGGTTCTCCCAATGGTTTGCCCATGCCCTCGTATATTTATACCAACCTCCTTTGAGCCTTAGGTGGTTTTGGCTAGAATTTAAAGCTATCTTAGGAAGTCTATGCTCTCCCATGTTATTGATTTTGTGCTTATACGACAGAAGCCTAGTCACAGCTAGGCTCTCGATAGGGGGAATACCCACTTGTATAAGGAGAATATGATAGGGTGTATTACTTTTAACTTTGAGGTTATACGTTATAAAATTCTTCTAGATTTTCTCAATCTTTCTCCAAGATTCTCTAGAGATGATGCTACCCCAAACCTCACATCCATACAGGATAACATGAGTGACTAAAGTTTCAAAGAGGACATTCTTTTTATCCCATATCACAAGGTTTTCCGCTTTACAATTATTTTCAAGACCAAAATAAGATTTCCACCCTCCATTAATACTCTTCTCAATGCTATAGTTCCAGTTGAGCTTGTGATGAATATCAATTCCTAGGTACTTGTAAGAAGACACTTCCTCCAAGTTTCTATTGTCATATGAAAAATTGGCATAAGTTTCCTTCGTGGATTTGGTAATCATAAATTTTGTTTTATCAGTGTTAGAAATCATATCCATGGTAGAGCATAAATCCTGAAGAAGTCTTAGTTGCTTATTAAGACTAGATGGACACCTTGCCAAAAGAACAATATCATTAGCATAGAGAAGAAGGATAATGACTATTGCAGCTAAGATCGTGGCAGCACAACCTTCTTCCTCTAAGCAACCTTCTAGCTTATCGATGTAAATGCCAAATATGGTAGGGGAGAGGGGGCAACCTTGTTTAACTCCGATATTACACTTAATGTCTTGCGACCAACCCTCATTCCTCTTAAACTTGCAATTACCTTCTCTTATAACCTTATAGCGACATCTCTCAACTTGAAAGGAAGCTTTAGCTCTTCTAATCTATTCTATAGGTTATTTCTAGGCAATGCATCGAAAGCCTTTCTAAAGTCCACAAAGCAACAAAAGAGATTGGATTTATCATTACGACATTCCTCCACAATGATCCTAAGCATAACGAGGTTGTCCGTTGTTGAGTGCTTCCTTCTAAAATGCGCTTGGCCTTTAGCCCACTTACCTTCACTTTCAAGCCATATGCTCATCTTATTTTCCAAAATAATATCATATAATGTAACACCCCCAATTTGTGTGTTGAACTTTTAAAATTAGACATTTGAACTTTAATCTTAAGGGGGTGGACCCCAGAGGATAAGTATTTGGTGAATGTAATTTAATATTTAAATTGAGGAAATAAATAAAATGATTGTGCATATTGACCAAGATGATAATTAGAGATCACTTGCCAAATCCATGAGGATGGATAGGGCAATAAATCCCCACAATCTTTCAAAAATCCTTGAAAGAAATTAATTTAGATTTTGTGGAGGAATCTAAATTTCTCCAATGATGAGGAAAGTAGTTGGGAAGAGGTAATAAAAGCTAGAAAAGCTGAGGAAAAGCATAAAATAGCTTTAAAGAGTCCCAAAATGGGAAGCCTAGGCTAAACAGGAAGAAAAGCATCCTGCTATTCTGGACACAGAATTAGAAACATGCTTTGGGGAAACATGAGCTTAAATAAGCTGCTCCTAAGTAGATCAGAGGTTGATCTGTGATGGATGTGATCTCAGCTCGGGGGTGAGTTCTGGAAGACAAAGAGGACTCTAAGGTTGGGAGGTTGGTCATTTGCAATAGTGGTATGTTTCTGAAATTCTTGTTGTTTTGATTTCTTATGGTATGAATTGGCTACATATAAAAAATAAAAAAAAAAATTTGAATTGTCTGATTGAGTGTAGTACTACATTTCACAGAATCCTTCTTAAGGCATTCACCTTCAAGATTATGTATAGTTGTAGACCAATAATTTATGGAGTGGAAACCCACAGAAACTTTAAACCAAGGTCGGTTTAAATCTGAAGGTACCTAGTTCTCCATAGATGATTAATTTCTAACTCGTTTCTGATATATATAGGTGAGATTATGTGCTCATGAGTATGCTAAAAAATTTAGTAGCAGAACTGAAATCTACATAGTATAATATAAAACACAAAAGAGGAAAAAAAGACCTTAGCACACATTTTGAGTATTTTCCATACTAAAAAGAAATTATGTTCTATAGAAATTTTATAGCATTGCTAGTTAAGATTTCTAACTCAAATCTGCTTCTAAAAACTTTAAATAAATATCATAGAAATAGAATTAACCAACGTTTAAGGTTCACTACCAAACTAACCAAAGAATACATGTATATGTAATCATAAACTGTACCGAGAGCACAAATAGATAGACCATTATAACATTGATTGTAAAGGAGGGGTTGAGCGAAACATGTATACTCGAGCCATATAGGTATTCCGTTTAATTTAAGGCGTATCTATACTCATTTATTGGTGTTATCAAATCTGTCATGTATTAATTCTATTCCAAGAAATTTCATCGGTCAAACCAACATTAATAATCTCGGCATTTACGTTTTCTGTGGAACATTAGACGTAAGGGGAAATGCAATTATCAAAGTTGGAAAACAAACAACACGTAACCCTCAATTCTCCGCTAACAGAATTAGTGTAATTTAATATAATATGATAATCAACCATTCGCATAAGATGCATATAAGTAAAATCTAGGAGGAAAAGAGAGTAGCTATGTCTGCGCAACATTAAAATTTCTCATACTGGATAAACGCCATGGGGTCGGCTAGATATGGCAGAAAAAAAGAAAACCCTTACTCATTTCGTATTGCAATAAAAATTCTGGTGCATGCATTTAGAAATGATAAGGTAGTCACGAAATTTCCAATTCCAGAGTAAGCATTAAATTCAGTTAAGACCATGGCCGCCTGTAGTTATTTAGTAACTCGGCATGATAAAACTAAACTGTGTTAGGTTTAATAGTTGCCGACTGACCAGAATATGTAACAATAAAAACAAATAGAGAGCACCTATATTTTTAATAAAAGCCGGAACAGTGGTGTTACGTAGGATTTAGAATGGACTGCTTTTTGTTTTGCAGTTGAAATTTAAAAGGGTTATCCACAGACATACCCTACTTCTCATTCTTTTCATGAACTGGGAAGTATGATTATTTCATGTAATATAAACGTTTGGCCTAACAATGCTAATACTATGTTAAAGTAATAATAGTGTTTACCGATGCAACATAGACTGGAACCCCATTTAAACCCAAAGGAAAACGAAATCAAGGCGAGGACAGTAGGGAGTATGCTTATGGCAAGATTGGGCAATTACCGAGAGTTCATGCGTAAGGTCACTTACCCTGAACTCTGCCACTGATTCAATCCCGACGGAGGAGCGAACTCAACCCATACATTTCGCACTATAACCTGGATGTTAAACGTAATCACCTCTGTGAAACGAGGGTTTAATAATGAATGAGTAAAAAGAAAATTAAAAATACAAAAGACAACTAACATCAGAACTGAGCTGGGTGGGGAAAGGCACGGCATTTAAAATAACCCCACGTCTTTTACTACTTTCATACAGACAAGATTGCATTCCCCGAACGCGCATGATGTAAACAAAGAGTAAACCAGAAAGTCCTGACAATCACTGCTACGTCTCAGGCGCTCGGTATGATAAGTACGGAGGGTAGGAACCTTGTGCATCGATTCATTCGAAACCTAGAGTTAGACGGAGGAAAAACCAGTGACGGGGAGATGTTGCGTGATACCTGTAACCAAACCCAAACGGGCCATAAATACATTACACACTCAAATTTAAATAAATTCTGTTGCTATCGTAACCAAGAAAAAAGAGCTGGAACGAGAATGGCATTCTCACCAGAAGTGAAGGTGCAATGCAAGACAACCAGCCCTCGCTCCGTGGAAATGAAAACGCCTCTTCCCTTGGGTATGAAACCCTTATTCGCCAGTTTGCGGGAACAATAATAACCTTGAAAAAAAAAACCTGATACAGTTATCGTAGTGAAGAAATACCGGATTTAAAACACAACACGAATAACATAAATAAAATTGCAGTCCTGGACTGAAAACAGGATACAAATAATACGACCCTGTGCTAAAAGAAAACCTGGCTACCAAAATGCCGGTGATAACACGCCCGCCTCTGGCATACACGCCAAGCGATTCAGAACCTGAAGCTTAGAAGAAAAAAAGTGAATGAGAAATGCAAAGGAAACCAAGTCCGGGAAATGGAATAACAATGGCAAGAATGGAGGTTTAAAAGGGGAACCGCTGTCCAAATACCACGAACCCACAACTGTACACGCGGGAGCTTGTTGCTGGTTGAGCGTATAGGGCGGAGACTCTAACCCTAAGTTGCAATGACTGAGAGTTGCATGAAATCCCGAGGGGGATTTTAAAAATCATAACGTATAGAACAAGCAGTACCATTTCACAGTGTTTGATTTTATTCAACCCTAAATTCTAAGTACTGCGGAGGCGAAAATCTGGCCAAGCTCTGCGCTCTGTTCCTACCAAAGTGAACTGCACCATGGCCCTCATAACTTTTGTTGACACCTGCCGGTTTCACCAAGCAATAGTACCATGGTTGGAAACCCCATAGTCTCGAAGTGAGAGAAATCAAACACCAACCTATACCTTGCAAAATCTCAGCGCGTTAGAGTGGAACACGTGTATCTTCCTCCCTCCCGAGACTGGTTGATGGGCTGGGGTGAGTACTCGTATACTGAACGCAGAACACTGTCGTGGCTGGTTTACCAACTGAACACTCCAACAAAACGAAAACGCATTATTTCCTGACGTACAAAAAAAAAGGGAGAAATGTTAATAATGGTGCTTAAGAAATCATAGATGAGACATATTGCAGGTAGATTTTATATTAACGTAGTGGTTACATAAAATATATGTTGTGGGATGTTAAACCTGGGGGGGTAATGTTCAGCGTTGATTATATACGGTGGAAGCATATTCATATACCCCGTGATACATGTTGTAGGTTTTATATAACCATTTTATATAACGTCCCTCTTATATTATGGGGAGTTAAATGGTGATACAATAATATTATTCTATGTGAATATAAATGGTCGTATAACAATTCTTATATTAGGTATAGTTAAATAGTAGTGTAATAATCTTATATTGTGTGAATTTAAAAGGGCAATATATCAATCTTATGTTATGTGGATTTAAATGGAGAGGAAATAATCTTATTTTAGGTGAAATGAAATGGTAAGGTAATAGTCTTATAGGATGTGGATTTTAAATAAGTGGGATAATATTTATACATAAATGATTGGAGTGAGTAGGAAAATACCTACCTATATATATATATATATATATATATATATATATATATATAGGTATATAATTGGATTTAAAATAGAAGAGAAAGGTTACCAAGTAAAGATTGTAAGGGATATTATCGCTAATAGAGACCAAAGAGGATACGGTATTTTGGGATCATAATTATAAATAAATAAATAAATAAAAAATTTGGAGGTGTGACAAATGGTATCGGAGCCCAAGTTGCAAAAACTGGGCTGTTGTTATTGTGCTCACTAAATTATGAATGTTATTGAACATGGTAGAGATTGTTTTTTTTTTTTGTTTTACAGATCAAAATTATGAGTGTGTACAGTGGTGCTAAAATGGCTGAAGATGGAGGAATTTATGTGGATCTGCGTGATGAGTTTGCTACTCCAGATCCCAATGCCCCGGTAATGGCTATGTTTCACAGGATGCAACGAGAATTGGCTGAACTAAGAAGCCAGAATGACATGTTGTCATCAGCCAATAAGGAGCAGGAAAAGCTCATCAGAGAACTAACTTCCCGGAACAGCCAGGAAGGCGAAGGTTCCGGAAAGAGGAAGACGGATGAGTCTGATGAGGATGAGGCTGCTAGACATCAATATAAACAGAAAAGAGAATTGCAGGGGGAATTCCGAAAGATAAAACCTCCCTCCTATGATGGGGAGAAGGAAGAAGATGCTGAAGCTTGGTTGCTGAACATGATCAAGTATTTCCAAGTTTATGAATATGAGAGTAATCTGAAGGCCAGATTAGCTGTGTACCAGCTGCAAGGAAAAGCCACACTGTGGTGGGAAGAGACAAAAATGGTGCATGCCATTGATGAAAAGACAGTTACTTGGGAAGATTTTCAGGCTAAGTTCAAAAATCATTATTTGAATGAGCATTATTATGATGATAAAGCAAAAGAATTTCATGAACTTAGACTAGGACAGCTCACTATCGATGAGTTTGTCACTAAGTTCACAAATTTATTGAGGTATGTCCCTTACATTAGGGAAGAAAAGGAAAAGTTCCAAAGGTTTTTAAATTGTTTGCCTACTATGTACAAAGAGAAGATTGAATTTGACAACCCGAAGACAATGGACGAAGCGGTTAGAAAAGAAAGATTATGCTATCAGCAGTTTAAAGGAAAGGCTGAACAAGGGAAGAGCTGGTTGAACAAGGGTGAGTTCAAGGGGAAAAGACAAAAACCAACATATCTAAAGAATTTTGGCAGAGATCATCAGCGGAAAAAATTCAATAAACCAAAAGAAAGCCAAACTGCTCAGTCCCAAGTGGCTTCAAAACAAGTAGAAGGGAACAATAAAAAGGAAGGGACAGTCAGAATGAAGGAACCTTTGAAATGTTGGGGCCGTGGAGAACCCCATATGATGAGGGACTGCCCCCATCGAAATATTCACATGATCAGCAGAGAGCGAGAGGCAACAACAGTAAATGACATAGCCAGAAATATACCAACTATCAGTGCAGCATTGGAAAATCGGCAAGCAGAACATCAAGCAACCATGGTGGAAATGGAGGGTAAGATTTCTAACCTACCTGTTACTGTTTTGATTGATCCAGGTGCTTCTTTGAGTTACATTAGTCCTGGAATTGTAGAAAAATGTAAAATTAAACCTGAAAAATTTCAACAGTCATGGTTGGTACAGCTGGCCACTGGAACTAAGAGAAAAGTCACACATAAATTTCCCAAAACAGCAATACAATTAAATGGCTTTCCAACAGAAGTAAATTTGAACATATTGCCGTTAGGATCCTATGACTTGCTGATAGGAATGGATTGGCTGGAAAAGAAGAAAGCCCTGATGAACTTCTGGGATAAAACCCTGCATTGTGTGGATGAAGAGGGGAAACCTTTTACATTAAAAGGAAAACCAAAATCCATTTCAGTAAGACAAATATCAGCTTTACAATTAAAAGGAACAGCTAGAAAAGGATACCAAGTCTATGCTGTACATGTGGAAGAAGCAGAACAGAGAACTGAAGAAAATCTGCTGAGTGAATTACCGGTGGTAAGGGAGTTTAAAGAAGTTTTCCCAGATGAGATTCCTCATCTCCCCCCCAAAAGAGAAATTGATTTTTCCATAGATCTGGTGCCGGGAGCCACACCTGTTTCCCGAGCCCCCTATCGAATGAGTCCGCCTGAACTTATGGAGCTGAAGATGCAGCTGCAAGAATTATTGGATAAAGGTTACATTAGACCAAGTGTGTCTCCGTGGGGAGCACCGGTCTTATTTGTGAAAAAGAAAGATGGAACTTTTAGGATGTGCATTGATTATCGTCAACTGAACAAGTTGACCATTAAGAATAGATATCCACTCCCTAGAATTGATGATCTTTTTGATCAAGTGAGAGGGGCCTCAGTCTTTTCAAAGATTGACTTAAGGACTGGGTATCACCAGCTCAGAATCAAGGAAGAAGACATTAGCAAAACAACTTTTCGAACCCGGTATGGACACTACGAATTTGTAGTCCTACCTTTTGGTCTGATAAATGCCCCTGCCACCTTCATGTGCCTGATGAATAGTGTGCTAAATAAGTATTTGGATAAATTTGTGCTGGTGTTCATAGATGATATTTTGGTCTACTCCAAAAATGAGGAGGAACATAAAGAACATTTGCGGATAGTATTGCAAACTCTGAAGGAAAACCAGTTATATGCCAAGTTCAGAAAATGTGAATTTTATAAGGATAAGATTCAATACTTGGGCCATATTATTTCTGAACAAGGCCTTGTTGTTGACCCTGAAAAAATAAAGGCTATAAAGGAATGGCCTGTACCAACTGATGTTTCAGTAGTAAGGTCATTTATGGGGATTGCCGGTTATTATCGCAAATTTGTGGAGAGATTTTCTGCCATAGCATATCCCATAACATCATTACAAAGAAAGGGTGTCAAATTTGAATGGACAGATAAATGCCAAAACAACTTTGACCAATTAAAATTGAAACTCACTACAGCCCCTATACTAAAAATTGCAGATCCTGATAAGGAATTTGTTGTGTGTACAGATGCTTGTAGAGAGGGGTTGGGTGGGGTCGTTTTACAGGAAAATTCAGTTATTGCCTATGAATCTAGGAAACTGAAAATACATGAACAAAATTATAGTGCTTATGATTTAGAATTTGCTGCTGTTATACATGCTTTGAAAATGTGGTGGCACTATCTTCTTGGGAAAAAGTTTACATTGATGACTGATAACATTAGTCTTAAATATTTCTTTTCCCAAACTGATCTGAATGCAAGACAAGCCAGATGGTTGTCCTTGTCTCCCCATGCAGATATGGACATAAAACATATCAAGGGAAAAGAAAATAAGGTTGCTGATGCATTAAGTAGGAATGCTTGTCAGAATCTAAACAGTATTGGAAGTAGCGCCCAGATCGAGGTAGAAGAGTTGGTGAGAAAAGCAGCAAATCAAGATCCAAATTATGATACACTCTTGGTGAAATTTCTGAAAAAGGAGAAAACTGAGTTCACTCAAAACCAAAAAGGGTTGATTTTTTATAAGGATAGGTTGTATATTCCCAATGTAGAATCTTTGAAAAAAGAGATTATGGATGAATATCACAAACAGCCATATGCAGGACATCCCGGATATCAGAAAATGCTAACAGCCCTGAAAAAGAAGTTGTTCTGGCCAGGAATGAAGAAAGATGTGGCAAAATATTTAAGTAGGTGCATGGAATGTCAACTAGTCAAGGTTGGGCATCAACATCCAGCGGGTCTTCTAAATCCCTTGCCAATTGCGGAATGGAAATGGGACACAGTTTCCATGGATTTTATAACAGGACTACCCAAAACCAAATACCAACATGATTCTGTAATGGTGGTAGTAGACACACTAACCAAAGCTGCCCACTTTATACCAGTAAAATCTACCTTTAGTCTGACCCAAGTAAGAATGTGTTTAGAAAGAAGTAGTAAGGCTTCATGGAGTTCCAAAAGTGAATTGTGTGTGAGAGATGCTAAGTTCTGAGTAGCATTACGAGAAGAGTACATTTGGAGGTATGGGCACTAAATTGAATTTTAGCACAGCCTATCACCCTCAGACTAACGGGCAGACCGAGAGAACTAATCAGATTTTAGAGGATATGTTGAGAATGTATCTGATGGATAGGCCCTCAAAGTGGGAAGATTATCTACACTTAGCTGAATTTTCCTATAATAACAACTACCAATCCTCTATCAAGATGAGTCCGTTTGAGGCATTATATGGACGAAAGTGTCGCAATCCTTTGAGCTGGAGCCAACCGGATGATAAACTAGTGTTGGGGCCAGAGGCATTACAAGAAATGGAAATAATTGTTAAACAGATACAAGGAAACATCATGACAGCACAAGATCGCCAAAAGAACTATGCTGATAAGAAGCGAATACACAGAGAATTTAAAGTGGGGGATCATGTGTATTTGCGTATTAAACCAAAAAAGAGTACACTTTATGCTGGGAGTTGTGCCAAACTGGCTCCTAGATATTGTGGTCCTTTTGAAGTGTTAGAAAGGGTGGGACCAGTGGCTTACAAGCTGGCCTTACCACCCCATGTTAGATTTCATGATGTGTTTCATGTTTCGTTATTGAAAAAATATGTGCATGATGCGTCTCACATAGTTGATTGGACTGTTGTACAGGTGGAACCAGAAGGGGATTTTCTGCCAGAACCGCTTCAAATACTGGAGCGGGAAAAAATTGAATTGAGAAACAGAACGGTAGCCAGAGTAAAGGTGCAGTGGAAGCACTTTACTGTGGAAGAAGCTACCTGGGAAAGAGAAGCTGAAATGATGGAAAGATATCCATTTTTGTTTAAAGAAAAAAAAAAAAACTCTAGTAGTTGAATAACAACACCGAGGACGGTGTTTATTTTCAGAGGGGGAATATGTAATGCCCCCAATTTGTGTGTTGAACTTTTAAAATTAGACATTTGAACTTTAATCCTAAGGGGGTGGACCCCAGAGGATAAGTATTGGGTGAATGTAATTTAATATTTAAATTGAGGAAATAAATAAAATGATTGTGCATATTGACCAAGATGAG
Organism: Pinus albicaulis; assembly: GCA_034641835.2. Taxonomy (NCBI): domain Eukaryota; kingdom Viridiplantae; phylum Streptophyta; class Pinopsida; order Pinales; family Pinaceae; genus Pinus; species Pinus albicaulis. The sequence goes on from JAXQQM020072982.1 coordinate 27,840, forward strand.
AATTAGAGATCACTTTCCAAATCCATGAGGATGGATAGGGCAATAAATCTCCACAATCTTTCAAAAATCCTTGAAAGAAATTAATTTAGATTTTGAGGAGGAATCTAAATTTCCCCAATGATGAGGAAAGTAGTTGAGAAGAGGTAATAAAAGCTGGAAAAGCTGAGGAAAAGCATAAAACAGCTTTAAAGAGTCCCAAACTGGGAATCCTAGGCTAAACAGAAAGAAAAACATCCTGATATTCTGGACGCAGAATTAGAAACATGCTTTGGGGAAACATGAGCTTAAATAAGCTGCTCCTAAGCAGATCAGAGGTTGATATGTGATGGATGTGATCTCAGCTCGGGGGTGAGTTCTGGGAGACAAAGAGGACTCTAAGGTTGGGAGGTTGGTCATTTGCAATAGTGGTATGTTTCTGAAATTTTTGTTGTTTTGATTTCTTATGGTATGAATTGGCTACATATAAATAAAAAAAAACAAATTTGAATTGTCTGATTGAGTGTAGTACTACATTTCACAGAATCCTTCTTAAGGCATTCACCTTCAAGATTCTGTATAGTTGTAGACCAATAATTTATGGAGTGGAAACCCACAGAAACTTTAAACCAAGGTCGGTTTAAATCTGAAGGTACCTAGTTCTCCATAGATGATTAATTTCTAACTCGTTTCTGATATATATATAGGTGAGATTATGTGCTCATGAGTATGCTCATGGCAAGGCAGAAGTACGAGAGTTCATCGTAAGGTCACTTGCCACCGAACTACCTTGCACGAAACAATCCGACGGAGAGGAGCGAACTCAATACATGCATTTCGCACCATAACCTGGATGTTAAGCGACGTAATCACCCTGCGTGGCTGGGGTTTTAATAATGAATGAGAAAAAAAAAGAAAATTAAAAATACAAAAGACAACAATCAGCAGAACTGAGCTGGGTGGGGAAAGGCGAGGCATTTAAATTAACCCCACGTCTTTTACTACTTCATACAGACAAGATTGCATTCGCCAAACGAGTGTGATGGGAACAGAGAGTAAACCAGAAAGTCCTGAAAATCATTGCTACGTCCCAGGCGCTCGATATGATAAGTCCGGAGGGTAGAAACCTTGGGCATCGATTCATTCGAAATCTGGAGTTAGCCGGAGGAAAAACCAGGGACGGGGGAGCAGTTGGGTAATACCTATAACCAAACCCAAACGTGCCATAAATACGTTACACACACAAATTTTAAATAAGTTCTGTTGCTATTGCAACTAGGAAAGAAGGGCTGGAACGAGAATGGCGTTCTCACCCAAAGTGAAGGCGCAATGCGAGACAACCAGCCCTCGCTCCGTGGAACTGAAAACGCCCTCCCCCTTGGTTACGAAACCCTTATTCGCCAATTAGCGGGAACATTAATACCCTGGACAAAAACAAACCTGATACGGTTATCGTAGTGAAGAAATACCGGATTAAAAACACAACACGAATAACATAAATAAACCTTCAGTCCGGGACCGATAACAGGATACAAATAATATGAACCTCTGCAAAAAGAAAACCCGGCTACCAAAATACCGGTGATAACAAGCTCGCCTCTGGCATACACGCCAAGCGATTCAGAACTGGAAGCTTAGAAAAAAAAAAAGTGAACGAGAAATGCAAAGGAAACGAAGTCTGGGAAATGGAGTAACAATGGCTAGAAAGGGGGGTTTAAAAAGGGGAACCGCCGTCCAAATACCACTAAACCACAACTGTACACGCGGAAGCTGTTGCTGGTTGAGCGCATATGGCAAATACTTTAACCCTAAACAGCAATGGCCGAGAGTTTCACGAAATCCCGAGGGGGATTTTAAAAATCATAACGTATAGAACAAGCAGTACCATTTCATCGTGTTTGATTTTATTCAACCCTAAATTCTAAGTACCGCACAGGCGATAATTCAGCCCAAGCTCTACGCTCTGTTCCTGCCGAAGTGAACCATACCATGGCCCTCATAACTTTTGTTGACACCTGCCGGTTTCACCGAGAAAAAGTACCGTGGTTGGAAACCCCATATTCTTGAAATAAGAGAAATCAAACCCCAACCTGTACCTGGAAAAATCTCAGCGCATTAGAGTGAAACACGTATATCTTCCTACCTCTCGAGACTGGTTGATGGGCTGTGGTGAGTACTCGTGCAACTAAATGAAGAACACTGCAGTGGCAGGTTTACCCATTTGAACACTCAAACAAAACGAAAACGCATTATTCCCTGACGTACGAACAAGTGAGAATTGTTAATAATGGTGTTTAAGAAATCAGAGATGAGACATATTGCAGGTAGATTTCATATTATCGTAGTAGTTACATAAAATATAGATTGTGGAATTTTAAACCGGGGGGGGTATATTCAACGTTGATTATATATGGTGGGAGCGTATCCATATACCCCGTGATATATGTTGTAGGTTTTATATGACCATTTTATATAACGTCCCTCTTATATTATGAGGAGTTAAATGGTGATACAATAATCATATTCGATGTGAATATAAATGGCCGTATAACATTTCTTATATTATGTGTAGTTAAATAGTAGTATAATGATTTTATATTATGTGAAATTTAAAGGGCAATATATCCACCTTATGTTATGTGGATGTAAATGGAGATGAAATAACCTTATAGGATGTGGATTTTAAAAAAGTGGGATAATATTTATACATAAATGGTTGGAGTGAGTAGGGAAATACCTACATATATATATATATATATATACTTGGATTTAAAATAGAAGTGAAAGGTTACCAAGTAAAGATTGTAAGGGGCATTATCTCTAATAGAGATCAAAGAAGATACAATATTTTGGGATCATGATAAAAATAAAAGAAAGGGAGGTATGTGACAGAGAGGGGATGGAGAGGGACGGAGAGAGGGAGAGAGAGAGGGAGGGGGGGAGGGACGGAGGGAGAGGGAGAGAGAGAGGGACGGGGGAGGGATGGAGAGGGAGAGGGATATATAGAGAAAGAGTGAGAGGGATAGAGAGGGAGAGGGAGAGGGAGGGGGAGTGAGGGAGAGGGAGAGAGAGAGAGAGAGGGAGGAGAGGTAGGGAGGGTGGGAGAAGGGTGAGATATGGAGGGAGAGGGAGAGAGGGGGAGAGGGAGGGAGAGAGGGAGAGAGAGAGAGAGTGAGAGAGAGAGAGAGAGTGAGGGATGGAGGGAGGGAGAGATAGGGAGAGGGCGATATGGAGAGGGAAAAACAGGGATAGTGCAAGAGGGAGAGAGAGAGAGGAAGGGAGAGAGGGAGAGTGAGGGGGAGGGAGAGATAGAGAGAGAGAGAGGGATAGAGAGATAGAGGGACGGGGGAAAGTGAGAGAGAGAGCAAGAGAGCAGGAGAGAGAGAGATGGAGAGGGAGAGGGCTGGAGAGAGGGGGAGAGAGGGAGGGGAGAGAGGTGGAGAGAGAGAGTGAGAGCGATGGGGAGAGGGAGGGGGAGAGAGATGGAGGGAGTGAGAGAGGGAGGGAGTGAGGGAGAGGGGGAGAGAGGGGGTGAGATGTAGAGGTAGAGGGAGAGGGGGAGAGAGAGACAGGGGGAGATAGGGAGACATGGGGGGAGAGAGGGACGGGGGAGAGGTAGGGAGAAGGAGAGAGGGAGAGATAGAGGGGGGGAGAGAGACAAAGATAGACATAGAGAAAGAGAGTAAGAGAGAGAGAGATAGAGAGAGAGAGAGAAAGAGACAAAAGGAGGGATGGATGGAGAGGTAGAGTGGAGAGATAAAGAGAGGAAGGGAGGGAGGGGGAGGGATAGGGAGGTAGGGATGCAGAGGGAGAGAGAGGGAGACGAAGAGAGAGATATATAGAGAAAGAGGGAGGAAGAGAGGGAGATGGAGGAAGAGATAGAGTGTAGAGAGAGAGAGGGAGAGGGAGAGGGAGGGAGAGATAGAGAGATGGAGAGGGAGAGGGGGGGGAGAGGGAGAGGGGGGGGGATAGAGTGTAGAGAGAGAGGGGGGGGGGAGAGAGGAAGGGAGAGGCAGAGAGGGGGGGAGTGAGGGAGAGGGAGGGAGACCGGGAGAGAGGGAGAGAGGGAGAGGGAGAGAGAGAGTGAGGGATGGATGGAGGAGGGAGGGAGAGATAGGGAGAGGGCGATATGGAGAGGGATAGAGAGAGATAGGGCGAGAGGGAGAGAGAGAGAGAGGGAGGGAGAGAGGGAGATTGAGGGGGAGGAAGAGATACAGGGATGATGGAAAGTGTGTGAGAGAGAGAGAGAGAGAGAGAGAGAGAGAGAGAGAGAGAGAGAGGGTGAGTGCAAGAGAGAGGGAGAGAGAGAAAGGGGCGAGATGTCAAGTCGAGGGAGAGGAGGGATAGCGAGAGAGAGAGGGAGGGAGGGAGAGAGAGAGAGAGAGGGAGGGAGGGAGGGAGCGAGAGAGAGGGAGAGGGTGAGAGAGATAGAGAGAGAGAGAGATGGAGGGAGAGAGGGAGAGGGAGTGGGTGAGAGGGAGCGAAAGTGGGAAATGGGGAGGGTGAGAGGGAGAGGGAGAGCAAGGGATAGGGTAAAGGGTGAGAGAGAGAGAGAGAGAGAGAGATGGGGAGAGGGAGAGGGATGGGTGGGGAGAGGGAGAGGGATGGGGAGGGGGAACGAGAGGGAGAGGGAGGGACAGTGATAGGGACAGGAAGGGGAAGGGGGAGAGACTGACAGAGAGAGAGAGAGGAAGAACGTAGTTCTCTAAATGGTTGAAAAATACTTCGAGAGAGAGGGATTTCTAATTCTATTTAATTTCTTGCACTATATGCATTGATTTCGGTGTAGATGATGATTTCTAATTCTAGTTTATTTATTGCAATATATGTATTGATTTTTGGTATAGATGGTGATTTCTAATCCTATTTGATTCATTGAACTATATGCATTTATTTAGCGTAGATGCCAATTTCTAATCCTATTTTATTGTTTACATTAGATGCATTGATTTTGGTGTAGATGCTGATTTCTAATAGAAGTTAATTTATTGCACTAGATGCATTGATTTTAGTGTAGATGATGAATTCTAATCTTATTTCATTGGTTGCTCTAGATGCATTGATTTAATTATAGATATTGATTTCTAATCTTATTTGATTGCTTGCATTATATGCATTGATTTTGGTGTAGATGATGATTTTTGATTTGATGTAACTCAATGTATGATGGTACAATAACTTAAAGTGATTGGATTAACAACGTGAATTAATATAAAAATGTGACATTGTTTCCCTCAACTAGAACCAACCTAGTCTTGGACATTGGGTTCAACATTCCTACTGTGTTTCGTGACATGCACTAACCGCCTCTCATGGATCCTAACTTTGGAAATTTTAGTGGAGACTAAAGCCTATAGGTTTTGGTCTAATGGCAATATGATTCCATCAAGTGGTATTAGAGTGACAGGTCTCAAGTTCGAAACTCACCTGGTTCACATTAGAGTAATATGGATGTTTCAAATGAGTTGGCGTCTGACTTCGCCATAAATTTGGATGTTATGGAATTATTAATTCAATTTTGTTAATGATATTTATATTTTAAAATAAAAATTAATTAAATATATTTTTTATTAATTTTTCTAATTCAATATATAATATTTATGTTAGTTCATTATATATAATTTGTTAAAGCAATATATACTATTATACAACTTGAGGAGACTTAATGATGGAGAGCATTATTTGTTTCTAAGAGGACATGACTTCAAATCGAGATGTATTCTTTCAATTTCATTTGATTATTGAAAATTTACATACATTATATGCATGGATAAACATGAGTGGATTATGTTTGAGATGACTTAGTTTTGGATATATAATAACAAAAGAAAAATAGTAAAGTCATAGAGGCTCAGAAATCCTTTCGTAGATATTGATAGAAAGGGTGGTATATTAAGCAAGATATTTGAAGGGTTGATCATAGCCTTATGTTAACCATATAGGTCATTTTGAATCAACAAACACACCACCTATGTTGGTGCTAGCCTGATACTGAGAGGTTTTACCTCTGAGATTGTCTACAACAATTTTTTTGTTGCACTAAGTTTGCTACATCTCCACATGGACGGAAAATAAGGGATTTTCTGGTTTCTTTTCCTTCTTTTTTTGATATATTAGATTTCCTTGAATGGGAAGCTTGGTACATTGATCAATCAAGTATCCATTATCCAAATTTTTCTCGCAAGTTGGAGGAAGGTAGAGGAGGCAACGAAGGAGGAAATAAAATTCCCAGAGCCCCTAATGCTGCCCTGAGAGTAGATTGAATATGGACTAGATGGATATTTATGCCCAAAATTTTACTTTCCACAACACACAAGTCCCCTTCCTTATCACTTTAATGAAAAAATATTAGAGGAAATTTCAACCTAAAAGTGGAATCCTAAGGAAAAATAATAAAAAAATGTTATAATAATAAAATAATAGTTATCAATTTTGAAGGGAAAAGAAGAAAAATAAAATTTTAATTGTATTTTTGGCTTATCGCGTTATACATTTAGTCAAATTTCAAGTGTACACATTCATCGTATGCATACTTTTGAGAAGACCCACATTGATAAAAATGAAGATAGACTAAAAAATGTGTTATGTTTTTTTAATGTATCTTAATTTTTTATCAATGTGGGTCTTCTCAAAAGTGTGCATAATGGGTACTCGTTGGAGGTTGAATTTAATTTTACATCAAATGAGTGCCTGCATTTGAAATTTGAGTAAACCTTTAAGGAGATAAGTAAAAAATACGATTAAATAAATAGTTATTCTTACTTTCCCTCCAAAATATTTACTTGTACCTATTTTTAAATTTAAATTATTTTTTTTTGGTTTACATATTATGACATGGAAATTACGTGAAAAAATCAATTTTAGGCTAAATTTTCCTCTAATGAAGTTCCTAACTTCAGAGGGACCATTGCCAAGTGTTCCTATTCCTGTGCACTTCCATAGCTGTGACCAATTATCAAATATGATGTATTAAATCTTCATCGAAATATTTTACCCCTTGGAAATGTCATGGAGGGGGAGGATGATGACATCTTCCTTTCTCTCCTCTCATAGGGTATCCTCATTCACAGACCATAATTATCAAAGAGGAAAAATATCTATCTTTAGTGCCAATCTCCTCAACCTTCAATGCTCTACAAATGAAACAAAGACAACCAACTACATAGCAGTACGTGGGAATGAATGTCTCTCTAAGGAATAATATCTAAATTGATGTCCCAAGTAGTCTATGTATTTCAAATCCTTATCTATCCACCACCTTCCCCTCTACATTGAAATCAATCTGCAACATTAATGGATGAGTATCACAACTAAACCTTATCAATTAATGCTTTATATTGCGTTCGCATGGGAGACATGATGGAAATCATAATTTGATAGGGAACCATAATCCAAGGTTTTTGCATGCAGTATTATATAAGCTTTCAAAACAAATTCTTCATGGTGATAGAAGTTCTAATTGGTTGTATTATTATTATTATCTGTGAGGAATTAAGAGCATATGTAAATTATTCTCTAAGTTACATTATAAGAAATTTGGAAGAAACATAATCCATGTACATTAGACATTAACCTACAAAGCTGACTCCCACATAAAGGAATAGGAGAAAAGGGGATATTAGAATTTTGAAGAGGCTTGATCTGAGCTCGAAAATAACCTTAGTGCAATATAAAGCATCTAATATATTGAAATTTAAAATTCAATTTTTGAAGATGCAAGAGTTCATAATCATGATTAAAGATAATTGGAAACCTACGATTACTATTTAAGAGAATTTTCATTTATCTAATTTTAAAAGGAAATATGAAATGACAAAGAAAACATAGGTACCTAATGGGAAGGAGATAAAAATAAAAAAATAGGATATGTTATTCAAAGAAGTGGAATGGCAGAATCCTTGAAAAAAAAATTACAATAGTAATGGGTATCACAGTTTGAATGAGGATAAAAAATTGAGTGTAAAGCTTGCAGAATAAAATAGATAAGAACATAATATTGGTGAAATAATAATGAATGCTTAAGACTAGGGCCATATGAATAAAAGAAAGGTCATGAAAATACCAAGTTTTACTTAGAAATGTAATAATAGGAATAGGATCAACTCATTTTGGAAATTAACAAGAGAAACTGCAAAACTCCTTAATAAACTGAGTTGCATAATACTATGACACAAGAAGTCATTGAGAAAGTTAAATGCATTATCCTCCTATGAGAGTCAACACTACACCATCAACTAAGAAAGCGAACTCTGTAATACCTTGTCACTGAAAATTGCACAGTATTTCCTACCAGTTGATTGCACAGTATTCCAAAACAAGCCAATTATGCATCCCTAGAAAATAGTGAGTGCTCATTCCTCTTTGACCATGTGGCACAAGTTTCTATTTCCGATCTATGGACAAGTTTCTCTTTCTCCTTGATTTTATTCATGCACATCATAAACCATAACCCTAATTCCATGGGGTTAAATATATATAATAGAGGTTTGTAGAGCTCATTTTCACATTTTACATTGGAGCAATAGCCATATCCATGAGTTCGAGGAGCTTCAAATTTGGTTTGCAACACTTTTCCAAGTAAGTTTCTAAAGTGTCACTTTTTTCTACATTTTCCATCGCTTTTGTTTCCTTTGTGTGTGAAAGTGCCACTTTTCCTATTTCTTCTTGTATTTATTAGATTTTATGCTATTATTACCTTTTACAAGTGTTGTTTCAGTCTATTGAGTTATTTTTACTAGTGTCACATCCCTTCCCAGTCTTTTCTCCTAACAACAGTTACGACTGATAGGTATTTTTATGCATGCATTTTATTTCCTTCATTTGTTCTTATCTGGTCAACACTAGTGATTGGTATAACTCATTGAAAATAAAATCTACACTTATCTCTTCCTCATTCCCAAATCTAAATCTTTGCTCTCTCTTGGTATGAACTACAACATCCTTAAGGTTTGCTGCCTCCTCCCATTATGCATTGTGTGATCCAAATTTACATAGGAAAAAAATGAACTACACATTCAAAATATAAACACAATGATACAAAAAAAATGAAATTTAATTCATTAATGATAAATAATGGGTAATTTTTACAGGCATAATAGAAATAACCTAGCTCGGGTGAGGGTAGCTTATCTCTCAAAAGAGATGTGATGGCTACATACCTATAAATTTTTTTACAATGAGGCTCGAAGGAATTTTTACTATTATTAAATAAGGTATAACACTAAACATCTAAAAACCTAACCCTAGAAGATGAAGCAAAAAAATTTCGTGGGCCCCTTTAGTTCATATATCAACCTCTTGGGGTCATAAGTTTTGCATACAATCTTTGTCTAATGTTTATAATACCTTGTTAGAAATATATATCCAATGAATACAAAATTTGGATAAAAACCCATGCTATTGGCTATAATATTTCCCATTTAACAGAAAAAACGTCTTTTAGGGCCTCAAAATGGCTCTGGAAGTTGAGGACTCAACAAAATGCCAAAAATAGTAAATTGTGTTACAATTAAGGGAATAGAAAAAAAATGGGGGTCTAATTGGAGTAGAAGGGTGACCACCAATATACACCTGGATAATTGCTCCTACATTAAAAGGTAATGGTCCCCAATTCATTGAGTGCCTCCATGAGATGGGGAAACATTTTTTGAATTTTGTCCCTAGTGAACCAATTTCCCTGGTGCATGAGCTAAAAAAATTTAAAAACTCGATATAGTTGGAGGTGAGTTTTCTTGATCTAAGTTTCCATGATCTGATCAATTTTTTTTTATTTTTAATGCATTCTAGGTTGAGCTATGGTGGTGTCAACTACTCAACGATTTCTTATGTGTCTAACAATGGTGGAAATTAGGGCCAAAGGTGGTCCACATTTAATATGAGGTGAAAGCCACGGAATCGAGGAATACTGAGATCGAAAGTGTTTTCTCTTGCAATCTTGGGGATAGTGTAAGTCTTGTATCAAAGTGACCAAGGCTTTTGATGGGTTCCAAAAAGGTATTATATTTTCAGATTTAATGAAACTTTATCACCCACCTGAAACTTATGTGGCACCCAATGGTTATCATGCCATTTATTATACTTAGCATTGGATTTATCAAAGATGTCATTAACCTGCTATAAGTTGTGTTGAATGTGCTCAATAAATATGGCGACTTTATCAGCTTCAGATTGAACATGGTCAGAGTCTTCCTCTGTAGTTGCAAAAACAAATGCAACATCAAGGGGACATAATGGTTGAAATCCTAAGCCCACTTCAAATGGACTATGGTCAGTCGAGCTATGGAGAGATTTGTTACAGTTATGTTGCATAGAGGCAATACTCTCATCCCATTTTCATGGATGCTTGGAGTTGTACATGTGTAGTATGTGCATAGTCATCCTTTTGATGACCTTTGTATTGCCATGAGTGTGGGGCTGGAATGTAGTTGACTTGGTGAGCTTGGTGTCCAATAATGACCAAATGTTCATCCAAATTTTTATTAGGATATTAATATCTTAATACGATATAATGGCCTATAGGATCCCAAAATGCACCCACAATCGTACAAATATGTCTTTGGCAGTGGCTTCTGCTGTAATACTCTTATTGTGGGTAGCTAATATGGGCATCTTAGAAAATTTGTCAACTACAAAAAATATATATTCATTTCCATGCCTGGTAGAAGGATCGCTAGAAATATAGTCCATGGAGATGAATTCCAATGGCTGACTAGGAGTATGAAGAGGGGTATATAGGCATTTCTTCTTAAATTTTGGTTTGGCCATGGCATAACCAGTGCAAGAGATGATGTATTTTGCAACATCCTCTCAAATATTTGGTTAATAAAAATACTTATATAGAATGACCACATTTTAATCTGCACCAAATTGTCCCATGACCCTAATTTAGTGTTCCTCCCAAATTAGCTTGGCACACTCGTTTGAAGGAACAAAATGTGGCCTAGGTAGTATAATAATGCATCTTGGAGGTGGAAGAGAACTTACTTGCCATCCAGTTACATCTAGTACGTGGTAGACAACTCAAGTTAATTTTTATATATTTGTGGCCATCCAAAGTTCTTGTTTCCATAAGAGTTGATAAAAATGATCAATGTTGCAACAAGGGTATGACTTAGGAAATTAGAAACTTGATTGATGCTACCAAGGTGATTAAGTCAAATGTGATAAGAAATAATTATCAAATAATGACTTATTTAATTTTTCTCATGGGGTTTTTAGATTTTAATGAGAAACTGGTGCCCAATATGGGTTGGATTACTACTAGATATACCTATTTCCTCTATAGAAAGGGTTCCATATTGCATCAAAAAAAAAAAAAAAAATTGTAACATATAATCAATCGGTAGCGTTTGAATCTAATAAAAAACCCCAAATCTGTATGTGCCCTTTTTATTTTAACAAAAGCTAAATTCTCAACAACACATTTAATTGCTAAAACTGAATGTGTTCTTGATGCCATTTGTAGATGCTTCATTCAAACTAGAATGCTCCTTTCATACAAAATATTAGACTTTCATCACCGGAAAAACATTATTTATGCCTTTATCAAAGACTTGTGCTCTCTGGAACCTTTTCCATTGATCTTATCACAGAACTGGATCTCTCTTGGAATTGATGTGATCAATCAGGAGGTTGATGGAGCATGTTTCAATGTACAATGGAAAAACACAATGTTCATGCAGAGTGATTCGCCATAGATCCAGAGGAAGTCTAGAAAGATCAAGATTTGGTCATAACCCTATGTTTTCAGTTGAGGCTACACATTCCCTGTGCATGTGTTTCACATACACTAGATATGCTACGTAAACACCTTTGAGGTGCTACGCATACAATTGTGGTGTTATTCTTTACTTCACACTCTACGGTTTCACCTATACGCTAACTCTCACCTTAGAAACTGACAAAGTGATCGATCTCAAGATCTGGGCTGGAACTTTGACCCTTGACAAAAATTTTTGACTATAATTGAGAACAAAATCTACATTCAAATCTGACTTAAGAACTTTATTTGAACCTTGTCTAATAAATAGATAAACCAAAGCTTGATCCTGAAGCAATAACCTTAACTGGTTCAAATCATCATTTTCTTTCCTCCTGAAAGGGATTTGATTCTCTGCAACTTAGAAAAAAAATCACCATATATTCCTTTGTGTACAAGAGTAAGCCAATCTAACTTGATCACTCTATAGCTTCTTTCACTTCCCAAAGTATTAACACAATGATTCACAGTATCAAATCCAAACTCGACCCAAATTCATAATAGAAAATTGTACTAGTCCTGTCACTACTGTGTATACTCTATTATAACAAGAACCAAACAAAATTGATCTATTCATCACATTAATGGATCATACACCCAATCACACCAGACTAATTTCAATCAGGAAATTCAATAAAACTAGTGTTATTTTACACCACAAAGGGGATCAATACAATTAGCAATAATTTCACACTTCCCTCTCCTTTTGGTCTCATGGACATTCTCTTACTCACATTTCTCACTCTCTTCCACTCAATATCTACTCCCTATAAAATCCAACCATGAATGCCTTCAAGGAATATCATATTTATAATCAAAGTATTATGAACTAATTTTAGATCATATCCTATAAAATCTCCTTACAAAACTCCTAAAATCCCTCATTTAATCTCCAAGAGATATTTCATCTGCATAAAATATGCATGGAAATTATAACACCTTAGACCTATAATGTTCTCAAACATTCAATAATAATCTCAAATTAATCATCATTTTAATAATTAAAACATTAGGGAATCTCTCCCTTCAGAAAATAAAAATTCCCCTTAGATTTCTTCAAAAAATCAATTTATGGAGTAGGATGCTCCTACGTCAGACTCCCAAGGAACAAAATATTCCATGATCTCCTAGTCATGAATTTTAGTTTTTGAATTCATCCCGGTTTCCAAACATTATGTTGTTTCTCACCAAATGATTTGTCATCTTCTTGCTGCCTTATAGATGTAGGCATTCATCTTGGATCTCAATTCTTAAATTTCCTTTGTGCAGTCATTTTTCTCTTACTTGAATTAACAATCACCTTCTTGTCGTTTCTTGTGTTCCCTATTATCCACTTGAAAGATTTTATTTCCAATGTTGTATTCTTTATCTCTACCTACTATTGATTTCTGCCTCTTCGGACTGAATAATTTACTCCTTCAGAATATATCTGACACTCAACAAATTTCGTTCTCAAGGTTTGAAAATATTTAAAACCTTGCTCAATGCACCTTTTATCAATTGTTTTATCTTGTGCTTCCACTATCACCATCATGGGTTGCTTCCAAGAGGTTATTTTCTAATCATGATGAATATCAGTACATTATTCATTGATAGAAGTTATAATATACCATTCCTCTACTTTTCCCATTGTCCACACATCCAATTCTTTATCTGGAAGTCCTTCATCTTCAAACTTGCTTAACTACTTGCTTGGTATGAAAACAAAAGAACAATCTCCTATATGTTTATTTTCAATTGTGAAAATTTTCTCTTAAATTTCTTCATCTTGCCAATTGATCTTTGCATTCACATCATATTTATCTGCATTGTCAGATTCTACACCATCAAATCTTTGGTCTTCACCTCATTTTGGACTTGTGAAAAAAATTTGTTCAAATTTTGCCATGTCTCTTTCTCTATAGTCCTCTTTGGCTTCAATAGTGCCCTGCATAAGAGTTGTTAAAATTATTTTTTCTTTATCCAAATTTCCATCCTATTGGGAACACTGCTCTTCATGCAAACCATCCACTAAATTTTTCTCTAGACCCTGAAAAAAATTAAAAATGAAATATTTCATGATCATCATGGTCATCTGGAAATGATCATACAAAATTACATCTTCAAAATTATGATATTCCTACTGGAACCAATTCAGAAAATTAAAATATGAATTATATTCAAGCCTATCCCTTTGTCTCTGTCAATCTTCCAAACATTTCTTCCATTCTCAAACCTATATTTACAATTATTGTCATCCTAAAGTATTCCTTTCCATTTAGCCATCAATGTTCCAACCTTGTACTATGAGATAATTTCAAGATTTTTCTCCCACTTTCCTTCATAAAGTTCCAAATAATATGAATTTTTTAACCATTCTCCTTTTAGCTGCTCCAAAGAACGTTAATTTATTCCATCTTCTGTACCTACACATTCAAATATTTTGTAGAAATTACATTCTTTCTGACATTTCCTGGGCTCATGCTCAATTTCCAACATACATTTCTCTTCTTTTTGGCTACAATTTTTTGTTACATGAGCTTCTTCTTGTACTTGTTATCCATCTTCTATAGCTCTCTGATCACAATCAGCAATATTATTTCTATCCTAATTAATTCCTGGTTCTGCATAAACCTCTTCATGACCTTTGTAAGCATAGCCATATTCTGTCCTTCCATGAGAACTTTCTACAAATTCTTCTCCATGATTGTCTTCATAAGTTAGTCATCTTCTTTTCCTGACTGCATGAGATAATAATATCTCTTCTTCCTTGGATCCTTGAAAGCTTCCTATTCTTTGAATCTTTACAGTTTCTTGACCATTGACAGAATTGTCTTGAGCTGCACTCTCCTTACTAGCTCTTCCTTTTCCATAATTGCACATCTGTAAGATATACAGTGTCTCCTCCTTTTCCGGTTTCCAATAACTCTCGGTAATACAAGAAATTTCTTCAGAAATATTTAGATAAAAACTCAATAAAAAATGTACAACCAATGAATTATACCTCCCATATTACTCCTCTTTTCACAAAATTGTGAAATTTTCATATGATTTCTTTCATAACCTTTTTCAAGGTTGTCTTCATGACACAAGGCTGAACTTCCTTACTCTAAAACACTCAATTGAAACTTTCCAACTCCATAATTAGCTACCCCTTGTTGTCCTCTATGAGCATAGTCCTTCTTTTCATTGACCATTGCTCCTTCCTTCGTTTTTGGCATTTTTTAAGCTCCATTTGGTTGATACTTAGTACCTAAAACTTCATACTAATACAAAAAATTAGGTTGAAATACATTAAAATTTCCTTCTTCACTTTATGTCATCGACATCTCCTTTCTTTGTTACTCCAAGCACTCCATGATCCCATCACTCTCATCATCATACTTTCCTAGGATTGATCCTTCTTCAGGTTCACAAAAGTGAACTTCTTCTCTATGTTTACTTCTACTATTTTTATTTTCCTCCTTCATCCAAATATTCATCTTTTGCATCAACTTCTTGGAAAATAACCCCATAACAGAGCACTTGACACCTTTCCTTACACTCACTCCATATTTTAGATCCTCTCTAATCTCTTTTTGTAGCAGTTGTTCAAAATGATTGATTTGTGCCCTTAATTCCACCATATCACTATCAACGTTTCCATCATATACTCTCCTTCCACCATATTTTCTCGCATATCCTTTCCTCTTTATATAGCTTTCTTCTAAGCCTTTCCTTTGACTCTCTAGAGTCATTTTCACCTTTCGTCTTGTGAACTTTCCATGTCAACTTTGGAGCTATGCTAAATTTTTTATATTGTAGCTAGTCTCAATTACTGCTACACAGTCCACTATCAAGATTCCCTCTTATGCTTGATCTCATGGGATCAATAGATTCTCTTTCCTCTAGAACCCTTTTGATCATTCCCATGCTCTTATTTGGCTTCTGCACTTCTTCTCCCTTTCTTCTTCTTCTTTGTATGGCTGCCACAATTCCCTTGTCTGCTGCTACCTGCATATACACATCAGTATTCATCAAAATTAAACACTCAACAAGACATTCTTTCAATGATCTTGTCTTTTTATCACTCTTCCCTTAGATGAAATGATCTCAAATTTTACTTTTCCTTAGTCTTCAGGTACCTTCTACTAACTCTCCTCTGCAATTCACTATAGTCTTTTGCAATTCCACTGCTGGAAATTCACCTCTGCACACAAAATTCAATATCGATACGTAAGTTTCACTTATACTGCCTCAAATAGAATTACAAGCTCTGTACCCAATTCAAATCTCTCCCTCTTGAAACCAGCTCCAAAAAGAGAAGAAAAGAGATAGAAATGCCATAGAAATGAGCCATTTCGAGGGGAAAACCTCCAATACATTACATGAATGAAAAATTCTTGGATGATACAAATGACCAAAACCTCCTTCTATATATAGGAGTCCATGGGGCCACAATATAATCCTGGTGGGGCCACAATGTAATCCTAGCCGACCTAATAATAATACTATAAGGACACAATAATAACAATATGGGGGTTACAGGGGTACAAAAATAACAATAAGGGGGGCTACACTAACATAATAAGGGAATACACCATTAATATGGGACATAACGTGCCCCTCTCCTTCAAACAAGTGTTGTCCTCAATTGTTGATTATTTCTTGATGCTTCTGTATAAAATTTTCATCCTCCCATGTGGAATATTCTACAGGAAAGTTCTTCCATTTGCTGAGATACACTAAAATTGATCGTACTTTTCGAGTTCTTGTTTTTGTGACTGCTTCAAAAATTCTTTCGATGTCATTTTCATCTTCCTATTGTTTCATTAGATTTTGCACCAACGTTAGGTTATCGTTTGAGAGTTGGAAAAATTTTTGTTGATGGTTGATGTGATATTCCACTAATTTAGCATCCATATTAGCTATTATTTAATCCTTAAAACCAGCCAACTTAGCCTTCATTTCTACCTTTAAACCATCTATGTCATCTTCAGTTGCTCTTCTTAAGATCGAAATTTGTTGCAGCACTTGGTACCGTAATTTTGATATCTCATACTACAATTCTTCCTCTTCATGTGTCATAGTAGAGCCTTCTAAATTCTTAATGGGTGTTGAATTATTTTTATGGGCCATTTTAGAATCCAATACTAATAGCTATTCTACAATATGCCCTTGGAATCAATTCAACTTGATTCTTGAAAAAAGACTTATGCAATTCAGAAACAAATTACACACCTTTTACTTCCTTTTGAGGAGCTTGATATTGATCCTCAATATTTGAAATTCAGCCCTGTCGTAGCCCTCTGAAGCTTATTTAAAATTCCACATGTCTGCTCTGATTTGGATTCTTCAAGGAAAAGTTATGTCCAATCTTCTACAATGACCCAATTTTGGACTGGTTCAGTAGAGCGAACTTGCAGGACTTGCCACGTGTCACTGTTTAATCATTTGGCTCCAAAATTGATATAACAAAATTTACAGTCCGAGTACTTGTGAACACTTTTTACATCATTCCAATCCGATGCTCAGAGAGAGAGCTATGAAGATTTTCCCATGATCATCTCTTTGAGATGAAATTCAGAAGTCTCAAAAAGCCCTAACTTCCACAGCTCATATCTTCGAAAATATTGCGAACCAATATCTAAATTTTTGCGATGATGTACCTTAGGATTTTGGGATCGCACTCTAAAAATTTCAGCTTCTGACCCTTCATAGAAGAAAAATTATTATGAAAATACCACGATGACCTATTTAGATTAAATTCAGGAGCCTGCAAAATGACCTAACTTGCACAGATCATATCTCCAAAAATATTGCAAACCAAGCTCTGAAATGTTGCGATGATGTTCCTTAGGATTTTGGCTTCGCACTCTAAAAATTTTGGATTCTGGACCTTCGTAAAAAAAAATTATATCGAAAATGCCACGATGACATATTTGGAGCAACGAAACCCTAGAATCTCAAAGCTCTAATCCCAAATGTTGTGAAACCAGCTCCAAAAATAGAATAAAAGAGATATCAATGCCTTATAAATCATCCACTTCAAGGGGGCAACCTCCAATACATTACATGAATGAAAAATTCTTGGATGATACAAATGACCAAAACCTCCTTCTAGATATAGGGGTCCACGGGGCCTCAATATAATCCTAGTGGGGCCACAATGTAGTCCTAGCCGACCTAACAATAATAACGTAAGGGAACAATAATAACAATATGGGGGTTACAGGGGTACAACAATAAAAATAAGGGGGGCTACACTAACATAATAAGGGAATACAGTATTAATATAGGGACTTAACATATTTCCACTATCATGGTCTTATTTAAACCTGCAACATATAAAAATACTTGTTCCTCAATTTCAAAATGAGTTGAACTGATCCTCCTTGATCATATTTTAGAGAAAATCCTTCTCTGATACCAAATGATGCCCAATATGGGCCCGATTACCTCTAGATATACATGTTTTCTCTATATAAAGGGTTCCATATTGGATCTAAAAAAAATCAAATCTGCAACATATAATCAATCGAGAGGGTTTGAATCTAATAAAAAACCCCATATCTGTATGGGCCATTTTTATTTTAATAAAAAATAGATCCCCAGAAACACATTTCATTGTTGAAACTGAAGATGTTCGTAATTCCATTTGCAAATGATTAATTCAAACTAGAGATTGGCCTTCCATTTCTAGAAACAAGTGAACGATCCATTCAAACAATAGATTATACTTTCATAACCGAAAAAAACATTCTTCAGTGCACTCTGGAACCTTTTCCATCGATCTTATCATAGAATTAGAGCTCTCTTGGAATTCGTGTGATCGATCTAGAGGTTGATGGAGCATGTTTCAATGTACCATGGAAAAACACAGTGTTCATGTATATTTATTCTGCAAAGATCCAAAGGAAGTATAGAAAAATCAAGATTTGACCATAACCCTGCATTTTCAGTTGAGTCTACACATTCACTGCGCATGTGTTGGACATGTTAGCCTCCTATACCAATAGGTTTCATCTTTCATGATTGTCTTGATTGAACTATGGAATATGTTCAAACCTTTTTCTTGAGCAAAGGTGTTCCATATTCTTGAAAAACCAAAAAAGTCAAAAAATTTAAAAAATGTAAAGAGGGTATACCCTAAAAGAAAAATCAAAGGGTAAGAAAAATAAAGTGGTCAAAAAAGTGAAAGAAATGAACCCCAAGCAAAAAATAGACCAAGGAAAGTGTGCAAATCCAAATGCCACTACTATTTCATTTTTGTAACAAAGCAATTGTGTGCAGCTTGTCAAACCTTTGCCACAATTCATGAATAAGTCAAACTGTTTAAACTTGGCTTACTCATATTTCAATTTCATGTTGTAGATTAGAGAATAAATATCTGACCAAACAGTTTAATCTTGGCAGATAAGTAGATAGGTAGAGTTAATAAAAGGTGCTCAGCAGCTTAATCTGAGCCCTTGGATGTAATAAGGGTAGAAATAGATAGATTTGCCTTGTAAAAAAGAAAAAGATTGATAAGGGTTTGCAAGTCTAAATGCACCCTAATAAAGAAGAGAAAATGGTAGTGTTAAGTAGATAGGGTAGGTAGATGGTGCTGCAAAGTGTTATCTGATGAATGATGCTGCTACATGTTTTTGATCCTTTACTTTCATCACAAGTACTAAAGCAGGAAATACACTGGAAAATCACAGCAAGCAAAGTCAAACTCATTAACTTCCCTTATCACTTTCCCCTCAAAAGTTTTACTAATTTCCCCCAAAGTACTAAGGTATTTGGAGATCAAAGGGGCTCAAGGCATTTCCTTGACTTCTGGAGGGACCGGACCCTCGGCCTAATGATCAAAAAGACCTAAGTACTTGAGATAATCCATCATTATAATCTTCCATCTTTAACTTTGTCCTAAGTAAAATCCTATTTTACTTAGGAAACTCATGCAAAATTCCATAAAAATCCCTCAAGATAACTTGCTATTCTAAGTTTAAGTGTTGAAGATAAGATATGGCAATTTACTTCAAAAGTTTTCACTTTCTTAGATGTGCAAAAATATTTTGAGTTTCCTTGTCCTTTGCCATATTTACATTTAACTCTATTGTACTAAATCCCTAATAAAATACCTTATCCTAAGTATATAACTCCCTTTTTATAAATATCCCAAAAACCCTTATATTATATAGTTTAACCAAAGTAATTATTTTCCCAAATATTCATTAAAAACCCCGCTTTACAAACCCTTTGGTTAAATATATCTTTATATTATAATCCCGCCCTTATGGTAATTAAATAATGTTTATTGGTTACCATATAATAAAATATATATACAAAAAACTTTAAACATGCGATATGTATGTTTAAAACGCAAAAATATGAATAAAACTTCGGAGAAGTCTTGCGCCACCATGGATTGTCCACCTGGCATTCCACCTAACCAAACCCTGCCGCAACCCATTTCTTACACATTCGGGATTAATTAGTCACCAGGACTAATTAATAACCTTTTATCCACTTATTAAATATTCCCCGGAGTGATTAAATAACGTTAAAAAGTGTTTAAAGCCCGACGGGCCCACATCTCAAACCTCCGCCTATTCCCCCATCGCTTCAGCCGTCGGATCAACCCTCCGCAGATCAACGATCCACGTGAACCCCGCTACCCATCCTTTGTGAGAACGTTAACCAGCGGGGAACGAGCGGTATTTGAAAAGTCCACCATCCACGTGGCAAACGTTCTGTGGAATCGCTCCCCCCGCGATCAATACCACCCTCGACCAAAAGCGGTGCGGGGACTTACCACTTACCGCTTACCGCTTACCACCCGACTTTGCATACGTCACCCCGTACGTCGATGACGTCATCCCTCGGAAAAATAAAAAACTCTTTTAACTTGTAAATAAAGCCATTGTTTCATGTTTTTCCTGTTATTCTCAAAACGACAGAGCTCCCGCTGCGATTTTCAAATTTCCACTGCAATTGACCAATTCACTCCAAGATTCCGCTGCGCCCGTGTTGAAGAACAGTCCTGCCATTACCTGTTACCTGTTAAAGAACCAGCTTCCGTCTAAAAGCAGGTATTTATCCTTTTCCGCCCCGACTGCAAATAAAACTCAGTGTTCTTTGTTTTTCGCTGAAATAGTGATTAAAAATCGTCACTGAGCCCTTTCCAGAGGTTTTAAGACTGTGTAATTGCTTCCTGAACCACCAAATTGTGCCAATTTCCTTCATTTTTAGAAATCCCGCCTGGCCTGTAAGGAAAACCAAAAACCTCCATTTTGAATCCACAAGAACCAAAATGGAGGCCCCGTCAGCTCTAAATATCACTCCACTGAATGCTCCTCACCGTGAATTGAAATATTTACCTTTGATAGACGAAGACTTCCAAATTAAAGACCTGCACTTTGATGAAAGTCCCCTATTGAGTTTCTGTTGCTGCAGAGATGAATACTCAAAGGGGCAAGATCTTATAGGTTTGTGGGAATCCAATCTCCCAAGGTATCTCATCCCCTCAGTCCTTATTTTCCCAGAAATCATCCATTATTGCCATTCAAACTATGATCCCACACGGAGGGCTGTAATAGCTCCTGATCAAAGTATTATGTTTCCCATCACTCCCCAGGCTATCAATGCCATGTTACACTTTGAACCAGACCAAGAATTAGCACCATTGTCCATGGAAGGATTGATTGAGAAAACCAGGCAATTAACCCCAGAAAAGCTAAAATCCATGTGTCGGAATTTCATGTTACCTGAGCATCAGCCAAAAGGGTCTCCTCCCTATGGTTTTTACTATTTCAATACATTGGGAAGGCTCATTGTAAATATAATATCTTTTGTCTTAGGATTCAACACCAGTGAATATGTGGATGAGATAACCTTGGCCTTGCTATCCATTTTTACTCCTGGGCAACCTCCTGAGATTAAATATGACTTTGCTTCCTTCATAGCCAACAAGATCCATGATCAATTCATAAGGCTAGGTACTGAAAAAGTTTTTAAGTACTCCTCAGTTATCTATCATCTCATTATCTACTATCAGTCAGAAAGGTTCCCTTTCCCTGTTCAAAAACTTGATGCCAAGGGAAATCCCAGGTCAGTCATATTTTGGTCCCCCATAATTCATTCTTCCTCCGATTCTCCCTACTCCTACACTGAATTCATTGATCAATTTGTATATCCTGCAACAACTTTGTTAACAGGAATTTCTCCCCCAAGACTCAGTAATGAAATTAGAAAGACCTTGCAACTGTCAAAGAGTTATAAAGTTGGGGATTTGTATTTGTATCAAAACCATACAGTCATCAGGATTTATGGATGTGAATTACATCCATTCAGGTTACCCAGATATGTGCCCATGAGGATTTTTGCCTTGGAATACTTCAGGCAAATGAACAATTCAGATGTGATCCATTTTTGTAATGTAAATAAGAAAGCTCAGTTAAGGATCAAAAGCCAATTAGGTCCTTTCATCTGCAACTCTAGGGAGGCTGAGAGAGAGGTAGAAAATATATTGCAAAGAAAATTCCAAACATCTTTCCGATGGGTTCCTTATGACCCAGTTGGTTTTATTTGTGAAAAGAGATTAAAGAATAAATCATCTCCTTATATACACCACAAGATTCCTGATCTAGAACAGTATGCAAATCAAGATGAATGGGTTGAAGGAACACTTGTTGAGGAAGAAAGTGAAGCTGACAAAATGAATAAAATTATGAAAGATGTTAAGAAGAACTTTGACCTAGAAACGTGTGGTCAAATGCAGGTACCCTACATTGGCACATCTTCAGCAACAACTCTACAGCAAGCATTACAGGAAAGCAGTCCATCAGTAGCAGCAGAACCCAAGGGTAAAGGAAAAGAACCTGCAGTTCAGGTCATTGAAACTTTGGTCATGGCGGAGAAACCACAGACTTCCAAAGCACCTGAACAATCACAGGTTTCTCCCACACAAACAAAGCACATCCAAGTTCCAGAGTTGCAAACTCCATTAAATGTGGAAATAGGGAAGAAGAGGCAGGCTCCAGATACCACACCTCCAAAAGGGGCCTCACAGGTACATCAAACTAAAAAACACAAATCAGATCCACCTCCAGATGTAGAAATTATAGATGAAGTATTTGATGATGGAAGGGAAGATAGTCAGCAAACTAGCACAGCAAGTGCAACAAACATAAGCCAGAAAGGGAAAGCTTTACAAAAGCAATTAAGCACTGAGGTATCCTCTTTCGGACCACCAAAGACAGACACTGGAGATATTAAAAGAACCTTCATTAATATTAAAGAAAAGAATGATCCATTGAAAATGAAGGTATATGATCAGTATATGAAGATGGCTCCCCATAATCAAGAAAGGCTAATGTCAGCGTTTGACCTTTCACAAGGTAAAATGCTGATGAGCCACTTCAAAGCAAAGGGGCCAAAGCCCACTTCAGCAGCTGATTACATCAGAACAAATTTTGAAGTTTTGGCAAAGGATATCCATCCTCTGGACCAGATAGAGCTACACAGACAAACTGGGGAAATGGTCTATTCTACTCTCACCAACAAGGCCATGGCAGCTATAACGCAGCAGGATTCTTTGAATAACACTACTACACAATTGCAAATTGAGAAGGCCTCTTCACAGGCCAAAGATAATAGAATAAAGTCTTTAGAAGAGATAATCATTGGTTTCGGTCACAATCCCAAAGACATTAAAGGTATTGAGGCATTGATAAAGAAGAATGAGGATGACATAGCTGCACTCAGAAAGCAGCTAAAATTTCCAGCCTCAAGGCACCCTCAAACCCAAGAAGTTCTAAAAGGGAATTCACAGGAAGAAATAATGGAGTTGCTCCTAAATATGACTGAGCGACTAAGTGAAACGGAGAAGGAATTGGAAAAATCTTTGCAGGAACAGGAAACTATCAGGCAGACATCAACAACAGGTACTACAATAACAGGGCAGCCGATACAGCCATCTCAGGTGAACACTTCTGGTTTGAATTCTAAAGAATTAATAAAGCAGATGGAAAGTATACAACTAAGGGTCACAGAACTCCAAGAAACAAAATTGCAATTAGTAAAATTGGAGGAAAAATATGATACATCAAAAAATACAGCTGTTGATAACACCAGGGAGATAAAAAGGTTAGAAAAACTGGTTCAGGCTTTGGAAAAAGATCTTTCATTGGAGAAGCCTTTAAACGAAATAAATGACATTCTTTGGGGTAACATCATTGAGTTAATAAAGGGTATTTGGCCCTCTATTCAAGATATTTTTGAACAAAATGAGTTGGTTAAAATAGCTCAAGATGAAATAAACAGAACCAGAAATGAATTAAGAGGCAGGCCTGAGCAGGCCCAACAACTCATTCAATTTTTGAACACCAGGACAAAGCAACAGCTTGCAGGGTTAGGGATTGATGACAGGACAGGCACAGTTTTGGAAATAAAGAGAGTTTTCATCAAGAGAACTTTCATGCAGAATTTAGAAAGGAAGTGCACAGATATTTTGGTTGATATCAACATTTTCAGAGAGAAATTTCAAGCTTTGTTAGATAGTGGGTTACCAAGTCCTATGCTCACAGAGGATCAAATAATGGACTTAGAAACCTATATAAAGAAAATAAATGCTCATGCTCGAAATACAGCTGCTTGTTCTCCTAGTTTACCACAATCAACATTACCAACAGGGATAAATATCTATGATAGAGTAAGGAATTTATTTCATCTGGAACATGAAATAAGGTATCTGTTTCCTAATGAGCCCACCTTCTACAAACTCACAGAAGCAGATGAAGCTTTGAGAAAACTCAAAAGGACCATGATACTAGATAATCAATGGTGGAAGGAAATGTTGGAAATTCTATAAAAGTTGTTTTCAGGATGAGAATTTATCTTTACTATCAAGTAAATGGTAAAAATGAGTACAGGTGAAAGAGCATCAGTTACACAGGTTAAAGAGTATCCGTAAAGACAAGGAGTATCAAGCAAGCAAAGAAATTACTCCAAAAGACAGCAACGAGCCCTTTTTCAGCACTTACCTCCAGCACATCCACGAAGAAAGGGAACAACACATCAGCAGTTATTTATTATGCCATTTACGAGACCATTTGTCTCCTGTTTACTTGTAAAATAATCCTTAGTCACCCCAAAATATGGGCTAGGATAGTGTGAGATATTTTCAATTATTTAGTGTATAATAAACCCTCAAAGAGAGTGTTGAGGGTGGATTCTATTACTCTGTTGTAACATTGAGATTTTCGGAATAAAAGAATTTTGGAGAAATTTATTCGTGGCTTACTGGATGACGATTTAAAGCACTGGACTTGTTGCAGGATTCATGTGTTGGATTACAGTTCAATAAGTTTTTCTACCCTTTTGTCTGAAATACTATATTAGTTTATAATACTATCATATCCATTTCTGAATAATTTACATAAAGGATTGAAACAGAATTTGCTTAATTGTACTCTGTTTTCAAATGTGATTATTCTTAATGTTTTCTTCTAAATTAGTTATAAGCATGAATTCTTAAATGCTCCTACTTTGCTAATTTAAACATTGTTGATTACTATAATAAAGAATTCTTCATTGCTCTTTGTTTGTAGTCATCTCATTTCTTTCTTTTGAACATGGTGAAAGATTCTTAGCTGCCTTTCATCCCTTCAAGATCATCCCATCCACTTTAAATTTTAAGGATTGTTCTCTGTCTAGCTATCTTGCCTTGTAATACCATCTTGTGTTTAGAATAGAAATCCAGTAAAGCCATCCTTTGACTCCATAGCCCAATGGACTGAAAGCTCTCAACCTTGCCCTTAGTTTGTGGATTCCACCATTTTCCCAAAACAAACTTTGAATCTATAACTAGCCTAAAACCTTCCAAGAACAAAGATAAATCATAAAGAGAGAGCCCTGTCTAGATGCAGATTGGCTAGATTCTGCATCTAAAAGGTTGGTTTGTGGTTACCTCGGGTATACTTTCCTCTTACACAACTTCTAGGAAAACCTGAGTGATAACATAGTGGCGACTCCACTGGGGACCTGAATCATTTTTACTTTTTAGTATTGTTCAAATATAAGCTATAGACAGAGTCTGGAGATCAGCCAGGTAGCCTTTGAAATTGCTTTTTCTCTGCAAATGCAAAAGTAAATAAAAGCTGCTTCAGTCTATCTCTGATTTAGCTTATATACTGAACCATAGTTTCAAAAATTTTCAATCAGACTCTCTAGTTTAACAGATATTTGAGAAAATTTTAATCATACATCATTATTTCTTGAAGAATTTGTAGAAGTTGTATTTATTTTTTCTATTAAAATCAAAAATCCAAAAACACATAGTCTAAGAAAACTGGCTTCAGAAAGGATTCGACATACTAGGTCAAACCCTGACCCCAATCCACCACCAATATTTGAAAATCCAAATCTGATTCCTAGGATTCTTAGAAGACAAGGAAGTCAAGAAAGTTCTGAAAGAGGAAGTCAGGAGAGTACAGGAAGTTCTAGACCATTTTCTAGATCTGCATCTTGTCCTGTGAAAATTATATATATTGATGACATTCCTTTTGATGCACGATTTGAAACATCTTTGTTTGTGAATTTTTCTGAAACTGAATTATCTAGATTAGTTCCAGATCCATTGTTCTTTGAAGATTTGCAATACAGATTTGTTTCACATCATCTTGATAGAGAATTGCATAACTCCATTCAGTCTGAGCAAACCTTTGAAGAAAGTTCAAACATTTCTGTGATTACTGAGGCATCTCCAAGTTCAGTCACTTTTTCTCAAACTTTTCAAACACCTGTTATCCCTTCTACTCCTCCATCTCCTCCTGCCAGACCATCAACTCCTATTACTTCACTTTATCTTCCAATGGCTAATCGATATGCCCCTTTACAGTTACCAGCCAACCCTCCAGCTTTACCTCAAGATTATCAAAGTAAGATCACACCTTTTGATGGATCAGGTACTTACACAGCTCAACAACACACCAAAAGGATGACTGATTACTTTGAGTTTTATGATATTGATACTGATAATATCCGAATGAGAATTTTCGTTCAGAGTCTTACTGGAGAAGTTAGAACTTGGTTTAGGGCTCTTACCCCGAACAATATTGCTGATTTAGAAGCTTTGTATAGGGCATTTTTGAACAGATGGGAGAAAAAGAAGGATCCTCTCCAGATCCTATCAGAATTTGAAAAATTAAGAAGAAGACCAAACGAAACCGTACAAGATTACATCATAAGATTCAATGAATCATATAATGCAGTTCCTCAAAACCTAAGACCCCCTCCTGACTCTGTGTTGGTTAAATTTCCAGATGGTTTTGACTCTGATATAGCTTATTCCCTCAGGGAAAGAGCTCCTCAAACACTAGAGGAAATGCAAAGCATAGTGGTGAGTGTAGAAGCAAATCTGATAGAAAAACGAGCCAGAGCTAGGGCAGAAAGAAGAATGCCTATGAATGAAGAACCTTCATCTTTTGAAAAGAAGTTGGATGTAATCATTAAAGGTATGGAAAGATTAGGAGACAGAGTGGAAACCATTGAAAGAAAGTCTTCTACTGACAATCAGAATGTTGCAAGAAACCCGAACTTTAGGAGGAATCTGAATCAAAATAGTGGAAAGAATGTTCCTGACCAGAACATTAGGCCACCTTTCCAAGAAAACTTTGTTGAAGGTTCAACTTCTGAAGAACCTACAGAAGATGTAGAAATAAACAATGTAACAGATGACAAAAATGAACCAGAAGTCTTCCTATCCCAAGATGATCAAGAGAATCACATCCTTGAAACATTCCAAACTCATTCAGGTGAGACTTTTGATTTTAAGGAAGGCTATGACACAGCAATCTATGAAGTCCATAAACAGTATAATTTGAGAAGTAGAAGGATTGATGTGCCAGAGAATAACAAACAGAAAACCACAAAACAAAATGTCAAAGGTAAACAAAACATTCCCCCTGTACAAAACAGTCCCCAAGTACAAATTTTGTCTAGAATAACTCCCAACCCTTCAAATCCAATAATTGAAGATGTCTCTGACAACCAACCAATCAATAAACAGCAATCTACTACTTTTCCTCCTGTGGGAAATGTAGAAGACACAGTAGAAGTTAGTCCAGAAACATCTTCAAAACAAAACTTCATTCATGAAAAAGAGAAAAACATTGAAGACCCAAAAAACAGAGAAAACCCAACTGTGCAAAACACTAAAACTCAAACAGAAAAACCCTTCAATCTAGAGGCTGAAATAGGCAAACTTAAGATAGCTGTTCCTTTATCAGAATTGGCTAAACATGATGTCTATAGGAGTCAGATTACCAAGTCCCTAAACATTAACATTACTGGATTGGATGATTCGGTAAACATTCTTGATGATCAACCCAAACTTCTTTTTGGCCCTGAGGTTAATGGCAAACCAGAAAGTGGAGGAACTCCTCCATTTTATGTAAGCTTGAATGTTCATGATAAGATACTCCATAATGCAATGCTTGATTCTGGAGCATCTCACAATTTGATGCCAAAAGCAGTAATGGAAAGATTGAATCTAGATATTACCAGACCGTACAAAGATTTGTTTTCATTTGATTCTAGTCAGGTAAAATGTTTAGGTTTGATTAAAGATCTGTGTGTCACTTTGGTACAATACCCTGCTAAGTCTATTTTAATGGACATAGTAGTTGCTGATATTCCACCTAAATATGGTATGTTATTGTCTAGATCTTGGGGTGCTAAACTTGGAGGATCTATTCAACTAGACATGTCATATGCAACTATTTCAGTATTTGGTCAGCCTAAAAGGTTATATAGAGAAACCTTGATGAAGTACTTAGTCAGTAGCCATGAGAAGCCTGAAAACTTCCCTGTTTACTCTGTACATTCTGATATGGATTATTTTATTTTATACAATGCTGAGTTAGATCTCCCTACTGAAATAGAAGCTACAGAATTGGAAATCATAAACAAAACCACTGTTAAAATTGAAGAAATCTCTGAAAACAAAGAAACAACAGATGATCAAGAAATACCTGAAGAAACTAAACAGCTAGCTCCTGTCAAGAAACACTTTAAAACAATTGATGAAGATTATGAACATGAAATTCTATGGCATTTAGAGTTTGATGGCTCAGTAAACAGACTAGGGGCAGGAGCCGGGATTTGGTTACATAATGTTGAGAACAATTATGCAGAGGGTCATGCTTATAGGTTGAATTTCAAATGCACTAACAACATGGCAGAGTATGAAGCTCTTTTATTAGGACTTAAACATGTCAAGAAGTTAGGAGCTATTAGGGTATCAATCATAGGAGACTCCGAACTAATCATTCAACAGATTAAAGGAGAATGTTCAACAAAAGACATGAGATTGAAACAATACAGAGAGACAGTTGTAGAGATTCTCAACACATTTTTACAAGCCCAACTTGCCAAGATTCCCAGGAAACAAAATTTGCATGCTCACAGTTTAGCAATGTTTGCTAGTACATGCAAGTTACCTTTTGACCCTAATCATCAGTTTTCAGCTGAGATTAGACATAGGCCTGCTATACCAGACAATCTTTTGAATTGGCAAGTATTTGTTAATAACAATCAAATCAATAATTTTTTAACACTTCAAAATGAGTTTTCTAACTGTAATATAGATGAAGACATAACTATTGATGAATTTGATCAAGAAAAAGAACAAAAAATAGAAATTTCAAGAGAAAATGCAATTCATATACTGCACCCAACCACATTCACAGAAAAAGACATGCAGAATCTAAAAAAGATGGAATCTGATGAGATCATAGAAGATGAGACAGAAATCATCAATTTGAAAGATAATCATTTGCCCAAAGGATTAACTCCTTTGGAAGATCTGTTTGACTCAAATGATATTCCATTTAGACCTAAAATGGAACCTGTAAAGGCTGATATGGAAGAATGCAACTTAGGAACCCCAGAAAATCCCAAAATGGTCAAGTTGTCCAAATCTCTTCCAAAAGATCAGAAGGTTAAATATGTTGAACTATTAAAAGAATTCCAGGATGTTTTTTCCTGGAGTTATGAAGACCTCAAATCTTATGATACATCTATCATTCAACACACTATACCTTTAAAACCAGACCAGAAACCTTTTAAACAAAAGCTTAGGAGAATAAATCCTGTTTTATTACCCTCAATTGAAAAGGAAATCAAAAGGATGTTTGAAGCAGGGATTATAGCTCCTATCAGATTCTCGGAATGGGTTTCTAACCTGGTACCAACAAGAAAGAAGACAGGAGAAATTAGACTGTGTGTCGACTTAAGAAATTTGAATAAAGTTTCTTTAAAAGACAACTATCCTCTGCCGAAAATGGACCACATTCTGCAAAGGGTAGTAGGATCTTCGAGAATATCACTACTAGATGGATTTTCAGGGTACAACCAGATTCTGGTTCATCCTGATGATCAGGATAAAACAGCATTTACCACACCATGGGGTACGTTTAAATATGTCAAAATTCCATTTGGGCTCAAAAATGCAGGAGCTACATTTCAAAGAGCGATGGATATTGCTTTTGCTAAAGAGATACATGATTTTCTGGTCATTTACTTAGATGATTTGACTGTTTTTTCTAAAACAGATCAAGAACATTTAGATCACCTAAGGCAAGTATTTATAAAGTGCAGAAAATATGGAATTTCTTTAAACCCTAAGAAGTCATTGTTTGGTTTGGAAGAAGGAAATCTTTTAGGGCATATCATTTCTAAAGATGGCATTAGGATTGATCCAGAAAGAATTCAAGCAATTTTGCAAATACCCCACCCCAGAAACATAAAAGAATTGCAAGCATTTATAGGAAAAATCAACTTCTTGAGAAGATTTATTTCTAGTCTAGCAGAGTTACTCAGATTACTAACTAACATGTTGAGGAAAGATTCAAGCATTGACTGGACTGTAGAAGCCAAACAATCATTCGAGGAAATTAAAATGGCTTTAACAAGGACACCAGTTCTGACCAGTCCTAAATTTGATAGAGACTTTATTATTTTTTCATTTGCTTCTGAACATACTGTTGCAGCTTTTTTACTTCAAAAAGATGACCAAGGGTGTGAAAAGCCAATAGCATTTTTTAGTAAAGCACTGAGGGATGCATCTCTAAAATACAATATTATGGAAAAACAGGCTTTTGCATTGGTAAAAGCAATCAAAGATTTCAGAATTTACATATTATATTCTCATGTGGTAGCTTATGTGCCTAATGCAGTAGTTAAAGATATCTTGACTCAAGATGGCATAGAAGGTAAACGAGGTAAGTGGATAGCTACCATTTTGGAATATGATATTGAGATTAAGCCAACAAAACTTATAAAGGGCCAAGGTTTAGCACAACTTATGACAGAAACCAATTGCCAAGCCTTAGACCTCAATGAGCTGGATAACGAGCAGGAGATGGCGACTCCTCAGATCAGTCAAGCTTTCTTAGATTCACCCTGGTACACTGATATAATTCATGTTTTATTAAACCTGCAAGCTCCTCCGGGGTTGTCCAGAACCAAAAGAAGATTTTTAAAAATGACATCTTTGAAATATTGTATTTTAGATAGCACTCTATTTTGGAAAAATCATGAAGGAATCTTGTTGAATTGTCTCTTAAAAGATGAAGCTGATAAAGTGCTTAATGAATTTCATGCAGGGGATTGTGGAGGACATCTCTACTGGAAATCTACTGCAGACAAGATCTTAAGGGCTGGCTTTTATTGGCCAACTTTATTCTCTGATGTTAAGAAATTTGTAACAACTTGTCATAAATGTCAAATATTTGAGGGTAAAAGAAAGTTGTTACCTCTGCCTTTAAAACCAATTTCCACAGAAAGACCTTTTCAACAATGGGGGTTAGATTTTATTGGAGAAATTCATCCTCCTTCTTCAGGGCAACATAGATGGATTTTAACTGCTACAGACTATTTCACTAAATGGATTGAAGCCATCCCATGTAGACAGTCTAATGATTCTGTGATCATAGGGTTTTTAGAAACAAACATACTTTCAAGATTTGGCTGTCCAGAAAAGATTATAACAGACAATGTTGCTGCATTTAAATCAAAGAAAATGATTAATTTCTGCCATAAATATCATATTACTTTAGGCCATTCAACAGCCTATTACCCCCAAGGTAATGGACTAGCAGAATCATCTAATAAAAGCCTTATCAATATCATCAAAAAGTTATTGGAAGAAAATAAAAAGAATTGGCACAAGAAATTGACCAATGCATTGTGGGCAGACAGACTTACAACTAAGAAATCTATTGGGACTAGTCCATATGAGTTAGTTTATGGCATTGAAGCAAGATTCCCATCATCTTTAGGAATTCCTGTTATGAAATTACTTCAGGAGGCTCAAGTGGAGCCAAATGACATTAAAAGAAGAATTAATCAAACAATCCACCTGCAACAAACCAGGGAAGAGGTATACCAAAGATCACAAGTCTTGTAGGAAAAGCTAAAGAAAATGTTTGATAAAAGGACTAAATCAGAAGATTTTCAACTAGGTGATAAAGTCTTGAGATGGGATTCTAGAAGAGAAGAAAAAGGGAAACATGGAAAGTTTGATTTCTTGTGGAAAGGGCCTTATATCATTCATGCCTTGCAGGGAAACAACACTTACTTTTTGAAAGAGTTGGACAATTCAGAAGTTGAAGAAGGACCATTCAATGGTCGAATGCTCAAGCATTACTTTGATCCCATTTACTAGAGTGTTGCAATGTTTCTAACTTGTACATAATATATTGTTTTTTGTTTTGTTTTTATTAATGCAGTTTGGATTGGATGGTGACTTCTTGGAATTGAAGCCCGAAGTGAAGGCCCTAAGTTCCAAAAGTTTCACTATCATATGTAAAATAAAGCTACCGGAAGAAGGAAGACTTCATATTTCCAGTTTGAATACACTTTGAAGCATCTGACCTGCTGTTCTTGACTTTTCACAAGGAAAAGCCATCCCCAAGTGGAGCCAGTGTTAGCCTCCTATACCAATAGGTTTCATCTTTCATGATTGTCTTGATTGAAATTATGGAATATGTTCAAACCTTCTTTCTTGAGCAAAGGTGTTCCATATTCTGGAAAGACCAAAAAATCAAAAAATTTAAAAAATGTAAAGAGGGTATACCCTAAAAGAAATATCAAAGGGTAAAAAGAATAAAATGGTCAAAAAAGAGAAAGAAATGAACCCCAAGCAAAAATAGACCAAGGAAAGTGTGCAAATCCAAATGCCACTACTATTTAATTTTTGTAATAAAACAATTGTGTGCAGCTTGTCCAACCTTTGCCACAATTCATGAATAAGTCAAACTGTTTAAACTTGGCTTAATCATATTTCAATTTCATGTTATAGATTAGAGAATAAATATCTAGCCAAACAGTTTAATCTTGGCAGATAAGTAGATAGGTAGAGTGAATAAAAGGTGCTCAACAGTTTAATCTGAGCCCTTGGATGTAATAAGGGTAGAATTAGATAGATTTGCCTTGTAAAAAGAAAAGATTGAAAAGGGTTTGCAAGTCTAAATGCACCCTAATAAAGAGGAGAAAATGGTAGTGTCAAATAGATAGGGTAGGTAGATGGTGCTGCAAAGTGTTATCTGATGAATGATGATGCTACATGTTTTTTTGATCCTTTACTTTCATCACAAATACCAAAGCAGGAAATACACTGGAAAATCACAGCAAGCAAAGTCAGACTCATTAACTTCCCTCATCACTTTCCCCTCAAAAGTTTTACTAATTTCCCCCAAAAGTACTAAGGTATTTGGAGATCAAAGGGGCTCAAGGCATTTCCTTGACTTCTGGAGGGACCGGACCCTCGGCCTAATGATAAAAAAGACCTAAGTACTTGAGATAATCCATCATTATAATCTTCCATCTTTAACTTTGTCCTAAGTAAAATCCTATTTTACTTAGGGAAACTCATGCAAATTCATAAAAATCCCCTCAAATGTTTCCTATTCTAAGTTTAAGTGTTGAAAGTAAGATATGGCAATTTACTTCAAAATTTTTCACTTTCTTAGATGTCTTAAAAATATTTTGAGTTTCCTTGTCCTTTGCCATATTAATGTTTAACTCTATTTTACTAAATCCCTTATGAAATACCCTATCCTAAGTATATAACTCTTTTTTTATAAATACCCCAAAAACCCTTCTATTATATAGTTTAACCAAAGTAATTATTTTCCCAAATATTCATTAAAAACCCCGCTTCACAAGCCCTTTGGTTAAATATATCTTCATATTATAATCCCGCCCTTATGGTAATTAGATAATGTTATTTGTTACCATATAATAAAAACATATATACAAAAAACTTTAAACATACGATATGTATGTTTAATACAAAAATATGAATAAAACTAAAGTTTTAATTCCAAATAAAACTTCGGAAAAGTCTCGTGCCACCGTGGTTTGTCCACCTGGCATTCCACTTAACCAAACCCTGCCGCAACCCCTTTCTTTACGCATACTGGATTAATTAATCATCAGGACTAATTAATAACTTTTTCTGCCTATTAGATATCTCCCGGGGTGATTAGATTAAAACTTAAATTGTTTTAAAGCCCGATGGGCCCACACCTGAATCCTCCGCTTATTCCCCCATCGCTTCAACCGTCGGATCAACTCTCCGCAGATCAACGATCCATGTGAATCCCGCTACCCATCCTTTGTGAGAACTTTAACGAGCGGGAAACGGGTGGTATTTGAACAGTTCACCTTCCACGTGGCGATCACTTTGTGGAATCGCTGCCCTCCCGACTGATACCACCCTCGACCAAAAGCGGTGCGGGGACTTATCGCTTACCGCTTACCGCCCTACCTTGCATGCGTCAGCCCGTACGTCGATGACATCATTCCTCGGAAAAATAAAAAACCCTTTTAACTTGTAAATAAAGCCATTTTTTCGTGTTTTTCTGTTATTTTCGTTATTTGAAAACGACAGTGCTCCCTGCTGCGATTTTCAAATTTCCACTGCAATTGACTGATTCACTCCAAGATTCCGCTGCGCCCGTGTTCAAGTACAGTCCCGCCATCACCTGTTACCTGTTAAAGAACCAGCTTCCTTCTAAAAACAGGTATTTATCCTTTTCCGCCCCGACTGCAAGTAAAACTCAGTTCTCTTTGTTTTTCGCTGAAATAGTGATTAAAAATCATCACTGAGTCTTCCCCAGAGGTTTTAAAACTGTGTAATTGCTCCCTGAGCCAACAAGTTGTGCCAATTTCCTTTATTTTTAGAAATCCTGCCCGGCCTATGAGGTAAACCAAAAAACCTCCATTTTAAATCCACAAGAACCAAAATGGAAGTCCCGGCAGCTCTGAATATCACTCCATTGAATGCTCCTCACCGTGAATTGGAATATTTACCTTTGATAGATGAAGATTTCCAAATTAAAGACCTGCATTTTGATGAAAGTCCCCTATTGAGTTATTGTCGCTGCAGAGACGAATACTCAAAGGGGCAAGATCTTATAGGGTTATGGGAATCCAATCTCCCAAGGCATCTCATCCCCTCAGTCCTTATTTTCCTAGAAATCATCCATTATTGCCATTCAAACTATGATCCCACACGGAGGGCTGTAATAGATCCTGATCAAAGTATTCTGTTTCCCATCACTCCCCAGGCTATCAATGCCATGTTACACTTTGAACCAGACCAAGAATTAGCACCATTGTCCATGGAAGGATTGATTGAAAAAACCAGGCAATTAACCCCAGAAAAGCTAAAATCCATGTGTCAGCATTTCATGTTACCTGAGCATCAGCCAAAAGGGTCTCCCCCCTATGGTTTTTACTATTTCAATACATTGGGAAGGCTCATTGTAAATATAATATCTTTTTTCTTAGGATTCAACACCAGTGAATATGTGGATGAGATAACCTTGGCTTTGCTATCCATTTTTACTCCTGGGGAACCTCCTGAGATTAAATATGACTTTGCTTCCTTCATAGCCAACAAGATCCATGATCAATTCATAAGGCTAGGTACTGAAAAAGTTTTTAAGTACTCCTCAGTTATCTATCATCTCATTATCTACTATCAGTCAGAAAGGTTCCCTTTCCCTGTTCAAAAACTTGATGCCAAGGGAAATCCCAGGTCAGTCATATTTTGGTCCCCCATAATTCATTCTTCCTCCGATTCTCCCTACTCCTACACTGAATTCATTGATCAATTTGTATATCCTGCAACAACTTTGTTAACAGGAATTTCTCCCCCAAGACTCAGTAATGAAATTAGAAAGACCTTGCAACTGTCAAAGAGTTATAAAGTTGGGGATTTGTATTTGTATCAAAACCATACAGTCATCAGGATTTATGGATGTGAATTACATCCATTCAGGTTACCCAGATATGTGCCCATGAGGATTTTTGCCTTGGAATACTTCAGGCAAATGAACAATTCAGATGTGATCCATTTTTGTAATGTAAATAAGAAAGCTCAGTTAAGGATCAAAAGCCAATTAGGTCCTTTCATCTGCAACTCTAGGGAGGCTGAGAGAGAGGTAGAAAATATATTGCAAAGAAAATTCCAAACATCTTTCCGATGGGTTCCTTATGACCCAGTTGGTTTTATTTGTGAAAAGAGATTAAAGAATAAATCATCTCCTTATATACACCACAAGATTCCTGATCTAGAACAGTATGCAAATCAAGATGAATGGGTTGAAGGAACACTTGTTGAGGAAGAAAGTGAAGCTGACAAAATGAATAAAATTATGAAAGATGTTGAGAAGAACTTTGACCTAGAATCTTATGGTCAAGTGCAGGTACCCTACATTGGCACTTCTTCAGCAGCAACTCTACAACACACATTACAAGAAAGCAGTTCATCAGTTGCAGTAGAATCAAAGGGCAAAGGAAAGGAACCTGCAATCCAGGTCATTGAAACTTTGGTCATGGCGGAGAAACCACAAACTTCCAAAGCACCTGAACAATCACAGGTTTCTCCCACACAGGCAAAGCACACACAAATTCCAGAGTTGCAAACTCCATTAAATGTGGAAATAGGGAAGAAGAGGCAGGTTCCAGATACCACACCTCCAAAAGGTACCTCACAGGTACATCAAACTAAAAAACACAAATCATATCCACTTCCAGATGTAGAAATTATAGATGAAGTATTTGATGATGGAAGGGAAGATAGTCAGCAAACTGGCACAGCAAGTGAAACAAACATAAGCCAGAAAGGGAAAGCTTTACAAAAGCAATTAAGCACTGAGGTATCCTCTTTCATACCACCAAAGACAGACACAGGGGATATTAAAAGAACTTTCATCAACATAAAGGAAAAAAATGATCCCTTGAAAATGAAGGTATATGATCAGTATATGAAGATGGCTCCCCATAATCAAGAAAGGCTAATGTCAGCATTCGACCTTTCACAAGGTAAAATGCTGATGAGCCACTTCAAAGCAAAGGGGCCAAAGCCCACTTCAGCAGCTGATTACATCAGAACAAATTTTGAAGTTTTGGCAAAGGATATCCATCCTCTGGACCAGATAGAGCTACACAGACAAACTGGGGAAATGGTCTATTCCACTCTCACCAACAAGGCCATGGCAGCTATAACGCTGCAGGATTCTTTGAATAACACTACTACACAATTGCAAATTGAGAAGGCCTCTTCACAGGCCAAAGATAATAGAATAAAGTCTTTAGAAGAGATAATCATTGGTTTGGGTCACAATCCCAAAGACATTAAAGGTATTGAGGCATTGATAAAGAAGAAAGAGGATGATATAGCTACACTCAGAAAGCAGCTAAAATTGCCAGCCTCAAGGCACCCTCAGACCCAAGAAGTTATAAAAGGGAATTCACAGGAAGAAATGATGGAGTTGCTCCTAAATATGACTGAGCGACTAAGTGAAACGGAGAAGGAATTGGAAAAATCTTTGCAGGAACAGGAAACCATCAGGAAAACATCAACAACAGGTACTACAATAACAGGGCAGCTGATACAGCCATCTCAGGTGAACACTTCTGGGTTGAATTCTGATGAATTAATAAAGCAGATGGAAAGTCTACAGCTAAGGGTCACAGAACTCCAAGAAACAAAATTGCAATTAGTAAAATTGGAGGAAAAATATGATACATCAAAAAAGACAGCTGCTGATAACACCAGGGAGATAAAAAGGTTGGAAAAATTGGTTCAGGCTCTGGAAAAAGATCTTTCATTGGAGAAGCCTTTAAACGAAATAAATGACATTCTTTGGGGTAACATCATTGAGTTAATAAAGGGTATTTGGCCCTCTATTCAAGCTATTTTTGAACAAAATGAGTTGGTTAAAATAGCTCAAGATGAAATAAACAGAACCAGAAATGAATTAAGAGGCAGGCCTGAGCAGGCCCAACAACTCATTCAATTTTTGAACACCAGGACAAAACAACAGCTTGTAGGGTTAGGGATTGATGACAGGACAGGCACAGTTTTGGAAATAAAGAGAGTTTTCATCAAGAGAACTTTCATGCAGAATTTAGAAAGGAAGTGCACAGATATTTTGGTTGATATCAACATTTTCAGAGAGAAATTTCAAGCTTTGTTAGATAGTGGGTTACCAAGTCCTATGCTCACAGAAGATCAAATAATGAACTTAGAAACCTATATAAAGAAAATAAATGCTCATGCTCGAAATACAGCTGCTTGTTCTCCTAGTTTACCACAATCAACATTACCAACAGGGAGAAATATCTATGATAGAGTAAGGAATTTATTTCATCTGGAACATGAAATAAGGTATCTGTTTCCTAATGAGCCCACCTTCTACAAACTCACAGAAGCAGATGAAACCTTGAGAAAACTCAAAAGGACCATGATACCAGATAATCAATGGTGGAAGGAAATGTTGGAAATTCTATAAAAGTTATTTTCAGGATGAGAATTTATCTTTACTATCAAGTAAATGGTAAAAATGAGTACAGATGAAAGAGCATCAGTTACACAGGTTAAAGAGTATCCGTAAAGACAAAGAGTATCAAGCAAGCAAATAAATTACTCCAAAAGACAGCAACGAGCCCTTTTTCAGCACTTACCTCCAGCACATCCACAAAGAAAGGGAACAACACATCAGCAGTTACTTATTATGCCATCTACGAGACCATTTGTCTCCTGTTTACTTGTAAAATAATCCTTAGTCACCCCAAAATATGGGCTAGGATAGTGTGAGATATTTTCAATTATTTAGTGTATAAATAAACCCTCAAAGAGAGTGTTGAGGGTGGATTCTATTACTCTGTTGTAACATTGAGATTTTCGGAATAAAAGCATTTTGGAGAAATTTTTCGTGGCTTACTGGATGACGATTTAAAGCACTGGACTTGTTGCAGGATTCATGTGTTGGACTACGGTTCAATAAGTTTTCTACCCTTTTTATCTGAAATTTTATATTAGTTTATAATACCATCATATCCATTTCGAATAATTTACATAAAGGATTGAAACAGAATTTGCTTAACTGTACTCTGTTTTCAAATGTGATTATTCTTAATGTTTTCTTCTAAATTAGTTATAAGCATGAATTCTTAAATGCTCCTGCTTTGCTAATTTAAACATTATTGATTACTATAATAAAGAATCCTTCATTGTTCTTTGTTTGTATTCATTTCACTTCTTTCTTTTGAACATGGTGAAAGATTCTTAACTGCCTTTCATCCCTTCAAAATCATCCCATCCACTTTAAATTTCAAGGATTGTTCTCTGTCTAGCTATCTTGCCCTGTAATACCATCTTGTGCTTAGAATAGAAATCCAGTAAAGCCATCCTTTGACTCCATAGCCCAATGGACTGAAAGCTCTCAAACTTGCCCTTAGTTTGTGGATTCCACCATTTTCCCAAAACAAATTTCGAATCTATAACTAGCCTAAAACCTTCCAAGAACAAAGATAAATCATAAAGAGAGAGCCCTCTCTGGATGCAGATTGGCTAGATTCTGCATCTAAAAGGTTGGTTTGTGGTTACCTCGGGTATACTTTCCTCTTACACAACTTCTAGGAAAACCTGAGTGATAACAGTTACAATACTCCAAATCTAGAAGAATCTGAGATAAAGGAAGTTAAAGAGCAGAGCCCTTAGCAAGTTTTTATTAAGGCCCTTGATGGTAAATCGTCTCTGGTCTGGATACATGCTTCAGATAAGACTTCCCAGTTGAAACAGATCATTAGGATGCATCTGGGCTACCCATCACAACTGCAAAATATGATCTATGGTGGCAGATCCATGCAAGATGAATGGTGTCTACATGAATATAAAGTCCTTCCTGCATCCAAAATCATCCTCAAGTTGAGATTGAGAGGCGGAGCAGTAGGAACTAGCAAATCAAAAGGATCAGGGGGTGTTACTGGACCTAGCCTATCCAAAGTTACAGAACCAAATCAAGACCACATCAACAAAGGTCTCTCCTTCAATGATATTCTTCAAGGAAAATATGCATCATCAACAAAACCAGAACAAGCCCTCAATGCCCCTAGTCCATATATTATGGAGCAACTGAATCATGTTCCAGAACTGATCATAGATACCCCGGAAACAAATGACAATTGTTTAATTTATGAAGCTCAAGCCATTATTTGTAGATTCAATATCTTCTGGCCCAAACCAATGGAACTTTTCCACTAGATCCTCTCAAACTGGTCACTAGAATGTGAGATCCACTTATTTGCTAAAGGTTTCTTCATTGTAAAGTTTACAACATCAGAGGAACGAGATTGTGTAATACAAACAGGACCATGGTTATGGGGATCCATGGGGATTTTCACCACTCCATGGTTTCCATAATTTGATGCAGATACAATGAAAGTATCAAGAATGTTGGTTTAGGTTAGGCTACACAATATCCCACTTTATTTATAGAACCAAAAATTCCTAGAAGGTATTGGGAAAATTATAGGGAGATATATCAAAACAAAAACACAAACAATGGAAGAAAAAATCTACATCTTTGCCAAAATATGCGTGGAGGTGGACCTCAGTAAATGTTTTCCAGATCACATACAACTGATACACAACAAACATAGTTGGACACAAACCTTAGATTTTGAGAACACAACATTTAGATGTTGAATCTGCCAACAGACAAGACACCTTCAAAATACGTGTCCTGATGCCAACAAAGACACATGAAAGAAGAATAAAATAGGAAAGTAGCCCAAAGGATGGGAATTTCCTCCATCATCACCAGACGAGGAAGAGGAAGAAGAAGAGATGGATTCCTAATGAATAGAAGAAAAACATAACAGGAAAGAAAACAAAACAAAGGTGGATACAAATAGAATTAGATCAGTCATGTCTACTCCCATAGTGCAACCGAAAAAGACCCCAGAGGCGAACAATGTGGCAGGAACCAAAAATCACCATATTTCAGATAGCTTGAGCTATGAAAAGGATTATCCAAGAATGGAAGATGAAAATCAACTAATAATTTTATCTACCACATCATCTCAAGGAGAATGGTGAAAAGTAGAAAAGAAGAAATGGATAAAAGTAAAACTTTTTTCTTTTGTTTGTTTGTTTGTTACTGGTATTTGTGAACACAAGTTAATATTCACTAGTATGATGGAATGCTTATAACATATGCAGCATCTAATTTTTTTTTCATTAATAAAATTGTGATATTTTCCTGGGAAGAAAAAAAAATAGTAAAATAAATAATACAAAAGGTGTTATAAGAAATTTTGAATTGATAATTAAATTATTTGTATACTATTTCTTACCTTCGTGATATTTTGTTGTTGTGTTTTAACATCTTCTCTATGTATCAATATTTCATGTGTAACATTTAAGTTCATCTTTTAATTTTTCATTCAATTTAGGGTGTGCCACGATGTGCCATGTTTTGATTTCTAAATTTACATAATACTATAAGGCGTCGTCTACCCACCTTTCAAATTTTCTCGGACGACACAAAATGACTGGAATTTGACAATTTTGTTTTTCAAAAAATCTCGTAGTAGGAATTCTTGAATCAATTTTTTAGTGGAAGAAATAGATTAAACACCATAAAATCCTCCTAGGGCACCCAAAATATTGAAGTTTGACATATATAACTTGGATTTACAAAAAATCCTATCGAATTTTATCAAAATGTTACCAAAATTTCCATAATTTTCTAAGAAAATTTAAAAGTTAAATAGATTACATGATATTATTAGAATGAATACAATCATTTAACATAATAACAAAAAA
The DNA here is from genome assembly GCA_034641835.2 of Pinus albicaulis. Classification (NCBI taxonomy): domain Eukaryota; kingdom Viridiplantae; phylum Streptophyta; class Pinopsida; order Pinales; family Pinaceae; genus Pinus; species Pinus albicaulis. Next base: position 69,707 of record JAXQQM020072982.1, read on the forward strand.
CATAAGACAATTTAAAAAAGAAAAATATTATAAAAAGTATTATATATATATATATATATATATAGAATGAATTTCACTTTACATGATTTCTCATCCTCTTCATAGTAAATGCCAATTTTATCAATTCATGTTCACCATTAAATATGCATCCATTTTTTGTGGGAAGGTATTGCAATGCATTTCACTTGTCATTTTCAATACCTTTATTCTTTCTTCTCTCTTTTTAAGTTTTAATTTTGTTTGAAAATCCCTTAGTGTAACTATCAAATAAATCATGGGTTTGTCTTTTCCAAATGTTTGGATTTAGCCTTTTCCATCAATTCGAAGTGGGTCGTATTCATCTAAATCATAATCTTTATTTTTTGATAGAGATAAATATTTACCTTGACTCAAATTCACTATGTCATGTGCTCAAACATTTTTCTCATAAAAGTTCTATCACAATGTTGTCTACTAAATACAATTAAAATTGAAAATCAATTTTTAATATTCATTAATATGCATAGGACAAATTCCTATTATACTAATAGTATGTGATGATAACTTTGATTTAATAGATGATGGTTGTTTAAACTACAAAAATGGACTTCTCTTTGTGAGACTTTACCAAGTCATATATATATATAATATATATATATATATATATATATATATATATATATATATATATATATATATATATATGAGAATCCAAATGCAAATATTCATAAGTACATATATTTCAATGTTGTATATGTTGGTCACATAATCCTTTAGAATTTTTGTCCTTGGAATTAAAAGTGTAAATATTAGGAAAAAAAGGAATACAAAATATCAATCGATCCTTGGAATATGAAACCAAGTGTCAGTTCATTATATAAATACGATTCACATTAATATAATAGCATCAAAATTGAATAACTCATTCTCAATTGAACTGTGGTATCTGAGCAGATCTTTAGATCTGCCTCTCTTCATATCTACCATTCTTTTCCCGTCAGACCTATTTTCTTAGTTGTGACCTCCATTTTCCCACAACCCTAATGCATGTCTTGGTATCTGTCTCCTGCAACCCATTGATTTTCCTCTCTAAAACTTGGAAATACACATCTAGCATGAGAGATTGGTACTTCCTCTATGCATTCATGTATCTCCATTACCTTGACACAATCACGCTGATTGGAATAAAAGGCATAATACCTCCCGTTGCAGATACAAAGGCTAATATGAGGCTATGTTCCATTGAATCGAAAACTATCTTATGGAACTCTCACCTCTATTTTTGTGAATGAACTCATTTCACTCCTCGCAGTCTCAACCATCCAATGTTTAATTCATTCCTTCGTGGTTTGTAAGATGCCCCCATAACTTTGAGTGAAAACCTCGAAAGCATACCTCATTAACCTAGGATAAGGTTGTTGGTGTTTGAGCTTAGGTATTTAATTTTGCGTACCCTATTGTGCTTGATATTTACTCATGTTGAACCGAGTTGAGCCGTACTCTCATCCCTCCTCCTGCAGGAGTAATTTCACAAAAGACCCCAAGAAAATGGAAACAAGAATATATCATGGTTTTGAGTTGACTAAAATGATATGGACTTCATAGCTGTGGCATGGCACTCACACAACAAGATCAACTATTCCAAAATGGAGAACCTTTTATATATAATGGCTCCAATACTTGTGAACTAAGATATAAATAGGTAGGTTGATGTATATTTCTACATAGATGTTACATTTTTTTCATGTTATGTCAATGCATATATTAAATGATGTTATGCTATTTCTATTTCGACATGTTTTCTAATTTTCGGCTCTTTTTCTTTAAATGTTTGGAAGATCAATTTGTCCCTCACATTCTCTGAAGGAGGAATCGTTTTTATGATTAAATGTTGGTATGAGTTTAATAATGTATTTTAGGCATAATGCATTCTAGTGAGTGCGAGTCTTGATGGATTTTGAGAGTGTTAACAAGATTTCAAGGGTATCCTTGGTTTGTTGTTAACTCATAAGATTATGAACACGAGATCGTAATTTTTTTTCCTGAATCATATGAGACAACCTCCTATTATTCTATTGAACCTCTTGATCAACTCATAACTCTATTGAAAATCATTCTCTTTTCTACATTTCTTATATGGTTCTGATTGGAAAGGAGAACTATAGAGAATGGTCCTAAAATATCGAGGACACCCTGATCTTTAATGATTTTTGGAGTGTAATCTATGAAAGAGAAGTTCCCACCGGAAAAGGAGAGGGGGACAACACACTTTCTAAGTCTGCATTAGATAACGAGCTAGCCATATGGGAGAACAAGGAAAAAAATATTATGCCTTTATTGTTAAATTAGTAAGTGAGGAGGTGATCCATCATATTGTTTCCATTACAGATACTTATGGTGCACTAAAGAAGTTAAAATATATGTATGAGTCACTTATAATTAGAGCTTGCACAATTGATGGTTAAACTCTTGAACCTTGAGATGGAAGATGATGATCACTTGGATATAAATTATGATATTAGAGCCATCAAAGATGGAATATATGCAATTGGAGTGAAGATAAATATTCTTCTCACATCCTTCATCAAGGCTATCTACCCTACATACTCTCACTATTTTTAATCCTTGCAAGCTAGTGACCGATTGAAGTCAATTACATTTGAATCTCTAGTGGATAAGGTTGTAGAATGAGAGAAATATTTTTGGAAGAGGAAAAAAATAGCTTAATCACCTAAAGAGACAACGTGCCTTTCTTAGAAAGGGAAGAATCAATCACATTATTCTTCTAGAGGAAGTGGTAGTAAAAAATGATATGGAAGAAATGATCTTCATTGCATTCATTGTGGAAGAAATGGACATGATGTATCAACATGAAGAATCTTGTTGGAGAAGATAAAAGACAAACAGGATAAAAAATAAGACAAAGGTAAAATTCCAAATCCAACAAAAGGTAAAACACCTAAATCTACTCATTATATTGTTTCCAATTGTAACTAAAGATTTTTTTGTAATTAATTTTCTTCTTAGAGAGATGCATGGCTACTTGATACAAGTGAAACATACCACATGACCTTCTGAAGAGACTTAATTTAATACTTTAGTGACAATGTAGATGGAATTATGTATTTCGTAGATAAATCAAGTCTTAAACCCCCAAGACTTGGCATAATCAAGCTTAAAATGCTTAGGTTTCCTAATTTTATTTTGCATGATCTACTTTATCTTCCAAAGATGTGAAGAATTTTGTTGTCCCTTATGCACATTCACTAGTAAGGCCAATCTAATCATATTTTTTAATGGGAAAAGATAAATAAGGAAGGATATTGATAACATGGTTTTCATGACTGAAGTGGAGGATAAAAGGTTGTTGAAACTGAAAGGGACATTTGCTTATACACAAAATTATGTATATCCCTCACTTCACAATGAAGGTACATTACCATCTAATATTTTATGGCATACAATATTTATACATATTAATTATGACAACCTTCATTTACTGAAAAAGAATAATGTTTATGGTTTGCCTACTATTGCTAAAAAAGTGAAGAAATGTAATGGTTGTGTTGTGGATCATCTGCATATCCTTTTAATTTTATATTAAAAATACAAAAAAATCTGAAATTGAAAGAAAAACAAATATGTTAAAGTATTATAGTTTTATACTTTGGCATAAAAAGAAAATGTTTTTAGTTTGATGTATTAAAGTTTAACTGTTTTAAAATTTGTACTAGTGGGTTTTGTATCAAAAGATTAAAGGCTGATCAATTCAATCGGCGGAGAGTGCTAATATTCAAAGTCTGAACTGGATGACCCAACCTGTGGGCACTACCAGCACGATAGTTAACGAAATGGGTGCCTTCGCAGTTGATTGGGTTGACTGCGGAGGCAATAGAGATCAACAGTGGATATCGACTGTGGGGGCACTAGCTGGAGTTCTGAGCTCCTTTCTCCATGCGACCAGGACCCGCAAGCATTGGCCTCAGTCATTAGCCCTTTTCGTGCTATCGAACTTCGCTCCACCCCTATTCCTTCCGCTTCCTTATATTTCCCCGTCGATGGGATCTGAGCCGTTGATCTTGCAGATCTAACAGTTCTCACTCCATCACACCAACAGTTTTCCTCCTCGATCATCACTTACGAAACCATCCCACCGATATGTTTTGGACCATTGATCTGGCTCCCCCAGATCCAACGGTCGGCGCACTTTCGCTATTTCGCTACCCCTTTTCTCCATTCATTCATATCTATGATGCACCGATTTTATCTGGACCATCGATCCTCCTAATCGGACGGTCATCGATTCATCACTGCATCACAGTTCACCCCTCCCCTCGCACCATTCATGCCCTTGTACGATTCTGTGATGCATTCTCCACTTTTGATTTCCCCAGATCCAACGGCCCGCATTCATTCTCGCGCCCATTTCACCCAACCCCTCCGTCATGATTTTTAAACGCAAAATGGGTGGTTTTTAAAAGGACACGTGTCAACCACTGGCATGGATCACGTCCACCCAGCATAAAACCATTTTCCGCCTATTCCCAGTGTGAAAAACACTTGTGGTTTTCTGAAAAATCACTTATCATCATTTCCGCGCCAATATTCAAACTTGCCCAGGTTTTTCCTGATTTAAAATGGTGGCTTAATGTTGCAGTCCCTCCCACAGCCAAACACTAGTGGAAAAAGCTGAGGATGATGATCCTGAGGCTGAATCAATGCAGAAAGGGATTCACGGGTTGATTATTAACGTCTTATCAGTGTCTCATGAACACTGGTGAAGAAAAAAACCCCCAGTTTGGAAGCCCATCCACCTATACAAAACAACAAATAGTGAAGATCACAGATTAGAGATTAAGGGATAAAGGTTAAGGATAAAGTAAGAAAATCAATGGCTTAACTTGTAGATCAAAGATAAAAACATAGTTAAAGCCAAATCACAGGACTCCAACAATAGTTAATATGAGGCAGGCGTTTGAGGAAGTAAAAAATTTGTTGGAGGAAACACATATGTGTCATATTGTATCATTTTGGTTTCATAGACAGAAACACCCAAAAATACACTAAGTATTGGGTTAAAACCATGTTTAAATAGAGATCGGATTTCAAGCAATTATGAATGTTGAGTTTTATTGTCATTGGGTCCGTAGATCCATATCGCATCACCGAAAACATTTTCAAAGGGAACATCGCCGAAGGCGGAATCAAAATCAGGAATTGAGTGACTGCTAGTCTCCGATGCGATCGCATCACACTCGCCCTTCGCTTCATCGCTCATTGCATATCACGATTTCCTCTGCCCAAAACATGCGCGCTCCTCTTCCACTTGCGATTGCGATTCCCGTGGCCCGCCATTTCTTTTTCCGTTCTTTTCAAAGGAAAAAGGGTTTTTCTCCATGAATGAGGCATATTCGTTTGGTTTGTTAAAAGGGTTTTCTTCAGCAAAAGGAAAAGGTGCTCTTGAAGGCCATGAGCAAGAGTAAAGACAGAAATCACTTCGGCACCAGCCCATGAAAGGTAGCAAACAAAGGTGAAATAATTTCAGTGAATACAAGCATTAAAAATCTTGTTATAACTAAGAAAGACAAATCAATTGATCAAGGAAAAGAAGCCACGTCATCAACAATTCCTATAGATTAGGATACTTACTTTATGTTATTTTCTAAAGACAATGTAATTGTAAAAAGATATTTTCAAGGCATGTAATAGACAACCTTTGAATTCATGAAGTAGTTTTGGTAGTTAGAATTGGTTACAGCAGTTCCAAACTGTTTTTTACCGTATTTAATGTAATTTTCAAGAGAAAAGAGGGTTCCGACTTTTGGACCTTCAAAGCAGAATTTTTGTACTCAAAGATTGACAAGTTAATGAATGAGTATGCAAGTTTCTATTAATTTTTTAATGTTGAAATGTATTCTCAGTTTACGTTATGTTTTTCCATCTATGAATGAAATAGAGTTATGAGCAGCCAACCTCTTTATACTTATGTATTTCAGAGTTAAAAAATCTTAATTTGCACTCCTCTGTTTTAACTATTTCTTCATATACTTCTTTTGGATTTTGAAATGGTATTTTCTGTATAAAACAACATATCAGTTTGAAGTTCTCCATTCTGTTTCTTCTAATTCTTTCATTCAAAATTGGCTAAAGATAGCATTGCAGAATGTTCATATATTTGATATTTAAGGGTTTTATCTTTAATATTTGAGGGTTGATAAGACGAAGAAAAATATATACATTCGTGACATAATCAGATAGATGTCTTAAGCACCGATTCCTTATCAGAGCTAAGGGATTGTCTCTTAAGGTACAACATTAATTGGCGCCATTGCCGGGGAGCGAAGATTTGAAGTTTTCCCTGGGTTTTGTTCATATTTCCTCTAGTTGTTCAGAGAGGAGGAAATACTAAGATGTGCTTCTTTAAAATAATTCTGCCTCCTAAGAGGCCTCAAACGAGGTCAGATACCTCTCAGCAAAAATATCTTGTTTTGTCTGATCCAGAAAATCTAGTTTCAAAGAAGGGCCAGAAATAAAAAAATATTTTCTACACCTGATACCACACTGCTTGCACCAGGCAGTAGTTCACATACTTTTTCATCCAAGGATATTTCTCGGAAACTCATTTTCTCATAAAAATAATCCTCAGCTTCACCCATTCATTTCCAAGAACCAACATTAGAAGAACAATCTTTTGAGTTTGTATCATTTCGTCTTACAAAAACTCAACCTCATACAGTTTCCAGTTCTTCTGCTATTTTCCATACACCTACCCCCATATCAGTTGTTCCACCCCATTCATTCATATCTACAACTGGTATCCATTTTACCCCCGCTCAAGGAGCAGTTAATCAGGGCATAAACATGGTAGCCCCTGCTTTCTTGATGAATAGATATGCGCCATTAAATCTACCCCAACCAATGAATGCAATGCCTCAAGATTATCTCAAGTTGCTCCCTAGATTTACTGGTGAAGATGAAATAACTGCACTTGCCCTTGTTCTGCACATTTGCAGAAAATTTTAATGTAGAACATCTTGATGTGGTAATGAGATTTTTTTTACAGTCTCTAAGTGGAGAGGAAAGAAAATGGTTTAAAGGATTACCCAATGGTTCAATCAATGATTGGGATGAATTAGAAAGACAAGTAATCCAGAGATGGGGTGAGAAAAGAGACCATGGTTATTCTTTAACAGAATTTAATGCTATAAAGAAAAAATCAATTGAAAGTATGAGTGATTTTGTATTTAATAAGTTGGACAATAGTCCTCCTGTGGAAATGAAACCTCCTCCTATTGGAGAAAGGGTTGTTTTTGCTGGAGCATTTGAGCTGGATTTTATTTTTACATTGAGAGAAAGAAGATCCCCCACTCTTAAACAGATTCAAATTGATGCCTTAGAGATTGAGGCAAATATGTATGCTGCTAGGAAAGTTCAAGATAAAGAAGGAGCCTCATCTCAAGATCAGAGGATAGATGATATGAAAAAGGTCATAAAATTTTTGTTTAACAAATTAGTAAAGATGGAAATAGACAACAATAAACATGCAAAAAAAAACAGAGGGGATTTTAATCCCCAGTTCAGAAAACAGCCCCTGCAGATTTTGCAAAGAGAAATAAAGGATCAAGATCAAGTGCAAGCACCTTTATATATAGAGGCAACACCATCACATTCTGTTGATGATAATGAAAATGAAGATGAAGATCAAATTTCTATTGTGTATATGGAGGATGGTGAATCAAAAGAAGAAATTGAGAAAGAATATGAAGAGGAAAGTAAAGAAACTGATATCTCATTTGATCAAGAAGAAATGGATGATTACTGTAAACAGTTCACTGATTTTATGCAATCAGAATTGCATAAAAAATATGATTTGAGGTCAAAGAAGAGATTGAGAACTCAAGATGATGAAGAGAAAGAATCAGAATTAGTACCTAATCCAATGGCGACTCCACTACAGAAGAACCAAATAAAAAAATCAGACAAGGGGAAACAACCGATGAATCAAGATAAAGAAAAAGAAAAACAACAAGTTGATGCTTCCCAAATAAAACATAATGATCCTAATATGTTGGAGAAGATTGTTACTGTTTCTGATCATCAAACTGCAAATTCAAACAGAAACCAAGAAGAACCTGAAAAGTTGACAAAACAAAATCAAACTTTCAGTTTGTCAAAAGAATTAGAAAAAGTGAAGATTCAAGTACCACTTCTCGAGTTGGTCAAAACCCCTGGTTATAAGAAGGAAATTGTAGAGTTTATTAATTTATCTCAATCTGACGAGGTGGGTGATATAGTGAACCTGCAAGAGGAGAAACCAGTGGTTACTTTTGGTCCTCATGTTGAAGAGGTAGATTCTTCTGTTCCACCTTTTTATATATCAGTTCTGCTACATGATTTCATTTTACATAATTGTATGCTAGATTCTGGTGCATCACATAATCTAATGCCACTGTCTGTGATGAAAGAGTTAAATTTGAAAATTACCAAGCCATATAGAGACCTTTATTCCTTTGATTCAAAAAGGGTAAAGTGTGTGGGTCTTATCAAAGATATGGTTGTTTCTTTAGCCCAAATTCTAGTTAAGAGTATTATGATGGATGTGGTAGTAGTAGATATTCCAGCCAGATTTGGTATGTTGTTGTCTAGATCTTGGGGGGCAAAACTTGGAGGATTTTTGAAATTAGATTTCACATATGCCATCATTCCTGTTTTTAATGGGCAGGAAAGGAGGTTATACAGAGAAACCAGATTTTTGAAAACTGCTACCAAGAAAGATGCAGATAATTCCCCCATTTATGGTTAAGAGAAGGAGGATCTCTCTTGTTTCATGCTGCATGAAGATGCAGAATTTGCTGAAGATTCAAAAAAGCAACTCCCTTCAGCCATTTTACATAAGGAGTTGCATTCAAATAAGCTTTGGAAGTTTTATTTCGATGGTGCATTTTCTAAGGAAGGCACTAGAGATGGATTCATATTTGTATCCCCTGAAGGTAACCTTATACCTTTTTCTTTCAAAATGGAATTTGAATCCACTAATAATGTAGTTGAATATGAAGCATTGATTTTAAGTCTACAAATAGCTAAATAGATGGGAATTCAGTCTATCTCTATTTTTGGTGATTCTGAATTAATCATAAGGCAAATTAAAAATTGGTGTCAGACTAACATCCTAGATTGAGGTCCTATAGAAATGAGGTATGGGATCTAGTTGAAAATTATTTTGAGGCCTTTAATTTACAGTTTATTCCAAGAGGGGAGAATAAAATGGCAGATTCGTTAGCAATTGCAACCAGTACATTCAAACCACCAATCAATCCAAGGTTGAGATATGAGATTGAATTGAGACACAGGCCTTCAATTCCTGATAATGTAAAGCATTGGCAGGTCTTTGAGGAGGATGAAAAGATTAATCAGTTCTTGACAATGATTGGAAATTTTGAAGACAGTCAAATTGATTTAGAAGTGGATGAAAGTGATCAAGGTGAAATGTCTAAAAATCTGAAGCAGACAATTTGAGACCAGAAGATAATTCAGTTGAAAGATAATATTTTTCCCAGAGGTTTAGTACCTCTTGAAAGACTGTTTGATGCTAACGATGTGACAGTAAACCAGAAAAAGGTAGCCCAAGATGGAGAAATGGAAGACTGTAATTTAGGAACTCAACATGAGCCTAAATTGGTCAAACTATTCAAAGGAGTTCCAAAGGAATACAAAGAAAGGTATGTAGATCTTTTCAAGCAGTTTACGGATGTATTTTCATGGTCATATGAAGATCTGAAAACTTATGATAAAATTATTATTCAGCATAAAATTCCATTGAAAGATGGGATTAGGCCTCATAGACAGAAGCTCAGACAAATTAACCCATTATTGCTGGCTCCAATTGAAAAAAAGGTAAAGAAACTTTTACAAGCAAAGATTATAGTTCCTCTAAGATATTCAGATTGGGTTTCCAATCTTGTACCGGTCAGGAAGAAAAATGGAGAGATAAGACTATGTGTAGATTTCAGAAACTTGAATAGAGCTTCACTAAAGGATAATTATCCTTTGCCAAAGATGGACTTTGTCTTGTAGAGAGTAACTGGTGCATATAGGTTATCCATGGTTGATGGTTTTTCCGGGTATAATCAAGTTGCTGTGGAGAAGGAAAATCAAAAGAAAATTGCTTTCACTACACCCTAGGGAACATTCATGTATGCTAGGATGCCATTCGGCCTCATGAATGCAGGAGCTACTTTTCAAAGGGTAATGGATATCGCGTTTGTAGGGGAAAAATTTGTAGTCATTTATCTTGATGATGTTACAATTTTTTCAAGTTCTGATGATGAACACCTACAACATTTGGAGAAAGCCTTTTTAAAATGTAGGAAATATGGATTATCATTGAATCCTAAAAAATCCTTGTTTGCTCTAGAAGAAGGAAAATTGTTGGGCCATATAGTTTCAAAGAAAGGAGTGAAGATTGATCCAGCAAGGGTTGAAGCCATACAAACAATTCCACTGCCTCGAAGTAAGAAGGATATTCAAATATTTCTTGGAAAAATCAAATTTTTGAGGAGATTTGTTCCAAATTATGCTGAGATTGTCAGGAAAATAACAGATATGTTGAAAAAGGATGCTGAAGTAAAGTGGGACAAAGATGCAAGGGAATATTTTGGAAGAATTAAAGAAGCTCTCCAAGAAGCTCCTATTTTAATCAGTCCAGATTACTTGAAGCCATTTCAAGTTTTCTCATTTGCATCTTCCTCTACAATTGCTACTGTGCTACTACAAAAAAATGAAGAAGGAAGTGAGCAGCCTGTAGCGTTTTTTAGAAAAGTGCTTCGAGATGCAGAATTGAAGTATAATATCTTGGAGAAACAAGTATATGCTCTAGTTAAATCATTAAAGGCTTTCAGAACTTATATACTTCATTCTCAAATTGTAGCATATGTGCCTAATTCTGTTGTAAAGGATGTATGAGTATAGAGTGATGTTGAAGGGAAAAGAAGGAAATGGATTGCTAAAATCCAAGAATACGATTTGGACATCAAACCAACAAAGCTATTCAAAGGTCTAGGACTGGCTAAATTGTTAACACAATCTAATTTCCAAGCTTTGGGAATCAGTTTACTTGCATTTGTAGAAGAAGTCATTGAAGAATCAAATCACATTCAGACAAGAGCAGCAATTAAGTATAAATTCCTCTATTCAAACTGGTACACAAATATTATTCATTATGTGTGTTTCCTTTATTTTCCACCTTCAATTAATAGAGCTAGGTACAGAGCCTTGAAACTTAAAGCTCAACCTTATGTTATAATCGAAGCTAAGTTGTATTGGAAATATCCTGCTGGTGTGTTGCTGCTATGTCTAACAGAAGAGGAAACCATAGAAGTGATTAAAGAGTATCATGAGTGCTTATGTGGAGGTCATTACAGTTGGAAAGTAACTGCTCATAAGATTCTTAAATCAGGTTTTTATTGGCCCTCTTTATTTGCGGACGTATACAGGACTGTTAGAAGTTGTCAAAAATGCCAGTTTTTTAGAGAAAAGAAAAGGTTATCTCCTTTACCTCTTCTCCCTGTTTTTGTTGAAGAACCTTTCAGACAATGGGGATTGGATTTCATTGGGGAAATCAATCCACCATCAAGTGAGAAATTTAAATGGATTTTTATTGCAATAGATTATTTTACAAAATGGGTAGAGGCAGTCCCTTCCAGAAAAGCAAATGATTTGGTTGTAATGAAAATTTTGGAGGAAAATATTTTTAGCAGATTTGGATGTCCAGTGAAGATTGTGACAGATAACGCTCAAGTCTTCAACTCAGTCAGGTTTATAAAATTTTGTAAAACTTATAATGTGATATTGTCCCATTCTACAGCATATCACCCTCAAGGAAATGGATTAGCAGAATCCTCTAATAAAACGTTGGTGAAAATATTGAAGAAGACAATAAATGAGAACCAGAAGAATTGGGATTCAAAGTTGGTCCTTGCTTTATGGGCAGTAAGGATGACTACTAGGAGATCCACTGGTAAGTCACCTTATGAATTAGTATATGGTACCCAGGCATTGTTTCCCACTCAGTTAGTAAGGCCAGTAATATCTTTCCTTCAATATGCTCAAGAGGAACCTAATGCCTTGATTAGAAGAATGAATAAAGTAATGGAATTGAGTGAAAGCAGAAATAAGGTTTGTTAGGTACCTATATTACTATTATAGTCCCTTATTGTTGTTAGTGTAACCCCCTTATTGTTATTATTGTACCCTTGTAACCCCCATATTGTTATTACTGTGCCCTTAAATTATTATTGTTAGGTCGGCTAGGATTACATTGTGGCCCCATGGACTCCTATATATAGAAACGAGGTTTTGTAATTTGAATCATCCAAGAATTGTTCATTCCTGTAATGTATTAGAGGTTTCCCCCTCAAAGTGGCTTATTTCTAATGCGTTGATATCTCTTTTCTTCTCTTTTTGGAGCTGGTTTCAGAACATTTGGTATCAGAGCTTTGAGATTCTAGGGTTTCGTTGCTCCAAACAAGTCATCGTGGAATTTTCGCTATAATGCTTTTTCTATGAAGGTTGAGAATCTGAAATTTTTAGAGTGCGAAGCCAAAATCCTGAGGAAAATCTTCACAAAATTTCAGAGCTTGGTTTGCAATATTTTCGGAGATATGATCTGTGCAATTTAGGTCATTTTGCAAGCTCCCGAATTTAACCTAAATAGGTCATCGTGGTATTTTCATAAAAAAAAAATTCTACGAAGTTTCAGAATATGAAATTGTTAGAGTGTGAATTTGCAATCCTAAGGAACATCGTTGCAAAATTTCAGATATTGGTTCGTAATATTTTCGGAGATATGATCTGTGGAAGTTAGGGATTTTTGAGCCTTTTGAATTTCATCTCAAAGAGGTGATCGTGGGAAAATCTTCATAGCTCTCTCTCTGAGCATCGGATTTGAATGCTGTAAAAAGAAAACACAAGTAAATGGACTGCAGTTTGTGGTCTATCAATTTCAGAGCCAAAGGAGGAAAAATTGACACGTGGCAAGTTGTACAAGTTCGCTCTACTGAACCAGTCCAAAATTGGGTCATTGTAGGAGATTGGACATAACTTTGCCTTGAAGAATCCAAATTAGATCAGACCTATGAAATTTGAAAGAAGCTTTAGAGGGCTACTATAGGGCTGAATTTCAGATATTTATGATCCACAATTATATAGATAATTCAATTTCAATATCAAGCTCCTCAAAAGCAAGTAAAAGGTGTGTATTTTTTTTTCCAAATTGCATAAGTCTTGTTTAAAGAATCAAGTTGAATTGATTCCAAGGGCATATTGTAAGATAGATATCAATATTAGATTCTAAAATGGCCCCTAAAAATAATTCAACACCCATTAAGCCTTTAGAAAGCTATACTATGACTCATGAAGACGAAGAATGGCAACATGACATATCAAAATTACAAGAGCGAGTGCAACAAATTTCACTCTAGCAAAGAGCAACAAAAAATGACATGGAAGTTTTGAAGAAAGGCGTGGAAACTAAGATGGATGGTTTAAAGAAAGACGTGGAATCTAAGATGGATGGTTTGAAGAATGGCATGGAATCTAAGATAGATGGCATGGAAGCTAGCATGGAATCTAAGATGGATGACATGGAAGCTAAAATGGAAAACATGAAGAATGATCTAAAAGCAGACATGGAAGGTTTGACAAAGTTGATACAAGAAATGTTTCCTAATGGTGAAAAGATAGTAGAGGAAACTCATGATGAGAAAAAAATAAATTTTAATCGTGATTTCATAAACTCTAATGTTGGCGGGAAGAACCACCATATTCCAAAAATGGATATGAGGAAGTTTGATGGAAAGGATCCTGTAACATGGATACTACAGATGGAGCAATATTTTGACCTCCATAACGTGCAAAACACACAAAAGGTACGCATTGCAACTTTACATTTAGAACAAAATACATTTGTATGGTATCGATGGCTTTGCTCCCGTAAAAATATTTTCACTTGGTCAATTTTTACGGAGGAAATGATAGCACATTATGAGGATACAAAGAGCAACACCTTCTTTAGCCAATTGATAAATCTCAAACAAAAGGGTTTAGTGGGGGAGCACATTGAGGACTTCAAAAATTGAATATAAGGGTAACTGATATTCCAGAGGAACACAGGATTGATCTCTTCATAGGTACTTTAAAGGATAACATCCAACATGAAGTTCGCGTTTTGGAACCTAATTCATTGGAGAAGGCATTCAGGTTGGCAAGAAAAATTGAATGTAAAATTATGGCGACAAGGAAGCCTGCCACTCACTTCTATAAAGAGGGAAGTGTTGCTACTCCTAGATTTCCACAACCTACAAGGTTGACACCACAACAATTGGAAGAAAAAAGAGCAAAAGGGCTTTACTACAGTTGTGATAGAAAATACACTAAAGGTCATAAGTGTGCTGAGAAGAAATTATTTTACATAGATTGTGAAGAGGAAGAAGAAAATGAACAAGAAGAGGATATACACCAGGAACCAGCCCTAGAAGAGGAAGAAATGAGTGCGACCATATCGTGTAATGCATTGGCAGGAATTACCACTCCTCAAACTCTCAAGATAGAAGGACATATCAAGAAGAAAAAGGTAATAGTGTTGATTGATTAGGTAGTACCCATAATTTTATTCATTGTAAGGTAGCCAAGGAATTGAATTGTTTCCTATACCCAGCACCAGAATGTCAAGTGATGGTTGCAAATGGAGAAACTATAAATTGCTCTGGAAAATGCCATAATATCAAGCTAACCATGGGGGAATATGTATTGACTAGTCCAATGCTTGCCATTCCTATGGGAGGTGCTGATGTTGTACTAGGAGTACAATGGTTACAATCTTTGGGGACGGTCGCTTTTAATTTTCAAGAACTTTTCTTGAAATTTTTTTCAGAAGGAAAGGAAGTTGAATTACGGGGTATTGCGGGGAAGCCAGGAAGGATAATAAGCTCTAATGTCATGGCAAAGCTTCTAAAGAAAGAACAGCGAGGCGTAATTGCACAATTATGCTCACTAGAAGTTCCAACATCAAAATCATCTATTTCTGCAGATCTCCAACAAGTCTTGGACAATCATTCCAAGGTGTTTGAAACTCCCAAAGGACTCCCACCTATTCGTGATCATGATCATGCTATTCATTTGATTCCAGGAAGTGTTCCTCCAAACATCGGGCCTTATAGATATCCTTACGTCCAAAAGAGCGAAATTGAACATATGATTGCAGAAATGTTAGAGGCGGGTATAATTCAACCTAGTCAAAGTTCTTTCTCTGCTCCTGTAGTATTGGTACACAAGAAGGATGGATCATGGCGAATGTGTCCGGATTATAGGGGGCTCAATAAGCTCACCATTAAAGACAAATTTCCCATTCCTGTGATTGATGAATTATTGGATGAATTACATGGAGCAATTTATTTTACCAAGTTGGATCTTCGTTCATGATATCATCAAATTAGAATGAAGACTGAAGATATTCCAAAAGCAACATTTCAAACTCATGAGGGTCATTATGAATTTTTGGTCATGCCTTTTGGCCTTACCAATGCACCTTCTACATTTCAAGGGTTGATGAATTCCATTTTCAAAGCCTTCCTTAGAAAATTTGTGCTAGTATTTTTTGATGATATACTAATCTATAGCAGGTCTTGGAAGGATCATGTTGAACATGTTGACAGGGTGCTCAAACTATTGCGGGAGAAACAATTATATGCAAAAACATCCAAATGTTTCTTTGGAGTACAAGAGGTGGAATATCTGGGTCATATTGTATCTCACGAGGGTTTTAAAGTAGACCCTAACAAAATTAAAGCCATTAAGGAATGGAAAGTCCCCACAACCATAAAGCAGTTGCGAGGATTTCTCGGGTTAACGTGGTATTATCGCAAGTTTGTTAAAAATTATGGGAGAATAGCAGCACCTCTAACAACATTATTGAAGAAATATGCATTTTCATGGACTCCTGAAGCAACTAAGGCCTTTGAACATCTTAAAGAGGCAATGTGCCTAGCACTAGTCCTAGCTACACTAGACTTCACAAAAACCTTTATTGTGTGGAATGCGATGCCTCAGGAAATGGAATTGGTGCTGTTTTAATGCAAGAAGGAAGACTCATTGCTTTTTAAAGTTGTCTAATCAAATGAAAGTATTTGCAGAAACCTATTTATGAGAAGGAAATGTTAGCAATACTGCATGCACTAAAGAAATGGAGAACTTACCTAATGATAAGACACTTCAAGGTAAAAACTGATCATGATAGTCTTAAACACTTTTTGGACCAAAGAATATATTCAGAAGGGCAGAAAAAATGGGTCACAAATATGTTGGGTTATGACTTTGAAATAATATACAAAAAAGGGAAGCTAAATGTTGTTGCAGATGCACTCTCAAGAAAGAATGAAGAGGTGGAAGCATTGCTTTGTGCCATTTCTATTATCCAATCAGATTGGATAACCGAAGCAAGAGATGAATGGAAGAAGGACGAAGATGTGTGTACACTCATTCAAAAGTTGCAGCAAGATCCTAGTACATCTGATACATTTAGTTGGAAAAATGATTCCTTATGGTACAAAGATCGCTTATATCTTTGTAAGAATTCCCAACTAAAACAAAATATTCTTTTGTAATTGCACACTTCTCCTTTAGGAGGACACTCAGGATTTAAAAAAAATTACCATAGGGTGAAGAAAGAATTTTTTTGGGATGGCCTTAAATCTGATATTCAAAATTTTGTGGCTGAATGTTTGGTTTGCCAACAGAATAAAGTTGATACAATTAAGACCCTGGGTCTTCTACAACCTTTATCCATTCCAAGTCAACGTTGGGAGGAGATTTCAATGGATTTTATCATAGGTTTACCTAAGTCCAAAGGAAAGAGTGTCATCAAGGTGGTAGTTGATAGACTTACCAAGTATGCACACTTTTGTGCATTATCTCATCCATTTAAAGAAAGTACAATTGCTACTACATTTATGGACACAATTCAAAAGCTACATGGAAACCCAAGGGTTATTGTGAGCGACAGAGATCCCATTTTTACTGAAAATTTTTGGACGGAGTTATTTTCTTGTTTGGGTACTCAATTAGATCATAGCTCATCTTATCATCCTCAATCTGATGGTCAAACTTAGATAGTAAATAAATGTTTGGAAGGATATCTTCTTTGTTTTGTATCTGATAAAAAAACACAATGGGTCAAGTGGTTACCTCTCGCTGAATGGTGGTATAACACTTCCTTCCATACTGCAGCAAAAATGACCCCATTTATGGCACTTTATGGATATCATCCACCATCCATCACATCATATTTAAGAGAAAATTCGAAGGTTAAAGCAGTGGAAGATCACATCGAGCATCAGCAAGAAGTTCTCCAACTCTTAAAGGATAACCTGAATTTGGCACAAAATCGAATGAAACAACAGGCAGATCAACATCGCAGCAAGAGAATTTTTGATGTAGGAGATTGGGTATTTTACGGCTACAACCATACAAACAAATGTCCCTCAAGCAAGCTAAGAAGGATAATAAATTATCGCCAAAGTACTATGGTCCTTACAAGGTGTTGCAAAATATTGGTACTATGGCATACAAATTGGAGCTTCCTGCTTCTTCGCAAGTACATCCAGTTTTCCATGTTTCATGCTTAAAGAAGGTTATGGGTGAAAATATTCTAGTTCAAACAATATTGCCATAACTTGATGAGGAAGGAAAAATCATATTGGAACCTGAAGTGGTCATGGAAACAAGAACTCGACAACTACGGAATCGATCAATTTCAGAGTATCTCATCAAGTGGAAGAACTTACCCACTAAAGATTCTACATGGGAGGATGAGAATTTTATACATAAGCACCCAGAGCTACTCAAGCATTGAGGACAACACTTTTTTGAAGGAGAGGGGCATGTTAGGTCCCTATATTACTAGTATAGTCCCTTATTGTTGTTAGTGTAACCCCCTTATTGTTATTATTGTACCCTTGTAACCCTCATATTGTTATTATTGTGCCATTAAATTATTATTGTTAGGTCAGCTAGGATTACATTGTGGCCCCATGGACTCCTATATATAGAAAGGAGGTTTTTTAATTTGAATCATCCAAGAATTTTTCATTCATGTAATGTGTTGGAGGTTTCCCCATCAAAGTGGCTTATTTCTAAGGCGTTGATATATATTTTCTTCTCTTTTTGGAGCTGGTTTCACAACAAGGTTAGAGACAATTTGGTCACTTATCAGAAGAAAATGAAATCCATTTTTGATAGTAAAGCAAAAGAAACCATGTTTCAAAATGGAGATCTGGTACTAAGATGGGATACAAGAAGAGAGGATAAAGGGAAGCATGGAAAATTTGATCCTTTATGGTATGGTCCGTATAAAATCATTGAAGCCAGAACAAATAACACTTTCATGTTGGAAATTCTTGACAGAGTAGAACTGCCTGTGAATGGGCAGTATTTGAAACACTATTTCCAACACTAGAAGCAATCATTTCATCATTGTACATATCCGGTTTCTTATCATTGTATATTTTTCATCAAGCAATTTTTAACTCCATACCCGAAGTGAAGGCACTGATCTGTAGGTTCTTAGTGTTTCATGGCCAAAAACACTATCCCTGGGTGGAGCCAGATGTTGTGAATCATCTACATATCCTTTTAATTTTATATTAAAAATACAAAAAAAATATGAAATTGAAAGAAAATCAAATATGTTAAAGTATTATAGTTTTATACTTTGGCATAAAAATAAAATGTTTTTAGTTTGATGTATTAAAGTTTAACTGTTTTAAAATTTGTACAAGTGGGTTTTGTATCAAAATATTAAAGGTCGATCAATTCAATCGGTGGAAAGTGCTGATATTCAAAGTCTGAATTGGATGAATCAACCTGCGGGCACTACCAGCACGATAATTAACGAAATGGGTGCCTCTGCAGTTGACTGGGTTGACTGCAGAGGCAATAGAGATCAACGGTGGATATCGACTGCGGGGGCACCAGTCGGAGTTCTCAGATCCTTTCTCCATGCGACCGAGACCCGCGACCATCGGCCTTAGTCGTTAACCCTTTTCGCACTATCGAACTTCACTTTGTCCCTATTCCTTCTGCTTCCTTATGTTTCCCTACCAATGGGATCTAAGTCGTTGATCTTGCAGATCTAACGGTTCTTGCTCCATCGCACCAAAATTTTTCCTCCTCGATCATCACTTACCAAACCATCCCGCCGATATGTTTTGGACTGTTGATCTGGCTCCCCCAGATCCAACGGTTAGCACACTTTCGCTATTTCGCTACCCCTTTTCACCATTCATTCATATCTACGACATGCCAATTTTATCTGGACCATCGATCCTCCTGATCGGAAGGTCATCGCTTCTTCGCCGCATCGTGGTTCACCCCTCCCCTTGCACCATTCATGCTCTTGTGTGATTCTGCGATGCATTCTCCACTGTTTATTTCCCCAGATCCAATGACCCGCATTCATTCTCGCGCCCATTTTGTTGGAAATACTGAGAAGGGGGGTGAATTAGTATTTCTTTAAATTAGAGCATTAGTTAATCTTCAATTATTATCAGTGTTTGTACAATGATAGCAGCAAACAAGAGGAACACAAATGCACACAATTTTTAAGGTGTAAACCCACTCCGAGACAAAAACCACCTAATGCTTTTCTAATAATTATTTTCAACTCCAATTGAAAATAAAGCTCCAACTTCCTAGAATCTAGAAAAGCATTCTTCTCCAACTCTCACTGGATGGACGCTCCAACACTCGAGATTATTCAGTAGTCACTGAATGGATGCCCCAACACCCAATGAGCTACAACTCACCCTAGCACCACCCTACCACCCTATAGAAGAATAAAAGAAGAATGGACTCTCGTACTAGAGAAAATGGTCCACTTTACAATGATATAGAATGATGTAGAATAAGAAGATATACTAGACCATAAACCCAACTTTGACACAACCACCTAATGATGATCCTAGACCTCCCAACACTGCCTCTTCAACCCTTGGCAGATAGACACTAGTACAATTTTTACAATAATGTATTTACAATGACTAAGTACAATGATACCTTCTGATGATAATTGTGTGCGGTCTTTCGCCACTTGAAGACTTCATGTGATGAACTTCTTCTTGCTGTTATGCCAAATGTTGCTGTCTTGTCATGCCCTCTTCTACGCCTTTCTTTTCTTTTACGCATAAGTACGGTCCTTTACAGCAGCTACGACACACGATCTAGCTTTTTCTTTCCTTCTAGGAGCTCGATATTGAATCTGGTGTATCTCTGTCATTTTAGATCCTCAATATCTGATTTTTAGTCCTATAGTATTCCTCTAAGTCATCTTTCCAATTCCACAGGTCTGACCCAATTTGGATTCTTGAAGAGAGAGTTATACCCAATCTCTCACAATGCCCTAATTATGGACTGTTTCAATAGAGCGCACTTGTACGGCGTGCCACATGTCACTTTTTCTTCATTTGTTCCTAAAATTGATAGAGCGAAAAAAAATACTGTGCACTATCTGTCACTTTTTACAGAATTCCAATCCGATACTCAGAGAGAGAGTTATGATGATTTTACCAAGGTCACTTCTTTGAGATGAATTTCAGGAGCCTGCAAAAACCCTTACTTCCACAAATCATATCTCCAAAAATTTTGCGCAACTTGATCTGAAATTCTTATTGCAACTTCCTTAGGATTTCTTCTTCTCCTCATAAAAATTTCAGCTTCTAATCCTTCGTATAAAAAAGTTAGAGCGAAAATTCCACGATGACCTGTTTCAGATGGCCAAATCCCCTTCATAAGGAGCAAATGAAGATCACAATTTATATGAATGCTTAAGTTGAGAGGGGCTTCAAAAAGTGAACGTGGGAGGGATCTTAGGAGCTTAAAAAATATTAATTATGACTTTTCAATGACCCATGCCCCAACCCCATGGGGTTTTAGCCCACTAACTGGGGTACAAACTTCAAACATGAATATCTCTCAAACCGTGAAGAATTACATGGTGTGCCATATATCAACGGAAACATCTCGAAAAGTAGAAACCATAAAAAGAATTATTGACCTAGAATATATTAATTTGGTAGGTAAAAATTCTCATTCAATGTTGGGTTAGCCCCTGGTGCTACTTGGGTTGACATCAATGACAACCGCTGATCAACACATTTCACCCAACCCCTTCGTCATGTTTTTTCAACACGAAATGGGTGGTTTTTAAAAGGACATGTATCAACCACTCGCATGTATGGCGTCCACCCAGCATAAAACCATTTACCGCTTATTCCCAGCACAAAAAACACTTTTAGTTTTCTGCAAAACCGCTTATCATCATTTCCGCGCCAATATTCAAACTTGCCCAGGTTTTTCCCGGTTTCTATGACAGAACCTTCCTCTGAGCATTTTCCCTCCTCTGCATCACTCCATAACCCCTCGCTGAGTCATCTGAAGTAGTCAAAACATAAACGTAGGATTTCATAACAAGTTTATCATTGTATGCAGGTTTAAAATGGTGGCTTAATGTTGCAAGCCCTCCCACAGCCAAAAACCAGTGGCAAAAGCCGAGGATGACGATTCTGAGGTTGAATCAATGTAGAAAGGGATTCACAGGTTGAATATTATTGTCTTATCAGTGTCTCATGAACACTGGTGAAGAACAAAACCCCCAGCGTGGAAGCCCAGCCACCTGTACAATACAACAAATAGTGAAGATCACATATTAGATATTAAGGGATAAAGGTTAAGCATAAAGCAAGAAAATCAATGGCTTAAATTGCAAATCAAAGATAAAAACATAGTTAAAGCCAAATCATAGGACTCCAACAATAGTTAATATGAGGCAGGTGTTTGAGGAAGTAACAAAATTGTTGGAGGAAACACATATGTGTCGTATTGTATCATTTTGGTTTCATAGACAGAAACACCCAAAAATACACTAAGTATTGGGTTAAAACCACGTTTAAACAGAGATCGGATTTCAAGCAATTATGAACGTTGAGTTTTATTGTCATCGGGTCCGTAGATCCATATCACATCACCGAAAAAAATTTCAAAGGGACCATCACCGAAGGTGAAATTAGAATCAGGAATTGAGCGATTTCTCGTCGCCGATGTGATCACATCACACTTGCCCTTCGCTTCATCGCTCATTGCATATCGCGATTTCCTCCGCCTGAAACATGCCCGCTCCTCTTCCACTTGCGATTTCGATTCCCGTGGCCCACTATTTCTTTTTCCGTTATTTTCAAAGGAAAATGGGTTTTCTCTTTGAATGAGGCATATTCATTTGGTTTGTTAAAAGGGTTTTCTTCAATAAAAGGAAAAGGTGCTCTTGAAGGCCGTGAGCAAGAGTAAAGACAAAAATCACTTCGGCACCAGCCCATGAAAGGTAGCAAACAAAGGTGAAATAAGTTCAGTGAATACAAGTATTCAAAATCCTGTTATAACTAAGAAAGACAAATCAGTTGATCAAGGAAAAGAAGCCACGTCATCACCAATTCCTATAGATTAGAATACTTACTTTATGTTATTTTTTGAAGACATTGTAATTGTAAAAAGACATTTTCAAGGCATGTAATAGATAGCCTTCAAAGTCATGAAGTAGTTTTGGTAGTTAGAATTGGTTACAGCAGTTCCAAACTATTTTTAACCGTATTTAATGTAATTTTCAAGAGAAAAAAGGGTTCCGACTTTTGGACCTTCAAAGCAGAATTTTTGTACTCAGATATTGACAAATTAATGAATGAGTATGCAAGTTTCTATCATTTTGTTAATGTTGAAATGTATTCTCAGTTTACATTATGTTTTTCCATCTATGAATGAAAAAGAGTTATGAGTAGCTGGCCTCTTTATACTTATGTATTTCAGAGTTAAAAAACCTTAATTTGCGCTCCTCTGTTTTAACTATTTCTTCATATACTTCTTCTGGATTTTGAAATGGTATTTTCTGTATAAAACATAATATCAGTTTGAAGTTCTCCCTTATGTTTCTTCTGATTCTTTCGTTCAACATTGGCTAAAGATATCATTGCAGAATGTTCATATATTTGATATTTAATGGTTTTAGCTTTAATATTTGAGGGTTGATAAGACGGAGACAAATATATACATTGGTGACATAATCAGATAGATGTCTTAAGCACTGATTCCTTATCACAGCTAAGGGATTGTCTCTTAAGGTACAATAGGTTGTATCCTTGGAAAGAACAATAAATAACCCTTTCATGATTCCACTTCCAAAGCATGTAGATAACATGAATTAATTCATTCTAATTTATGTGGCCCCATCCCTATTCTAATTGCTAATGGACACACACACACACACACACACACACACATATATATATGATGACCTTTATTGATGATTACACCAGAATGTGTTGGGTACACTTATTGAATAATAAATCTCAAGATTTTGAAACTTTCAAATTTTTTATTCAAAATTAAGCACAATAACATATTTTCTCTCTTCCTACTAATAATGAAAGAGAATACACCTATAATGAACTTGAAAACTATTTTCACCAAAATAGGATTCAAAATCAAACCATAGTTCCATACAATCCTCAACAAATGGTGCAGCTGAAAAAATGAACATGACTATCTTGAATATGGTTTATTCCATGCTGGTTTTCAAAAGTGTAAAGTTTATGTTTATGGATGATGTGGTTCTATGTGTAGTGTATGTGAAAAACAAATGTCCATCTCCTGCTCTAGAAATAAGGCTTCTTATGAAATGTGGTATGGTCACATTCCTTCGATGAGGCATCTTAGGGTCTTTGGTTCCACCTGTTATTCCTTGATTCCTAAGGAGCAAAGAAACTAGCTTGATGCAAGGAGTAAGAAGTGCATCTATTTGGGGAATTCGAATACCACCAAGGCATATCGTCTTTTTAATGAGGTAAACAATAATTTTATTATTTACATATAGGTAAATTTTCTTGAATCTTCCAAGTTTTACAATATTGCAAGTGTAGCTTGATCATTTGGATACATTCACTAAAGTATACATATCACCAATTTGATAATAATATTCCACATCTTGAAGGGGGGAATCTTAATCTTTGATCAATCTCTGAAATCTCCGTTTGAAGCGCCATGTATCCCTCATAAATTTATGGCATTCATCAGATCAAGAATATCCTTTGAAAGATGTGATAGAGAGGATTAGAATGATGAATCTTAATGTAGCCCCCCATCTATAGAAATTATGATGTAGATTTTCAACTACTCATGAAATTTTAATCCACAAACCTAGTAACCTACTCTACTGCTCTCTAGAATTCAATTCAAAATTTAGAACATCAATCATAAACATGAAATGATAAATAACACACATGCACACAATATTTTTCTAGGGGAAACAATTTACTAAACCCCCTCTGTCTGCTTGCATTAATTTGTTGAATAGAGATGTATTACAATTTCTAGGTCAATCTGAGATCGACTTGCAAGTGGATAACCTATCTCTCTTCTCACTAAGAAGATCTAATCCACAATTAGTAAATTTGTGATTTTTCTTGAGCCCCTATTTCCTTGTGCAATTCCTAAGGAATTAGGCCCCTATTATTTAGGAATTTTCCTTCAATTGATTTCTCAATTCCCAAGGTTGATCATCTGACTTCATGCAACACCTGTACACTCAAGAATAGTCTACAACTAATGTTACACTACCTTGGAATCTCCACCACGAGTGGGGAAATTGAATTCTATACATGCAGTAGTTATTTTGGGCTGATTAATTAGTTACCTAGATGATCACTGAGTTTGAATGAAGTCCTACTGCAGAACTAACCTTCCACTAGTTCCTCCAACAGTTAGAACTAGTTTAACTGAAAACAACTTGAAATAAATGAACTTGATTGCTAAAAATTAGAAATCAAACATGCTTAACTGAAATCTAACTCCTATAACTCAAATTTACTGAGCTAACTGAGTGAAAATATCCTTGTCACCTTAGTTAACTGCATTCAAGTTGTTTGTTGATGTGGAAATTCGAATTTTCTCAATTTAATCAAGGCAAAGTAAAAATGAGAATTTATTGCTGCATTTTTTCAACACTCCCTCTCAGCAAGAAATGGATTATCAACCACCCCTATCCTACATCTATGGAACTCAAACTTCCCTCTTGAAAAATCCTTTGTCAAAATGTCAACATCTTGTTCCTTTTTCGGAATTTATTGTAGAAATATTATTTGTTACTGCAAATGATCCTGTAAATGGTGATAATAGATATCTATATGCTCTGATCGATGGTGAAATATAGGATTCTTGGAGATCTCGAAGCAACTATATTTATCATAGTATATCATAGATAGATCCAACATATGACCAAATAATCCCACAAGTATCTTTCTCATCCAGATTGACTCACAAGCTACTTTACTTGCAGCCATGTATTATTCTTTTGCCAAGATGAGCACCATAGATATTTGATTCCTATTGTTATCACTCCAATAATTCTCAAAAGTTGTGAGATTTTTTATTATAGTTTTAAAGAATATCAGAGGTAACCACAAACCTACTTTTAAGCCTTAGGATCTAGCCTTCCTAATGCTCAGAGAGGGCTCTCTCTGTTGTTGCAACACAGCCATTACCTTGACGATACCAACGTGCAT
>JAXQQM020083939.1:0-19835 GCA_034641835.2 Pinus albicaulis
AGTGTGCAATTCCAGAAGAATCTTTTGTTTTAGTTGGGAATTCTTACAAAGATATAAGCGATCTTTGTACCATAAGGAATCATTTTTCCAACTAAATGTATCAGATGTACTAGGATCTTGCTGCAACTTTTGAATGAGTGTCCATACATCTTTTCCCTTCTTCCATTCATCTCTTGCTTCGGTTATCCAATCTGGTTGGATAATAGAAATGGCACAAAGCAATGCTTCCACCTCTTCATTCTTTCTTGAGAGTGCATCTGCAACAACATTAAGCTTTCCTTTTTTGTAGATTATTTCAAAGTCAAAACCCAACATCTTTGTGACCCATTTTTTCTGCTCTTCTGAAGATAGTCTTTGTTCCAAAAAGTGTTTAAGACTATCATGATCATTTTTTACCTTGAAGTGTCTTCCCATTAGGTAAGTTTGCCATTTCTTTAGTGCATGCAGTATTGCTAACATTTCCTTCTCATAAATAGGTTTCTGTAAATACTTTCCTTTGATTGGACGACTTTCAAAAGCAATGGGTCTTCCTTCTTGCATTAAAACGGCACCAATTCCATTTCCTGAGGCATCACATTTGCTTCATGAGGACTTTGCCCATCATGGGCATTTGAGAATGATGTACCCTGGCAGCAGCTAAGACACAGAGAACCGACGTGAGAATCCCTGGCCTGGCAGCCACAATCTTTCAGTCTTCTCTGAAGGGTAAAGAAGGTGGCTGCCTTCTTGGGAGGATCTCTTGTGGACAACTTGGTTGTGGGGACTTTCCATTCCTTAATGGCTTTAATTTTGTTAGGGTCTGCTTTAACACCCTCGTGAGATACAATATGACCCAGATATTCCACCTCTTGTACTCCAAAGAAACATTTGGATGTTTTTGCATATAATTGTTTCTCCTGCAATAGTTTGAGCACCCTGTCAACATGTTCAACATGATCCTTCCAAGACCTGCTGTAGATTAGTATATCATCGAAAAATACTAGCACAATTTTTCTAAGGAAGGGTTTGAAAATGGAATTCATCAACCCTTGAAATGTAGAAGGTGCATTGGTAAGGCCAAAAGGCATGACCAAAAATTCATAATGACCCTCATGAGTTCGAAATCTTGTTTTTGGAATATCTTCAGTCTTCATTCTAATTTGATGATATCCTGAACGAAGATCCAACTTGGTAAAATAAATTGCTCCATGTAATTCATCCAATAATTCATCAATCACAGGAATAGGAAATTTATCTTTAATGGTGAGCTTATTGAGCTCCCTATAATCCGGACACATGCGCCATGATCCATCCTTCTTGTGTACCAATACTACAGGAGCAGAGAAATAACTTTGACTAGGTTGAATTATACCTGCCTCTAACATTTTTGCAATCATACGTTCAATTTCGCTCTTTTGGACGTAAGGATATCTATAAGGCCTGATGTTTGGAGGAACACTTCCTGGAATCAAATGAATAGCATGATCATGATCACGAATAGGTGGGAGTCCTTTGGGAGTTTTGAACACCTTGGAATGATTGTCCAAGACTTGTTGGAGATCTGCAGAAATAGATGATTTTGATGTAGGAACTTCTAGTGAGCATAATTGTGCAATTACGCCTCGTTGTTCTTTCTTTAGAAGCTTTGTCATGACATTAGAGCTTATTATCCTTCCTGGCTTCCCTTCAATACCCCGTAATTCGACTTCCTTTCCTTCTGAAAAAAATTTCAAGAAAGTTCTTGAAAATTAAAAGCTACCGTCCCCAAAGATTGTAACCATTGTACTCCTAGTACAACATCAGCACCTCCCATAGGAATGGAAAGCATTGGACTATTCAATACATATTCCCCCATGGTTAGTTTGATATTATGGCATTTTCCAGAGCAATTTATAGTTCCTCCATTTGCAACCATCACTTGACATTCTGGTGCTGGGTATAGGAAACAATTTAATTCCTTGGCTACCTTACAATGAATAAAATTATGGGTGCTACCTGAATCAATCGACACTATTACCTTTTTCTTCTTGATATGTCCTTCTATCTTGAGAGTTTGAGGAGTGGTAATTCCTGCCAATGCATTACACGATATTGTCAGACTCATTTCTTCCTCTTCTAGGATTGGTTCCTGGTGTATATCCTCTTCTTGTTCATTTTCTTCTTCCTCTTCACAATCTATGTAAAATAATTTCTTCTCAGCACACTTATGACCTTTAGTGTATTTGCTATCACAACTGTAGCAAAGCCCTTTTGCTCTTTTTCTTCCAATTGTTGTGGTGTCAACCTTGTAGGTTGTGGAAATCTAGGCGTAGCAACACTTCCTTCTTTATAGAATTGAGTGGTAGGCTTCCTTGTCGCCATTATTTTACATTCAAATTTTCTTGCCAACCTGAATGCTTTCTCCAATGAATCCGGTTCCAAAACACGAACTTCATGTTGGATGTTATCCTTTAAAGTGCCTATGAAGAGATCGATCCTGTGTTCCTCTGGAATATCAGTTACCCTTATATTCAATTTTTGGAAGTTCTCAATGTGCTGCCCCACTAAACCCTTTTGTTTGAGATTTATCAATTGGCTAAAGAAGGTGTTGCTCTTTGTATCCTCATAATGTGCTATCATTTCCTCGGTAAAAATTGACCAAGTGACAATTTTTTTACGGGAGCAAAGCCATCGATACCATACAAATGTATTTTGTTCTAAATGTAAAGTTGCAATGCATACCTTTTGTGTGTTTTGTACATTATGGAGATCAAAATATTGCTCCATCTGTAGTATCCATGTTACAGGATCCTTCCCATCAAACTTCCTCATATCCATTTTTGGAATATGGTGGTTCTTCCTGCCAACATTAGAGTTTATGAAATCGCGATTAATATTTATTTTGTTCTCATCATGAGGTTCTTCTACTATCTTTTCACCATTAGGAAACATTTCTTGTATCAACTTGGTCAAACCTTCGATGTCTTCTTTTAGATCATTCTTCATGTTTTTCATGTTGTTTTCCATGTTGTCTTTCATGTCATCCATCTTATCTTCCATGCCAGCTTCCATGCCATCCATCTTAGCTTCCACGCCTTTCTTCAAAACTTCCATTTCATTTTTTTTTTGCTCTTTGCGAGAGTGAAATTTGTTGCACTTGCTCTTGTAATTTTGATAGATCATGTTGCAATTCTTCATCTTCATGAGTCATAGTAGAGCCTTCTGAAGGCTTAATGGGCGTTGAATTATTTTTACGGGGCATATTTTAGAACCCAATACTGATATCTATTCTACAATATGCCCTTGGAATCAATTCAAATTGATTCTTCAAACAAGACTTATGCAATTCGGAAAAAAAAATACTTGCTTTGTATACTGTGAGAACTCAAATATTGAAATTGAATTATCTCATGAATTTAAAAACTTTTCAATATTTGAATTTCAAATCCAATGTAACTCACAGTTATATTCAAATTTGGGTAGGCACAGTTTTGGATTCTCCAAGACAAAGTTGTGTCCAATCTCCCACAATGACCTAATTCTGGACTGGTTCAGTAGAGCGAACTTGTACGACTTGCCACGTGTCACTGTTTTGTCCTTTGTCTCTGAAATTTATAGCCAAGAAACTACAGGCTGTGTACTGGTGACCAATTTTTATGGCACTCCAATCCAATCCTCAGAGAGAGAGTTATTGAACTTTTCCCACGATCACCTCTTTGAGATGAAATTCAGGAGGACTTTGAAAAGCACTGTTTCTGAGATCATATCTCCGAAAATATTGCGAACCAATATCTGAAATTTTGCGACAATGTTCCTCAGGATTGTGGCTTCGCAATATAACAATTTCAGCTTTTGAACCTTCGTAGAGAAAAATTTATTACGAAAATACCACGATGACCTGTTTAGGTTAAATTCAGGAGTCTACACAATGACCTAACTTGCACAGATCATTTCTCTAAAAATATTGTGAACCAAACTCTGAAATTTTGCGAAGATGTTCCCTAGGATTTGAAAACACACTTATAAAAATTTTAACCACCGAAACTTCATAGAAAAAAGTTTGTGAAAATTCTTGACAACCTTGTTTGGAGCAGCGAAACCTTATAATCCAAAGCTCTGATACCAAATGTTGTGTAACTAGCTCCAAAATTAGAAGACAAGAGATATCAACACCTTAGAAATAAGCCACTTTGAGGGGGAAACCTCCAATACATTACATAAATGAACAATTCTTGGATGATCCAATTTACAAAACCTCCTTTCTATATGGAGAGTCAACGCTGGTATGTGCACAATCTTTGAGCAGGCCTGATAATCTAACCGGCTAACAAGTGTTGTTCCGAAAAGGGCACAATAATAACAAAATGGGGGTTACAAGGGTACAATAATAACAATAAGGGGTTACACTAATAACAATAAGGGACTATCCTAGTAATATAGGGACCTAACAGTCTAGTTTGAAAATCTGATGAAAGGAGGCCTAAAAGTTGTGTTGTGTTGAAGTTGGTGGATCCAGTGTGAAAATTTATGAAAAATGCTCCACGGTGGTGCTGAGCATTGGAGCCTTCAGTGAGGGGGTCGTAGCTCCCTTCCAATGGTTGTTGGTAAATGATATCAGGTGGTAGTAGCTCCCTTCCAGGAGTGGCTGGTAAACGAGAGCAGGGGGTCGTAGCTCCCTTCCAGTGGTAGCTGGTAAATGAGATCAGGGGGTTGGAGCTCTCTTCCAGTAGAAGCTGGAGAACGAGAGAAGGTTTTGGCCTTCTTCAGGTGGGTGCTTGCGTGCTGGAGTTCGTGCTAGTACAAGATTGTAAGCAATTTTCTTTATAATAAATATTGAAGAAAGAGACGACAACATCGGTGGTTTTCTCCCAAATTGGGTTTCCACCTTAAATCCTGGTGTTCATGTGTGTTGCTTATGTGTGATGATTTATTTTGTTCTTTATGCACATGATTACTGCTTACTAAATATCTGATGAATGAATGGTGCACTGATCTAAGTAAATATTTATCTGCATAATAACATCTCTGGACATATGGAAGTTTTATTAAAGATAGTCACGTGTATATGCTAGTTGGATTAATCAAAGTTGCATATAGAAATCAGTAAAGAAAAAGTAAATTTTATTGTGAGTTATAAATACTGATTCACCCCACCCCCCCTCTCAGTATTTTTCCCAACAATTGGAATCAGAGCAGGTCCTTCAAAAGAATCTTGATTGCTTGAAGGAGATCTGTCACAATGGGAAGTCATGAAGGAATATTTTCTATCATGCCACCACTGTTCAATGGAAGTAACCTATTGTTCTAGAAGATATGAACAAGATCTTATTTGCAAATTCTTGGAGCAGATGTATGGGGAATCATGGAAGGAGGCTACTAGTATCCAGCAACCGTTCCTACAGATGCAGAAGAAAATAAGAGATATGAAACCAATGCAAAAGTTTTCAATTCTTTATTAGGGAGACTATTAGAAACATAGTTTGTCAAAGTTATGCAGCTAAATTCAGCAAAGGAAATATGGCACAAGATCGTTCAGAGCTATGAAGGTGATGCAAAGGTAAAAAGTGCCAAACTTCAAACTCTTAGAATTCAATATGAAAATCTCAAAATGAATGATGATGAAAGTATTGCAAGTTTATTTCTAATAATAGATGAGATTGTGAATTCTATGAGGAATATGGGTGAAGATATACAAGACTCAACTTTAGTAGAGAAAATCTTGAGATCTCTAACTACAATGTTCGAGTCAAAAGTGTCAGTTATTGAAGAAAAGAAGGATATGCAAACTCTTACTTTTGTTCAACTTCACGATATCCTGATTGATTTTGAAATGAGAAAAGGACGTCTCTCACAAGTCAAAGAAGCTGCATTTAAGGCTTGTGCAAAAGGAAAAGAAAAGGAAGTCTTAAAGGAATCAAGTTATATATCAGAAAAATAAGAGGAAAAGTTTTTTAGGAGACTTAAACCAAGTACTGGAAGATTCAGAGGTAAGCTTCCCTTCAAGTGTTTTTCTTGTGGTAGAGTTGGTCATTATGCTGCTAAATGTCCTTATAAAGAAAATCATGATAAAGGGAAACAATTTGAAAAAGGAAGGAGTTTTTATACAAAAGGAGATAATAATGGATTATCAAATGAAGAAGAGGGAGATTTTGATCAAGATCTGCAAGTGCTCATGACATGTACCGTGGATGGTGATAATTACCTAAAAGAAAGGAATCTGATTATTAAAGAATTGGATATATCAAGATAGAAATTATGCTTTCATGGTTGTTGTTTCTATTGTAACTCATTTGGGCATAATACCACTGATTACAAGTTAAGTATGATGAGCATAACTGAGAGATTGGAGAAGTTCCGACACACAATAAGAAATTTCAAGAAAAAGAAGAAGCACCGGTCAAAAATGTAGGGAATATTGACCCTACTGCAGTCATCTGTTTCTAAAGTTTAATTCTCATAATGACTGCAGGAGTGATGCGAGATACATTATAGGAATCAGTAATGTATCATCACAGGGGGAGAAATATATGGTGATTCCCATGGTTGGTTTGGTAATTCTGGTTGTGTTTATTTCTAACAGTGCATCTGATATGACAAACAGAAGACATGTAAAAACTATATAAATCTAGGAGGAGATGGAGCTGTGAAATTTTTAGCATTTCACTTTCTGTATGCGGCTTTCATGAACTAAATCCGCATATACACGCGAGTTCCATGGGATACATTTGCGTATGTTTTTCTCTAATAAGAAAAACAGTGAGACAGACTCAATAACAATTTCTGATATGTTGCTGACAATTCTAATTTTCTTGATATGATGTTGATGGTTATATCTGCTAATATAATATTAAGTTTTGAATATATTATTAATGAAGATGCTTTGATGAATGAGTTTTTGTGGTGATCAGGAGCACAATTTGAGGCGGAGCCTTGCTGAGAGTAATGCATTGTTGGCATAATTTTGGTTGTTGAATTATAATCTCTCTCTTGAGATATTTTGGTCTTGGTTATAAAAATTCATATCTGTAATTTGATGTAAAGGTCATGTTGAGACCAATTACGTAAATATTGCCATATTCAGTCATGTATGGACTTGTTCAAATATGTAAACCCACTTGGTTGGGTAGCTAAGTCAAATTTGTAAACCCACTTGGTTGGGTAGTTGAACCAAATATGTAATTCCACTTGGTTGGATCATTGATGTAAGTATGAGTCCTTGGTGATAGGAAAGGTCATACTCAGTTGAGTTATAGAGTCATGTAATTCATTGAAAAATCTATCTAAAGATTCAACATGTGCTATGGGGGAGCATGGTCAAGGAAAGAGAAACCCTGTTCAGAATTGGTCCGCCCTTTTCCCTTGATGTCAAAGGGGTAGAGTAACTTAGTGTTTGAATAGAATAATGATTATGATTTATGTGTCTATCTACAAGTTGTTGTGATCAAACACCAACATGGTTGCTATCAAGTCCAAAGGGGGAGATTGTTGGCATTATGATGTAATATGTTATCCTTAATGCCAATCTACTTGATGAGTTGCATTTTGATAGCAACCTATTTTTTAATGATGTATATACATGTCAGTTAAGATGTGTCAGAGAAAGTAATTCCAGTTAGTGACAGAGAAATGGTAGAGGTAATGTTTCAAAATGTATACGCAGGTTTGATGAAGGCAACCCACGTTTACTCACAGGTTTGATGAAGGAAACCTGTGTATACATCCATAATTAGTGTATACACAGTTTTGGTGAGGAGAAGTCACATATGTACGAAGAAGCCAAGTCGCGTATGTACTTACACACTCATTTTATGATACAAAGGATCCTTACCATGGTATTAGCCCACAATATCGAGCATTGTGTCGTCTATTTGATTCCGTCCAAGAATACCATCGAAACTTATGTGGTTTTGGCTCATGGTATTGGCTAAGGCTCAAAATATATAAGGAGAAGAAGATCATAGTGTTAAGGAGTGCATCTGTATGGGTATTGAATGAATACTTCACTATGAAGTATATTTGCATGGAATGGGTTACAATTTATTGATAGATATGAAATAATGCTGCAGCTATGGATACAATGATGGATCAGGATCTCTAGATTTTAAATGACTATCTATTTGCTTGATATGTTTGTGATATGTTTAGATCTATGATCTAGCAAATGTTTGCTAAAGTGAAGGGTAAGATCTAAGCTAACTAATTGTTCTAAAGAGTTACGCAGTCCTGAAATGTTAACAAATCTATACATAGGTTCATCTCGGTCAAAGCACGTAGAGTCTAGCCAAAGAATTTTATGGTTTTCCCTGTCCTTTGGTTTTTCTTAAACAATAATTTTAAAGGACTTCTTTGAAGTTTAATTAAAGAATTCTTAACTACTCTTTAATTTCACTGGACTGTTATCTTAAATGTTTTCTCTATCTGAAAGTAATAACTAGAGAATTCTTAACTGCTCTCTAGGATTGTTGGATTGTTGTCTTGAAATTTACTTAGTAGAGTCTAGTCAAAGAAGTTTATGGTTTGCCCTATCCTTTGGTTTTTCTTAAACAGTCATTTTAAATGCCTTCTTTGAATTTTAATTAAAGAATTCTTAATTTCTCTTTAGTTTCACTGAACTGTTATCTTAAACGTTTTCTCTGTCTGAAATTAATAACTAGAGAATTCTTAACTACTCTCTAGGATTTCTGGATTGTTGCCTTGAAGTTTAATTAGTAGAGTTTGGCCAAAGAAGCTTATGGTTTACCCTGTCCTTTGGTTTTTCATAAACAATCATCCTAAATGCTCTTATTGTTTAAATCATAGTTAAAGGATTCTTAAGTACCCTTTTATTCTACTGAATTCACAACTTGCTGTCATCACACCCTCATTTTATCTAAAGAATCCATTTGATGTAGTTAGCTTGCCCTATGAAAACCCTTGAAGAGTTGATGTACAATTAAAACCTCTTATGACTGCATAGCCCAATGGATTGATGCTTCTTAGATTCTATCTATTCAACTAAAACAATCAACCAATAATCAATCAAAACTAAACAAACAACTCAAGAACTTCATAACTAGCCTAAAATTAGAAAACACAAGCATAAAGATAAATCATCTTCATCAAAAACATAGAGAAAGCCCTCTCTGAGTCCAGGAAGGCTAGATCCTTGGACTCCTAAGTGGTTTGATTTGGTTCCCTGCAGAGTTGTTCTTGCCAATCTTGCAAATCATGGGGAGCCAACATAATGGCAACCATATTGGGGAACTGAGTCATTAAAACACCTTAATATTCCCTCAAGAACTCAGAAAACCCCTTTTCAAACGTAGATGAATCAAGTGTTATCCAAGAATGGTATCTGACTACTGATGGTGGACAACAGGCGGCCTCAAAACAATTAAAAATCATCCACCTGGTGACTCCACTGGTTTTCAGTAGGCCTGCTGACTCCACTGGTTTTCTAAAGACTCCACTGGGAAATTATTGAGAAATCATGATATTATCAAACCTCAAAAGAACCCAATCAATAATTCTTTGTGGATTAAGTATTCATTTCACATATTGGTTTGTTTTTCAAGTTGTTATATAAATTTTAACCTCTCTGAACCTTGGGTCTAATTTCTGGCTCCTAGAAGAATCTGTACCAGATCCTATCCTGACCCAAACCCTATTGCAATAGTTGAAAATCCTGAAAGCATCCTTAGGAAATCTCCTAGATCTAAACACCCATCTGTTAGAAGACCTATCCACAAAGCAAGTTCCCTACCTGAAAACCTTAAATACTTGCATAATATCCTCTTTGACTCACCCCTAGAAAAAAGCTTGTCTAGGACTAGATCTCAGAGTTGGATAACCCAGATAGTTTTAGACCCATCCACCTTACTGCAGAATCATGTTGTAATAACCTCAACCCCCATTCATACACCCATTGTTCACCTTCCTCCATTTAAGCCTTTACCTCCTTTTGTCAATCCTCCACTTGTTAACCCTCCTTTGTTTCCCCAACCACAAATCATGGCAACCTGGTATGCCCCACTGGTGTTACCACAACCTCTATTGCCTATAGAAAATGACTACCAATATAAGGTCCCACACTTAGATGGAACTCATCCTATAAATACTCAACAACATGTAGATAAGATGAATGATGCTTTCGATTACCAAGAAATAGAAGATGATACCATCAAAATGAGAATGTTTGCCCAAATTTTAGGAGGAGAAGCCAAGAAATGGTTCAAAAACTTAGCCCCTAATAGCATCCATAACCTCCCTTCTCTTCATCAAGCATTCATAAATAAGTGGGAAATAAAGAAAAATCCTCTTCAAATCCTGTCAGAGTATGAGAACCTCAAAAGGAATGTAGGAGAAAGTGTTCAAGATTATTGCACTAGGTTCAACAGTATATATAATGCACTTCCTCCTCACATGAAACCCCGACAGGGTTTAGCCCTAGTGAAATTTCCAGATGGTTTTGATCTAGAGATGGCTTATCAATTAAGAGAAAGAGAACCCCTTACATTAGAAGACATGTAGAAGGGTGCAGTAAGTGTAGAGGCCAATCTAATTGCCAAAAGGGCTAGAATGAGGACTGAAAAGAGGGTCACATACAAGGAAGAACATATGGCCTATACATATCATACCAAGATCGATAATTTATTTAGAACCATGGAAAGGATGATGGAGAGAATAAACATAATTGAGAGAGCTTCCCCTAGAGAAAACCAAATATCTCGTCAAAACAAAAATCAAAACCAGAACCAAAACCAAAACCAAAACTTTAGGACAAATCCCCCTCAAATAAGACAGAGAGGTCCTAAACAACAAATCAGGCCCCCTTTCCAAGAAAACTATGTTGATGAGGATGAGGGGGTGATTGAAGAACCAGAGGAAAGTCATATAAATCTAATGGGAGTTAATAATGAGGATGATGTTTTCCTCGGTGAGGAAGAACAAGGCATATATTCCCCAAATGAAGAAGAAAGCCTAGAATCCGATGACGCTTCGAAAATTCCATCATGGAAGTACATAGACAATATGACCTCATAAGCAAGAAAACCCAAGACACTCCTAAGAGAAACAACCCATAAATTTATGCTAGGAAGACCCCTGAAAATAATCCCAAAAAGACAACAAAAACTTCAAAAGGTTTGGTTAAAAGTTCTGATAAAATAGAGACAAAAAAATCCAACATAGTGGTGACCAAAGCAGCACTAGAAATCCAGCTAGTAGCCCTAACAAAATTGTTTTAACAGAGACTCCAAATAAAAATCAGCATGCTAAAATTGCTGTAAAAACAATGTCTGATAAAACTGATTCAAATCTGCTAAAAGCACAGACACCTTGCAGTATTGAGAATGAAATTGCCAAGATAAAAATCTCCATACCTCTTACTAAATTAGTTACTCAAGATGTATATAGATCCCAAGTTTTGAAAGCTTTAAACATAGGAGAAAATGTTGATTCTGTAAATTTAAATGATGACAGACTTGAACTTTTGTTTGGACCAGAAGTGGAAGGAAAATTCCAAGAAGGAGGTGTTCCTCCATTTTATGTTAGTTTGAACACCCATGATAAAATCCTTCACAATGCCATGTTAGATTCAAGATCTTCCCATAACCTCATGCCAAAGGTAGTAATGGAAATACTAGGCCTTCAGATAACTAGACCATACAAATATTTATACTCTTTTGATTCCAGTAGAGTTAAGTGTCTAGGAATAATCAAAGATCTATGTGTTAATCTAGCACAAATACCAGCCAAGAGCCTAGTAATGGATATTGTAGTGGCTGATATACCCCCTAAATATGGCATTCTCCTTTCACGCTCATGGGGAGCTAAACTCCAAGGCACCCTCCAAATGGACATGACCTATGCTAATATACCTGTCTTTAGTCAACCAAGAATTCTATATAGGGAACCCATATGAAATACATGGTCAACAGTCAAGAGAAGCCAAACAAATCCCCTCTCTATTATGTCCACACAGACCTTGATTAATTTATCCTTTACAATGATGAAAACATTAATGAACAAGTAGTATAAAATGAGCAAACAACTGAAAAAGAAGCAGAAAGGGAGGAGGAATAGTCATAACAATTAGCCCAAATAGAAAATGAACAATATAATAGCAAACATGGTGGCAACCACAATGACCAACATAATGGTAAACCTAAAATTGGACCTCTTTGGAGCATGAGCTTTGATGGTTCTTGTGGTAAAACTGATTCAGGAGTAGGTGTTTGGGTGCACAACACTGAGAATAACCATGCAGATGGCCACTCATATAAGCTGAAATTCCAATGTAAAAATAACACAGTAGAATATGAGGCACTCCTTTTAGGGCTACAATTACTCAAGAAATTAGGAGCCAAAAGGATCTCTGTCCATGGGGATTCTGAGCTAGTCATTAGGTATATTAAGGGAGAATATTCAGCTAAACATCCTAGATTAAGAGCATATAGGAATGATGCCCTTGACCTCTTAAAAACATTCAAAGAACATGATCTTACCTTTGTCCCAAGAAATCAGAACATCCTTACCAATGGTCTAGCCTTTGCAGCCAGTACTTGTAAAAAACCTTATCATAACAAGAAATACACAATGCAAGTCAAATACAAACCAACAATCCCTAATAACATAAAATATTGGCAAGTTTGTAAAGGAGATAAACAGATTGAAGATTTCTTGCAATCCATAATTGAGTTTGAAATGCTAGATTCAGACTTAGATCAGGAAAAGGACTGCTCTATTAAGGAACAAACTTACAAAGAAGAGCCTCCTAATGATGATGATATAAATCTGCCAGAAAAGGATGACCCACATAAGACAAAATTGTATGTAGATTCAGAAAAATAAGATTTTGAAGTGCTACAGTCTAGAGATAATAATTTGCTAGAGGGACTGGTCCCTCTTGAAGAAATTTTTTATTTTAATGATGTTTCCAAGAAGCCAAAGATGGAATCCACTGAAGCAGAGGTAGAAGAATGCAATATAGGTAGTGAGCTAAAACCCAAAATGATAAAACTGTCCAAGACATTGCCAGTACATATAAAAAAGAAATATATTGATCTATTCAAGGAATTTACTGATGTATTTGCTTGGAGCTATGAAGATTTAAAGTCATATGATACTGAGATAATTCAGCACAAGATTCCTCTCAAAGAGAACCAAAAGCCCTTCAAACAGAAATTGCGCAGAATAAACCCTGTACAACTACCACTAGTTGAGAAAGAAATAAAGAAAATGTATGATGTTGGAATAATAGTCCCTATGAGATATTCAGAATGGGTTTCAAACCTTGTATCAGTGAAGAAGAAAACAGGGGAAATTAGGCTATGCATAGAATTCAAAAATTTAAACAAAGCCTCCCTGAAAGACACCTACCCTTTACCAAAAATGGATCATATATTGCAAAGGGTGGTAGGTTCCAAAATAATTTCTCTGCTTGATGGCTTCTTATGGTACAATCAGGTGCTGGTACATCTAGTTGATCAGCACAACACAACTTTCACTACATCTTGGGGCACCTTCATGTATGTTAAAATTCCTTTTGGGTTAATGAATGCTGGGGCCACTTTTCAAAGAGCCATGGACATTTATTTTTCTGAAGAAATAGGTTACTTCACTGTGATATATCTTGATGAAATCATAGTCTACTAAAAAACTGATGAAGAACACCTAGCTCACTTAAGAAAAGTCTTCGAAAAGTGCAGAAACTATGATCTGTCTTTAAATCCCAAGAAATATTTGTTTGGCCTTGAAGAAGGGAAAATTTTAGGCCACATCATATCTGAAGAAGGGATCATGATTGACCCAAAGAGGATTGAGGGAATATTGCAAATCAATCATCCAAGAAACATCAAAGAGATACAATCTTTCATTGGAAAGATAAATTTCTTAAGAAGGTTCATTCCAAACCTTGCAGAACTCCTAAGAAACATCACTAACATGCTCAAAAGAGAAACATGAGTCAAATGGACCATAGAATCAAAGAAATATTTTGATTTGGTAAAGCAAGCACTTACACAAACACCAGTTCTGATCAGCCTTGATTTCACCAAGGATTTCTTCATTTTCTCCTTTGCATCAGAACACATAGTTGTTGTTGTCTTACTACAGAAAAATATAAAAGGACAGGAGCATCCCATAGCATTTTTCAACAAGGCTCTCAGAGATGCACCTCCAAAATATAACATAATGGAAAAATAGGATTTTTCCTTAATCAAATCATTGAAGGATTTCAGAGTATACATTCTTCATTCACACATCATTGCATTTGTGCCTCACAGAGTGGTTAAACACATCTTGACACAAGATCCTGATGGTAAAAGAGGTAAGTGGATTTCTATTATCTTAGAATATGATCTGGAAATCAAGCCCACCAAGATAATCAAAGGGAAAGGACTGGCTAAACTCATGGCCGAAACAAATTTTCAAGCACTGGACATCAATATGATTCATGCATTGGATGAACAAGAGGAGCTGGCGACTCCCCCTATTGAGGAAGCATTTCTGAACTCATCTTGGTATGTTGATATATTATATGTGCTTTTTAATCTAAATGTTCCTCCTGGTTTGTCCAAAACAAAGGCGAGATTCTTGAAGTTAAAAGCTGTGAATTTCTGCATTTTGGACAAAGTTTTATATTGTAAAAACTTTGGTGGTATATTGCTTAAAATTTTGCCTGAAGAAGATGCAGATAGGATTATGCATGAGTTTCATGAAGGATAATGTGGAGGCCACCTCTACTGGAAAATCACTGTCAATAAAATCCTTAAAGCTGGTTACTATTGGCCCACCCTCTTTCATGACATCCATAAAATGGTATTTGCCTGTCATAAATTCCAAATCTTTGAAGGTAAAAGAAAGCTGCTTCCATTTCCTTTACAACCTATCTCTGTTGAAGCTCCTTTTCAACAATGGGGTCTTGATTTCATTGGAGAAATTCACCCTTATTCCTTTGCCCAACAAAAATGGATCCTCATTGCAACTGACTATTTTACAAAGTTGATAGAAGCCATTCCTTCCAAAACTGCCACAGACCCAGTAATTATCAAATTCCTTGAAAACCACATTTTATCTAGATTTAGTTGTCCTAGAAAAATCGTTACTAACAATGTTGCTACCTTTATATCCAAGAAAATGATGGAATTTTGCCACAAATATCATATTACATTGGGACATTCTACATCTTATTACCCTCAAGGTAATGGGCTGGCTGAATCCTCAAAAAAAAGTTTGGTGAACATCATTAAAAAGATGATGGAGGAAAACAAGAAATTATGGCACAACAAATTAGTACATGCACTATGGGCACATAGATTAACAAACAAGAATTCAATTGGTATGTCACCTTATCAGCTAGTGTATGGAGCAGATGCAGTCTTCCCAACAAGCTTGGGAGTACCAATAATGAAGCTCATTCAAGAAGTACAGTCTGAAGAAAATGATATACAAAGAAGAATAGACCAAACTGTTCAGCCGCAAAAAACCAGAGAAGAAGTGTACAATCGAACACAACAAGTACAAGAAAACATCAAGAAAATATTTGACAAAAGGACCAAGGCAAATGATTTCAGCATTGGAGACAAAGTGTTGAAATGGGATTCAAGAAGAGAGGACAAAGGGATCTATAAAATAAATATGAATTACCATTATTTTTACCATTTGAATGGGATTGGATCCATTATTATGAGTGAGAATATTTATTACCATAACGGTTGCATGATGTGGCAGGGAGAGTGCTAGGTGGCAGTCTTTTATTCGGAGAGGGATTGTTCTGGAGGTAAATCCCCTCTGCACACAGAGGCGATCCCTACTAGCCCAGACTGGGTCTAGCAACAATTGTTCATGCTATAGTGCAGGTTCCTAATTGCAAATAAACCAACTAGCGATGAAGCCTTACCTGGAATCCAACGCCTATTGCTCGTAGAGAAGGTAGCGCTCCCGTTCCTTAGCTCTGGCAAATCACAATCCTCACGATCTCCATGATCAGACACCTGCACATGCAAGAAACAAAAAAACGCAAGCGTAAAATCTAGTGCATACAACTATATGTCAGTTAGAGAAGACACAACTCATGATCATTATAAAAAACAAGAGTGGAACCATAACCAATAGTCGCTTATCATTAATTAATCAAAGAAAGAATACAACCATAGCTCTGACGTTGAATTCTCCTTCGGAGGGTCGTCAACAAAACACATCTCGATAAAGCCTGTCAGGGATAGGACAAACCTCTCTCTTCGGATGTCTTGACAATGATATCCTTGCTTGGATTGGCCTTAAGGGAATGGATCAAAGCTCTTGCAGCATTAGGCTCTTGGGAACTTGGAGACTAGCTTGCAAATGAGATGGGAAAGCTTTTATAGATGGAGGAAGGGGAGTTGGGATCCCTATAATCATGGGATTGGCCCTATCCTAAAGGAAGCTTCCATGAGAGGTGGCAAACCACTTCCTCTACATAGACCTGAGCCAAACCTCCCAACTCAAATTAGATACCAGTCTGGATCGGCTAGGGACGAAATCGCTATTTATTTTTAAAAAACACTCCTTAAAATGGTTGATGAGTGCGATCAGATGAGCGCCAATTGGCACACCCTCTTTGAAGGATTTCCCCCATTGGCGCGGGTAATGAACTGGCTACCCGCGCTAATGCAAAAAGGGGTGTTTTTAGGGTTTTTCACAAGGCGTTGTCTTCAGGGAATGAAAGTACATGTTTAGGGGAATGCCATGAAAGAGTTTTCAAGCTATTTCATTGCTCACAGGTCACGGAATAAGCCCTCCAATTGTGCAGGATGGGGAATTGCATGGACGGTGACAAATTTCTGTGTAACAGATGCCCCCTAAAGCATGAGGCCCGAGAGAGAGAGAGATGGGTGAAATGCTTTACGAGAACGTGTCCAACTGAAAACACCGCCATCAGAAAACCTGCGTAGCGAAGTACAACTGATGTCTCAAATACATGATATATACATGGTATGGGCGTAGCCATCCATA
This sequence comes from Pinus albicaulis, assembly GCA_034641835.2. Classification (NCBI taxonomy): domain Eukaryota; kingdom Viridiplantae; phylum Streptophyta; class Pinopsida; order Pinales; family Pinaceae; genus Pinus; species Pinus albicaulis. The sequence goes on from JAXQQM020083939.1 coordinate 16,933, forward strand.
ACAGAGTATGTAATAATCCAGATCCAAGGCATGGACGTAGCCATCCAGTGAGGATCGGTAAATAGAATCAGGTATGGTCGCAACCATCCAATCAGTGAGTCATGTAACTAATCATAAGAATCCACAAACCACAAATGATTATACTGGGACAGAACTGTGGTGACTGCCCATCTCGACCCGAACAAAGTACAAGTTCAAGCATGCGAATATGTGAGCTGAAGTCGAACATGCAAGAACATCGCCTGATTACCAACCAATGATGAAAGTTGTTAACAGACGCGAGAGGTACCACCATTAATGCCAATTGTCCTCAAGGTACTACAGGTACAATTTACGGCATGTGAACAATGAGCTGACGTCGAACACCCACAGAATCACTCGATCGGAGGCCAATGATGAAAACCTCACGTCGAATGCGAAGAACCTGCCATTGAGGCATGCAGGCTCTAAGGTACCAGAAGGGAGTCTCTAGATCATCTTCCTGGATAATGAGCTGAAGTCGACAGGAAGTGACCTTGATCGAAGGTGGGCAATAGTGTTTCCCACATCATCGACACGAGACAGAGGAACATAATGTTTTTGTGAATCAGGATCAGATGAGAATCAGAGGAAGGTTGGTACTTGCAGAGGTTAACTTCTCTTGAACATATGGTGACACGACAGTGAGTTTGGCAGCATTTGACATCAACGAATTAGAGGTCATGGTGACGAGGCAAAGAGTAGATTAGAGGTCAAAAGGGATTACCCAAACCCATGGAGGCAAGTGAACAAATGAGATGAGATGTCCCCAACCCAACACGAATGCAGACAAGTGCCATGTTCAAGAGCGACATACTGCCGACACGACAATGGTTGTGGTTCCATTTTCCCCCACCATTTCTAACGAGTACCCCAATTATTTTGATAACAAGCTTGAAGGGGATAGCATATGCTTGTATTATAAGTTCGTCCTTCGGACAAATCCATCCTAGTACATTTAACGAGCCCTAGGAAGGAGTGACTCGAATAACGTCATTACGACTGAATCCAATGTCATCAGGGTTTAACGAGTCTGACAAAGGAAGAACTCGGTGTCTTTTCACGTTTAGAGAGTCTGAAAAGACAGCGGAAAAGTAAACTCCAAAGGTCCCTTTTCGTAAATAGTTCCTCAGATTCGAAAAGGTAGAAAACTATGTCTGAGAAAACCTCCTAGTCGCGATAGGCTAGGGTATTCCTTTTTCGTAAATAATCTATCCCAGCCCGAAAAAGGGGTAAACGTATACTGGGTAGATGTTGACACCTAATCCTATGGATGGGTGTGCATATGTATTTTTGTATATTATTTGATATTAGGAAATAAGGAAGGCCAAGAGTCATTGGGAGATGAATCCCAATAGCCTCACCTCCCATCTATAAAAGCATGCACATTCTTCAGCTAATACACATTCTGATTTTGAGGAGTTACCTCCTGGTTTGACATGGTATCAGAGCCAGCCCCACTATTGGCATTTCTGCCCTGTGGTGTAACTCCCTCTCCTTTGCTCAGTCAATATTTTTTAATAGTTTTTGCTGCTCATTAATTGCTAGAATGTTATTCTGCATTTTTTTCTCTATTTAGCCCTGACATTTGCAGCTCCAGCTCCTGCAACTCCTGAAGACTGCAGGCTCCTCTGTCATTCTGCAAATTGCAGGCTCTGTCATTCTGCAGATTCCATTTCAAAAGTTTTTTTGTAACGGCCTTCTCCTCAAGTTTCTTCTTTGTCCTCTCCTTCCCTCACACTCCCTCTCTCCATTCCTCAGCTTTTCCCTACTCCCACAACACGGCCTTCGTGCCCGGCCTCACGCCTCCCCTTCCTATCTGGTTACACCTGCTGTGCTATAATCCACAGTTCCCATTCCATCCCCACCCGCTGACCCTACCATGACCGCCGAAATCCCACGCCCGCTCTCCGACACCTCCACGCCGCATATGAATCATAATGCCCGTCGTCTGCGCCAGAAGATTGGTAACGCCGCATATAATCGGTAACGCCGCATATATACTTATACGTTGTCACGCTTGTGAAGATTGTTCATTCATATGTCATCGACTCCTCCGAACCTGTAACGCATTACATTACGCCCCCCAGCCGCATCGAACATCCCCGATCGTGGGCCTTGCCGTCTACACGCTATCTCGCGCACATCTTACAACGCCGGTCTTCAACTCCTCGTCCAAGATCGACATTGCCCTCGCCATTCCATTCAACGTTGTGTCATATTTTATTGCGCACCCTGCGCTGCCTGCGTTTAAATCCAACGCTGTCTCCATTGTTAATACTTTGCATTGTTAATACGTTACCTTGTTAATACTTTCCATTGTGTTTAATACGTTGCCATGTCTGTCATATAAGTTGGAATTCTGTCCAACGCCTCCACCTTTAATACAGCGCTGACCGCCCTCCCATATTCATTACGCCCTTTCAAATTTGTAGTACCACCTTACATATAACGCTGTCATTATATTTAAACAGTGGTTGTATTGTGATTACATGGTTTTATTTTCATGATATGCGTTGTATTATAATACACCGCCCCTCCATAATATACTGCCCCTTCCACTTCTTAATAGTCAATACCGCCCTATTGTTCAATACCTTTTCCCATTCATATTTTCTACCATTTCCCATACGCCCCATTCACATTCATAATTCCGTACCCTCCCCAACCATTCCATATCGACCCCCATACAAATTTTTTTATTCCCAAAAAAAAAAAAAAATATACATATATATATTTTTTATGCAGAATTCAATTTATAGCAAAGAGTATTTTTTTGTCCATTTAAATTCAGTCTTCAACAAGAGTTTTTGAGCAGAATTAGTTTCCAGCAAAGAGTTTTTAAAACTCAGAGTATTTTTCCAGCAAGAGTTTTTGCCCTTTTA
>JAXQQM020061256.1:0-47313 GCA_034641835.2 Pinus albicaulis
AAAAGATAATCATTCACATACAATTTTAAAAATTTTCATTAACCCATAAAAATATATATATATATATTACCATTCATATATCAAAGCACTAAGCTTTAAACAAACTTGGAAAAAACAAGTACATTTTTTTTCATATTTACTTTGTGATGAAATCTAAATATATTAGTTACTTTTTTTTTTTACAAAAAATATATAATTTTGTACTTTTATATGTAGATAAAGTATTTTGTCAAATCTAGGATGATATTAAAATTTAAAAGTGTAGTTTAATGGTCTTATGTTTGATTTTTTGAGTAAATTTTTTGGTTAATGGATCTCTTGGATTGTATATTTTAGTTATATATTCCACACAATTGAAGTGCTCCAAGAATTTTTCAGGTTATTTAATCCATTTATGATTTCAAAAACACTTGACATAAATAATAGAAAATTACAATCATGCCAAGAATTCTATTACCAAATTTTGACAAAAAGACCAAAATATAGAACAATTAAACTACACCAAATATTAAGAGACATAATCATGTATACCTACAAGTTCCACCTTAAAAATCACAAGTTGGAATAAGCACCATCTCCATAAGACCTATGAGAGGGTAATAAGATTAATGGCTCTCATGACACCTTGAGCTCCTGATATAGAAGCTAAGTAGGGGAATGTCCTCCAACAAAGAAGGGTCAAATCACTACAAAGAAAACATAAATTAATAGAACTTTTAACAAACACACTTGTTCTTGTTCTCTTTTTAGTGGAGATGAATAGACAAGGAAAAGCTTTTAGAAGAGTATTTTTTGAGCACATAAACCTTTAAAGTCTTGACAATTACATTTTCATGACACCCCTCTCTCTCTTAATAGATATGCATCATTTCATGCTCACATTTTATAAAATACATACATTGAAAAAGATGCAACATCGTAAGGAAAACATATAATTTCCCTAATGCTTGTTAATAAGTACAATACACATGTACATCATGTTACCAGCAATGCTAGTTTTAGGGTTAATATGAAATATAAATTTTGATAAAATGACAAATTAAAAAGAGGAGGCACTAATATGTAGAATACCATCCACACTACATTACGCTAAAATTTGATAAAAAAATCTTAATGCACTAAATAAAATATCTACATTGATTCAAGTGATACAATGTGTAGTGTAATAAGTTTTAATAGGATTGTTTTGCAATGTGCACTAAACATATCATTGCTCTAGTGTGCTCTAAATAGACCATTGCATTAATGTATTTTTATACAAGTAGCATTGCATCAAGGTCCCATTAAATTATTTTATTAAAAAAATAGCTTTTGAAGTGTACTAAACATAGATACGCATTGGTGCATAAAAGCGATATTTTATAAAGAAAAACATGATAGTAGTGTGGCCCATATCTATCAATGTGCTAATGCATTTCCATATGAAGCACATTGGATTAGGATAAAAAAGAACACCAACCAAATTACTATTTCAATTTCCCTTAGTACTTCACACATGTTTAAGCTTCAATTCTCTATGAGAATGTAATAATGAAGGAGGAAATCATAACATAATCCTCTAACATGATGTTAATAGATCCACAATGTCTTTTTTTTTTCTTTTCTTTTTTTTAAGCTTCAAGTAGGATGCATTCCATCTTGTTAATACTAATGTATATCACATGATCCAAAACAATAGTAAAATATATACAGAAAAATGTGTGCTTTATATTTAGATCAAATAATATATATTAGGTTATGTAAACCATAACATAAACCATATTAATTAATCTACTTTTGAGTTTTAACCCATGAAATTCAATAGTTTTACTTTTTTAGTCATCTTATATGTCTCATAAGATCTCCTTAGTCAAATCTCCTATATACAAATGCTATGGAATGTCAGGAACAAGGACATTTGATTTCAGGATCCAAAGATTTTATATAAGAACATCACTCTTGAAGGGCTAAATTTGTAACATAACGTTTCTTGACATTTCTTGACGGTAAGCATAAGGACCCAAAACGTCAAAAAAAAATTGTATGATGGGTAAAGAGAAATCCAAATTCCAACCCTGGTTACAAATGCTCCAGGAATTTCAACTTTGTTTATCCAAATTCCAACCCTAGTTACAAATGCTCCAGTTTTTTCAACTTTCTTTTAGCCTCTGATACCACTTATTGAGTGCAAAAGGTTAAACAAGAAAGAAATATAATTTCTAACTGAATGACAAACTGAAGGAATAAATTCACATAAAGAAATACATAGAATTTACATGGAAAGAAAGAAAGAAATAATTTTTAATGTCCACGAGGCTAAAAATAGCCTATGGGACAGATTGCTTCTCTATCTGACTCATGTATTCGACCCTTTTCCTGTGAAGTTTTACAATGACCACTCCCAGCTTATCGACCAACTCTTCGCTGAATAGATTATCCCAAGAATTAGCTGCCAGAATACCTGCATAGTTTTCCCTGGTGTCTTTGAAGGCCTCACATTCTAGAATGAAATGTTTTTCTGTTTCCACTTTTCCGGAGGAGCAAAAAATACATACTCTTTCTTCCCACATCTCTTTTGGCCTTTTCCAACACCCTGTTTCACAACGGAGTTGATGAGAATTCGTCCTTAATTGAGCAATAAGAATTTTAGATCTCCAAGAAATATTAGCCCCTATGTACGCCTTTTGTTGATGGTTAAGCGTGGGGTTAAACTCTTCCATGTAGTACTTCTTCTTTCTCTCTAGCTCTTTCTTCCAAGTATGTTTATGGAATTTATCCATAACAAAAGTTTTTGTCTCTTTACTGTTTGTATGACACATGCTCAAGAAAATACCCCATTTACTAAGCCATTTGTTATTTTGCCGCATCCAAGTCTTCTGTCTTTTGCACAATCTGTCACTAAACACAACCTTAGGCCATCTACCCTCTTCCATTTGCTCAATTTTTTTCAGATACCTTATGACTCGCACCATAGCAATTGCTTCAATAGGAGCAGCCCCTGTTTCACTTAACATGATAGCATAAGGAACCACACTTTTAATTTTGAATTTGTTTGTAATCAAACGTTTCTGAATTTTCTCAATTTGTTTCCACTGCATCTTGGTTGTGCTGCTGGCCCACAGTTCACAACCGTAGAGAATCACCGGAATCACTAGAAGCCCAAAAAGAGTTAGAGTGGTTTTCCAGTCCCACAGCTCTGCCTCTCTACACCTATTTTGAAGAGCATAAAATGCTTTCCAACCCCCTAAAGTTCTTTTCTTTCTACAACCATCCCAACTTAAATTTCTGTTGAAGTCAATTCCGAGGTATTTGTAGTCTGCAACTTCTTCCAGAATGCTGCCTTCAAAATAGAACTTATGTTGGTTATGCTTTCTTTTTTTAGAGAAAACCACTACTTTCGTTTTGCTAATATTGACTTGCATCCCAACCCTTCTACAAAAATGCTCAAGGGAACGTAAATGCTCTTGCAAACCAAGAGCCGATTTAGCAATCAATATAAGGTCATCTGCGTACAAAAGAAGCCTGATAACGAACTTGCCCAAATGGATACCGTCACCCCCTTGCGCATTTAGCCACTCTTCAAGCTTGTCAATATATAACCCAAAAAGGGTAGGAGACAATGGGCAACCTTGCTTGACCGCGATATCGCTTCTAAAACTTTCAGAAATGCCAGCTGAAGTTGTGATTTTGACTTTCACCTCTTCATATAACCTATGCACAACTGCTCTCAAATGTTTGGGAACCCCGAGTTCCTCCATTCTGCCCCAAAGCTTATCCCTAGGAACCGTGTCAAAGGCTTTTCTGAAATCAACAAAGCAACAGAAAACTTCTTCCTTTTTTTCCCAAACTTTTTCAATGATGTGCCTTAAAGTTATACAATGATCAACTGTGGAATGTTTAGGTCTAAAACCCGCTTGCCCTTTAGCACGTTTATCTATTTCTTCTGCCCACTTGCTGATTTTCTTTTCCAACATGCTTCCAAATAACTTTGCAAACAAGGGGTTTATCATTATGGTTCTATAGTTGGAGGGATTATTGACGTCACCACTCTTGAAAAGAGGTATTGCCATACTAGTTGTCCAATCTGTGGGGAACCCCTGCTGCAAGATGTTGTTGAAAATTTTTGTGATGTGAGGTGAAAGAATTTTTAAGCCCCACTTTAGATACTCTGCTTGGAGTTCATCTAAATCTTTTGATTTTCCAGCGCCCAACTTCTTGATACCCATCTCTACCTCTTGCACCGTGAAGAGTTTTGTGTCTGTGTTGACCAAGGGAGGAGGGTCAACCTTGGGATCTTGCTCATAGAGTTGTCTTGCATAGTCAAACCATTTAGAAGCTGTAATGTTGTTTTCAGTTTGCACCTTTTTCGATTGGAGCTCCTTCCAAAATAATTTGGGGTTATTTTTCCCAAGGAAGATTAGTTCTTCTCTCTTTGAAACCATGAAATCAGCTTTTTTCTTTTTTACTATCTGCTTGTAAGCTTTGAGCTTTATGTTATCCGTGTCTGATTCCTTCCACTTTCTCCTTGCCTTTTTTCATTCCTCGTCAAACCAAGCATTAACCGGAAAGAAATTTGTTTCAGACTTCTTAATTCGGTGAAGGGCTACCCATGCGCAGTTGATGAATGCCGAATTACTGGATAAGACCCCAAGTTCTTGTTGAGCAAGCAAGGACGTAATTCAAAGTCGGTGGTGTTGAAGATAGTATTTGGAGCAGTGAATATTTGTCAGGTCCAAACAAGGTTCTGTAGTACACTACGACTCATTTACTGACTTTGTGTGCATCTGCTCCGAGGTTGTGCTGACAAGGTGATCTGATCAGTCGTCGAAGTAAGACAGTGGTTTCAGCCTCTTGCGACAGTGTCAAGCTCTCATCAAAGTCACCTTGTGGCCTGTAACTCACGAAGGAGCAATCGAAGTACTCTGGAGTTGAAATCAAAGGTAGCAAATGTTAAAAATATGACAACAAATTGTAAATAATGTAATTTTGGAAAAATTACTTAAAACCTTGACAAGGTGTCAAGGAAACCTCCACGGGGCAAGGGATTGGAAACTCTATTAATCAAAAATGATTCTCCGTACATACAAGCCTCTTGGGCCTTCCAATTTAACTTGAGCCTATTTCGTTATTCTAACTTCATTTCGTTACTTAACCAATTTAACGGTCAATAAGTAATTTTCCCAAAATTACATTATTTACAATTTGTTGTCATATTTTTAACATTTTCTACCTTCGATTTCAACTCCAGAGTACTTCGATTGCTCCTTCGTGAGTTACAGGCCACAAGGTGACTTTGATGAGAGCTTGACACTGCCGCAAGAAGCTAAAACCACTGTCTTACTTCGACGACTGATCAGATAACCTTGTCAGCACAACCTCAGAGCAGATGCACACAAAGTCAGTAAATGAGTCGTAGTGTAATACAAAACCTTGTTTGGACCTGACAAATATTCGCTGCTCCAAATACTATCTCCAACACCACCGACTTTGAGTTACGTCCTCACTTGCTCAACAAGAACTTGGGGTCTTATCCAGTAATTCGGCATTCATCAACTGCGCATGGGTAGCCCTTCATCGAATTAAAATCGAGGTCGCAGGGTGACACAGAGAGCCCCAGCTTCTTAAAACACACCTTCGCTAGAAGTAGTATATCCGCAAGGTGACCTCGTTACACAGAGAAAACTCACAAATTAAGTGTTACTGTTTATCAAACCAGACTTGAGCTGCATGCAAAGAAAAAAACTATTCTTAGTCGTAGAACTATTCTTGTTTATTGGCATTCGTTAGGTTATATTCCAAAAAGCATATTGGAAAAATTAAGGATAAATGTTTTATCCTTTTATGAACAAGGAAAAAGGAAAGGGAAGTTGTACCCTTAGTGAAATCGAACAAGATGGTAAAACCAAAGGAAGCAAGAGAACATGGGCTAAACAACATACATTATTTTGGTTAAGCTATAGAAGCAAAGAGTTTATAGAGGCTTTTAAAGCATGATGAATTATGGGAGGGAGTGATTTTTATTTTGTATTTTATTTTATTTTTTTGGGTAGTTTTTCCCTATTTTCTATTAGATTGAAAAGAAAAGCGGGTTATAATCATAATATATATTGGATGGCCTCAACTTGCTCGTAGGAAACTAGGTCTATTAGCCACCTCAAAGAGTTAAAGGCCAACCAAAATTGATAAAGTTTAAATTTGACCCTATGTGCCTTGACAGGTCTATTATCTACTACATCCAAAGACTTAACCAGAAAGTAAATGATATCCGTAATATGCATCCCAAAAATACAAAGAGTAATAAGGCTTAATCATCTTATGATTTGATAGGCATCGGGTCCTTAACACTGGACCGGGGCATGTCAACTTGGTTCATACTCTGCGGTTGACGTTCCATTCAGCCAAGGCGAACATTCTAGTGGTGTTGCAGAAGATGTATTTCCTGGATGACCCTGTGCTTTTCAGCTAGAATAAAGGTTGCTTTCAGATCACCACCTATTTCTTGAACATTAACAATGGCCTTAGCCAATAAGAATTTCATTGTCCAGTATATATGAATGGATTGTTTGAATAAAGATAGTTTGCCCCTGGTAATCCCTGGATCTGTTAACATCTCCATCTCTTCCTCAGAGATGTCTTCTTCCTCTTTTGTTTTATGGTCTCTCTCCCAACCTAAAATAAGTGATTTCACATGACAGGTGTACCTACCACATAGGCCTGGAAAAGATTCTCTATTATTTCCTTCCATGGCTTTCTTCCCCTCCTGCTTGGGCCCACTTTTGAATTTCAATTGTCCTTCCTTTATCCTTCGCTTATTTTTTCGTAGGTTGTCCTTTCACCATTTTGTCTTGGTAATATTCGACCAGTAACTGAATTATATTTCTGGGCCACAGTGGGTGCCACATCAGGGGTCTAAGAAAACCCGTAGAGGAACTAAGAATACATGTAGATGGCAACATAATTTCAATATTGAATTTAGTAACAGAACAGAGGATAATATCCTACTTATTGAGGGTGTCCACCTCAATTTTAATGGTATGTTGAGTATCATCAATCCCTCTTCCTTTATCCTTGAGAATTATGAAATTTGCGGGACCAGACAGTTCAGGTCGAGTGATGATTCAAAAATACAATGATATTCTTTTCGAAATGTATCAAATTTCTAATTAAAATAATAGTACGATCCTCTATAATATGGAAGGCACCCTAGTTAGAGATTTCTTTATGGTGGGAAATCACTTAGCATGAAAAGTGGGAAACAAAGATAAGAGTGAAAATTAAGTGGGATATTTGAGTCAGCTGTGTTAGATAATATGGATTACCTAAGCTATTGATTAACACATTAAATCTAATGGGGATTCATTAATTCAGAGAGGTTGCAAACCCAAACAGTGCTTCTATTTGGAACCAATGATGAAAAGGAGAAGTTATTTTGGGACTCCACAAAGAGAAAGCAGTAACATGGAACCAATTTGTGCAGACTTCAACAAAGTGAAATAAGGATTGGGGAAGAAGATGATAAAATAGTTGTCTAAATATAGGTCCTTGATGAGGTTCATTAAAAAGCTAGGTTACGAGGCAATGTTTTTGGAAGAGGGGGAAGGGGAACAAAAGTGGTCATAAAAGTCCATACGTAAAATAAAAGCTCCCTTAAAAATGAGATTATTTCTTTGATTAACACTCTCTAGAAAAGTCCAAACATTAGATAATTGTAAAAAAGAGTTTAGTGAGGGCTACAAAGATGTATTCTCTGTAAAAATGATGATGAGACTATAACTCACCTATTGGTAGATTATCCCTTCACTAAAGTGGTCAAGGTGTAAGCATTGCAACTAACTAATGGAAGAGTTATATCGCAAGGAAGCATTGTAATTATCTATTTGGACAATTGATTTGGGAGTAAAACATTTAAAGACCACGTGGCCCTACCATATATAGTATATTGGGCCACTTGGCCATCCAAGATTTAGATGAATTTCCATAATAATGATATATAGCTATATATCCATCCATGAAATTAGATATGCCTATGGAGTGTTGTGGAAAATAGGGAATTTAAAGTCCCTAAAGATAGTCATCAGTCTAAACATCGACAAATCATGTGCATGGGAATTTTTTGATGTTGCTTGTTAAGGGGATCCTAGGATAAGTGGGGCAAGAGATGTACTATTTCTGAAGTAAGATTTAAAAAAAATTAAAGCTACTTTGGGGGGAGGAATAAATAAATGGGCATAGTTGAATACATTATGGATGTTAATCACACTGGCAACTGAAAGAGGAGTTGTTTGTATTCCAATACTGAGTGATTCTAACCTTTTCAAAGACTAGACAAATGATAAAAGAAAGCTCAAAATATGACCCCACCCCCACCCCCACCCCACCCCACCCCACCCCATTTTGGAAAATATTAGTGAGCTAAAATAAAATTTCTCTAAAATTTCTTTTAAATATATCTACAAGGAATCAAATGTTAAGTTGACAAGCTTTCTAACTAGTTCCTTCTCTTCATTCAAGTACCTTCAGTTCATAGAAGGAAGATGCGGAAATTGAGCACCCAACCATTTTTAAAATTGTTATGAATAATCTTTCCAGAATGATGAGAGTAGATAGAAAAAAGAAAAAGAAAAAATGCATAAGAAACAAGCGCGAGGAAGAAAACATATTTTTTGTTGATATTGTGTTCTTTTTATGTAGAGCGTAAATGATATTTTCCTTTTGGATAAATGTAGTAACACGACTATTTGAGAAAACAACTTTAAAATTCTTGTGTTTTGGTAGTTTTTAATACTCAAAATAAGCTTCTCTAAGTTCTTCAAAACACATATCAATGTATATTTGATATTTCTATGTAAAATATATGCTTTTTTCCTTCAAAAAAGAAAAGAGATGGCAAGGATTAATTCATGTGGTCTTACTTGAAACAAGTGTGACTGGGATTTGAGAACGGGTGCACATTAAGCTCAACACTTCACACACAAAGTTGTGTAATCAAATCTTCAAGCTATGGTAGTGGATGGTTTATGGGTTGTCATTCAACAAATTCCTTCAACGACAATATCAAATTATTTTCTCAACAATGACTTCCCTCTAAGGCTCAAGGACATATTCATTCCTAAGTCTAACTACAACTTATGGCGATAGAGAGTGAAGCCCATTTAATTATGGTTGCTAGGTAATTCATTGATAGTTTTGTTGATTTTTGTAGCATCGGGAGGTATTCCCACATGCCAATGAGCCTTTCGAATCAACAAAACAAATTATTAACGTTAAAAGAAAAAATCATTTTTTTATTATGGTTCATGTAGGCTCTGAGAAGCACAAGTCAACCCCACCATTGGAGGTGACCCTTGATAAAAAAAGGGCACCCATTCGACCTCTATAAATACACATTATGGCATTCAATTTGATCATTCATTTATAAAGCAACATCTAATCTGAAATAGTCACATGAGTGGACAAAAGAAGAAGGACAAAGTTGTCTAAAATCTGAAGTTTGACCTTGTTTGACCAAGCCTTACCGTTGACTGAATATCATTGTAGATCGGACCCGACCTCGCGGCATTCATTGCATGACCAAAGATCTTTTTTGATCGAAATTATGTCTATTGAACAACATTGAATTCTTTGTTTTGAAGGATTTGACCAACAATCATAGTTTTGAATAATTTTGACCAAGTTTGACTAGTATTTGGGCTTGAGAATAGGCACAAATTTCTATAAAATATTTATTGTATACTTTTTTTGAAGATTAAATACTCCTTAAAATAAAATTTTGTTGGCCTTTTCCCATAGTTGGGTTCTCACAGGGTAAATTTATGTCTCTTGTGTTTGGTTTTCTCTTTATGATACCTATTGTTTTTTTTTTTGACAAATTCGGTTACTATTTATATTCCAAAAAAGTGGGGATAGAGATCCCTGTTACATTCGAGTGATGGAGTAGTGAAACAATGAGGGGTGATGTGGCAAAATCGCGTGCCTCCTTTAAGATGACTATTACTACTATGATGCATATCCAATTCATGATAGATCCTAACAGATAACATAAATGCAAATTTAAATCACATGATAATAGTTGAGGAAGATGGAGGAGTGAAGATTAGTTCTTGCTGCTTTGACGACCATTTGAAGTGTCAGTGTTGCCTTGATTGTTGCCCGGATTGGCATTGGGGACATTGTTGGAGCATGAACTAGGAGTAGATTGCTTGTCCACCATGTAATGCATGATCTATAGGGATTCTTCAATGCGAGCAAAATGATTATTAGCTCCCCTCAGCTACTCCTGGAGGGATTGAGATTGATTTTGAAGGAAGTCGATGTCTACCTAGTGTTTGTCCTCTGTTATACTTAATTGTGCTCTTATCAGCTCCATCTCAGCTTGCATATTGGCACAATGAAAACAATTTTTGTTCCTCATGATTTTAGAGAGAGGAGAGGACAGAGTTACTGTTGTGTGTGGAAGAATTCGGGAAGGCAACAGGAGCACTACTTGACAGTGAAGGAGCATGAACTATGTGTTGTTGGGAGCAGGAAATCTGAAAGTAACACTGCACTGCTAGAAATCAGATGTTGAAGAGGAGTTGAGATTGTTGCGGGTGACAACGAAATGTGGGAGAATAGAAGAAACAGAGGGGTAGCAAGAATAGTGGAGCATAGAACAACAGATATTCAAAGAGGGCATTGCACAACAGAACAACAACGAATAAGAGCCCAAGATGGAAAGGGTGGGCAGAGCGGATTCAAGGGGTCACTGAGCAAAGGGAAGCATCAGGATCGGAGGGCACTGAGCTATGGCCTTTGCACATCTAGCGTTTAGCGAAGAAGATAAAAGCATAATTTAAAGAGTAGGAGGGGGTAGCAGACGGATTAAGAGATGAAGGAGGTCGAGATTCCCAGGAAAACAAGGTCACATGAGTAATGCAGTGAAGGGTATGGGAATGGAAAACCTGCCCTAACGAGATCCTGAAGGTACAGATTATCGGGCAGACTGAGATCACACAGAGGTGAAAAAACATGGTAAAGGAGAGAAGGAGATGGTGTCTTGGGAAAGGAGTAGACCCGAGGGTCTGCAGCATGCATTGTTGGCCAATGAGTCAGCTTTCTTATTATGGGACCTGAGAATATGATAGAATGAGAGGTCTCCAATATCCTTATTCAAGGTTCGACACCTTGTAATCAGTCTACTAAGAGAAATGTTGGGGGTATGTGTTGAGTTTTTCATCATGTTGATGATTATTGTTGAATCACCAAAAACCATAACCATTTGAATCTTAAGTTTCCTATATGATTTGGAGGCCTTTCAACAGGGCGTATGCTTCTGCTCTATTATTTGACAATCGCCCTAACCCCTATTCGAAGGTTGCAACGCTACTGCCTTGCCCATCCATAATGTAACCTCCCACTCCTGCTATTCCTAGGTTTTCCTTTGAGGCACCGTCAAAGAAGAGCGCAAGCATTTTGATTTCGTCAAGCCACTCAATAAACTCTTTTTCTTTGAGTCTGATCTTCCACTGATCCTTGTGGGGAGATTGGATGGCAGGAATTTTGTTGTACTTCAGAGGAGTGTCGAGAGCTCTTCTGAGGAGAATTCTTTCTTCAACTTGCAGATAATTGAGGTTGAGGTGACTGTTATTTTTGGCAAGAATGGTCTCAATAGTGAGGCTCCATGCCTTACTCTGCACTTTCTTGATGCAAGGTTTATGATCTTGAAAGGTAACCTTGTTTCTCATAAGCCAAATGTTCCACAATAGAACATGGGGAAGAGTGTCCCAAACTCTTTTGGCCGTGTTCTTCTTCTTTGTTCCCAAGGGTAGCTCTTTCTCCAGTTGGAAATCAGATCCGAGACCGAGTCGTTTGAACCCATCTCAACCTGGAAGGGATCCGTGAGGGAATGCCAACATTGTTTAACAAAGGAGCACTCAACAAAAAGGTGGAAGATAGTCACCTCGGCCATGAGGCAAAGGGGGCATCTAGATGCACCCTTATGCTTCTTTTTTTAAAGTTGTCAATTGTTAAGATCTTCTCTTTGACCAAGGTCCAGACAAAGATTTTAATCTTTGGGAGCGCTTCTGATTTCCAGAATTCTTTCGAGTTTGCCCAAGGAGGAGTGGGAAATTGCTCTTTGTGAAGAGTCTCATACCCTGCTTTTAAAGTGTAGGATGACCCAGAAGGGTCCCATATGAAACTGTCCTCTTTGTCTTTTGAAAGAGGTGTTGTGCCATGGAGCATTATTTTCAGAGTAGCTTTGTCATTTTCAAGGTGAGAAGGCAAGTTTGAGAAGGTCCAACCATTCCAGTTGTTGATTCTCTCTTCCCAACTGGATATTTGCTCTAGAGTGTTAATCCCATGCTCTCGAAGATATGTTTGAATGCGCAGAGTGCTTGAGTTGTTTAAGAGAGGGGGTTGGTCCACTATTTTGTCCTCCCAAATGTTTGTGCTATGACCTCCCTGCGGAACTTTAGAGATGTTGTTGCAAATGAAGGGAATGGATTTTTTGCAAAGAACCCAGAATCGAGAGCAAGGTCTGTTGGGAATGGCCTGATCTAAAAGGTTTTGCCCCGTAGTAGAAAGGTATTTTGTTTCCAGCACTTGCTTCCACCAAGTTTGTTGTCCAGTAATTAGGCGCCACCTTATTTTTCCACCAAATGCAATGTTCAACAGTTTGGGTATGCGGATAGCAAGTCCACCATTTTCATAATTTTGAGTTACCTGCCTCAATTTGACCAAATTGAACTTCTTCTTCTCACTTTTGCCACCTTGCCATAAGAATTGTCTTAGAGTTGCTTCCATTTTGTGTTTGAATGCTAATGGGAGCCTGCAGCAATGAAAAATGATACAGAGGAAAAGCAGAGAGAACAACTTTTAAGAGGATCATGCGCCTAGCCAGATTGAGCCATTAGGATCCCCATTGTTGGAATTTATTTTTCATCTTGTTGATGGTGATGCTCCATACTTCAGTGCTCAACTGTCCTATGCTGACAGGCATCCCAAAATAATTAAAATGATTCCAATTCCACTTGCAAGGTACCCCAAATATTTGAGCTATACTATGGATGGTGTTCATTGTTGCATTCCAACCACAAATGTAGCTTTTATGGTAGTTTATCTGCCCTCCAGAGTAGTGCATAAATTTGTCAAGTAGCGTTTTAAATCTTTTGGCTATAATGCTAGTGGCTCCTCCCATCAAGGGGGTATCATCAACAAAGTAAGAATGATTCATGTTTTTTACTCCATTGCTAAATTTGATACCTGTGATTAGTCCAACTCTGTGATTGTGATCCAAAGCCATGCTGAAATATTCTGCCATGAGAATGAAGAGAAAGGGAGATAAGGGGCAGCCTTGTCTTAGGCCTCTAGAAGGTTGGAAATAATTTCCAGGCCTTCCATTGACCAGAGGGTAGATCCAAGTATTGGATATGCAGACATAAACGAGGGATATGAAGTCTGCTTCAAATCCCATTTTATGAAGTACAAAGAGGAGAAAGGAGTGTCTCACTTTGTCGAAGGCATTGGCTAGATCAAGTTTCGGGATAAAACCCTTCTCCGATCTCATCATACTAGAATGAATGGCTTCTTGGACCATTATAATGGAATCAGTGATTTTCCTATTAGAGATGAAACCACCTTGATTTTCAAAGATGATATTAGGGAGGAGATCTTTGATACGGGTGGCAAGGATTTTGGTGATGATTTTGTAAGATGAATTGCAAAGGGATATAGACCTGAATCTAGAGAAGGTGGAGGGGCGGGTCTCTTGGGAATGAGAGCAAGGAATGTCAAGTTTGTGAATCCCCCAATCTCTTTTTTCCTTTGGACCCATAGGATCATTTTGATGAGGTCTTTTTTAATGACATCCCAGAATGTCCGATAAAAGGCAATGGTAAATCCATCCGGGCCCGGTGCTTTGTCTAGTTGGAGAGTCCAAATTGCAATGATAATTTCAGCCTCTTCAATGTCCTTGGTTAGGGAGGATTTAATCTCTTCAGTAATCATTTTAGGCATGTGAACCAAGAAATCACTATAGTCCTTCAACTCCATGGTTTCAGATAGAAGGCTTTTATAATGGCTATGAGTAGTTGATTTTATTGTCTCCTGCTCTGTGTGCATATTACCTTCTTTATCCGTTATGGCTGTAATATTGTTTCTAGACATTCTGACTGTGGCTTGCTTGTGGAAGAATGAGGTGTTTTTATCCCCAGCCTGAAGCTAGAGATTCCTCGATTTGAGTCTCCATTTTTCCTCTTCTTTTCTATTTGCGTTATACAATGTCCAGTAAAGCTCTTTCCTGATCATGCTTTTCTTTATTCACCCCTTGAATGTCTATGTCTTTTTGGATTGCTTATAGCCTTCTCTTGGTGTCTCGTTTGATTATGTCCAGTTCTCTATAGTGATATTTTTCCCATCCTTTGAGAGCAGTGCGCGCAAGCTTCAGCTTCATCTCCAAGATATGCATTGGTGAACCCTCGACATGTTGATGCCAAATGCTTTTAACTATGTGCCTAGCTTCAGGGATGTCACTCCAAAGCGGGTTGTAGTGAAAAGGAAGAGGTCCGAGGGAGGACTGATCACCAAAGACAAGGGTGACAAGATAATGGTCTAAGGTTGAGAATGGCAGAAAGGTGGAGGTTGCAACAAAGAAATAAGAGATGAGGGGAACATC
The DNA here is from genome assembly GCA_034641835.2 of Pinus albicaulis. Taxonomy (NCBI): domain Eukaryota; kingdom Viridiplantae; phylum Streptophyta; class Pinopsida; order Pinales; family Pinaceae; genus Pinus; species Pinus albicaulis. The sequence goes on from JAXQQM020061256.1 coordinate 14,633, forward strand.
AACTAGAAAACAATCAAGCCTTTCCATAATGTCTCCAGACCCAATTCTTCGATTGCTCCATGTGAAACTTCAAGTTTTACGAATAATGTCCACCAGGTCGTGTTCTTGTATGATTGTTTCCAACTGCTCTCATGAAGGATTAAGGTTGAAAGTACCCCCTCTTTTTTCATTGGCATGCAGAACCAAATTCATATCCCCACCAATGATGATATTGATATTGTCCTCACTTTCAATATCAGTTTTTAAAGTGTGCCAGCAAACTTCTTTGTCTCTGTGATGATTTGGACCATAAATATTGTACATTTTTATCACAACATCCTCATGCATGTTTTGTAATTTGAATTTAATCCAGTCATGAGCCTTTACAATTGTTAGCTGCTTCCATGTATTCTAATTCCAAATAGTGGATATTCATCCCGAAGCACCTAGGGAATCCACCATGGTGCCCGTATAATTTCTAATTTTGTTTATGATATTCCCCATGTCTTTTTCTCCTTGCTTGGTTTCTTAGAGGAGAACTATGTCAGGCTTTTCTTGTTTGAAAATATCTCTTAGGGCATTGTTTTTAGAGTGGTGCCCTAATCCCCTATAGTTCCAAGTGAGTGCTTTCATTATTTCAGGAATGCAGGTTGAGACCTTGTCTTCCCTCCTGCTTCATGCTGATTGGGATCTTTGCTAATAAGCCCTCCAATGAAGGTTTCTATTGGGTGTTGTGTTCCGAGAGAAATGTCTTTCTGAGTTACTTCATCTCAATGGTGTTTGGCTTATTTTCTTCCAGGACCTGTTTTTTTAGGGTTTCCAAAACTGAACCCAGCTCCTTTGCTGCATTTCTGGTGACAATCTGAGCTGATGATGGCTCAGCTAAGGAGGAAGGAGAACATGACTTGGAGGGGGAGGGTTGAAGAAGGGAATAAGGAGAGGGAGATGGGATGGAAGGCTGAGGAGGATCCTCTTCCAAAGAGGCCAAGGAAAAGAAGGGGTTTGAAGAGGTAAGGGGGGTGTTATGCAGATTAATCCCTCTTGCGGACAAGAGCGATCTCCCTAGTATTCAACGAATAGCTAGAAACAAACATCCATTTGGAAACCTTTTTCTCTAGACTAATTGCAAGTCAGAATTATTATAATCAAAGAGAGAGGACATCCCCCCTACCTTGAAATCCAATGTTTGATGTAGTCTTTTATCCAGTCGCTCCAAAGAGGCTTCTCTAGTAAGTAGAACTTGCAATCAAAGACAAGACAAAAGAATCAAAGCATATGCAACATATAATAATCAAGAAAAGATAATCCATTTTAGTGATAAAGGAGTCTAATTATTGATGTTATTCAATAAGCACAAGAACAACTCAATGAGAAAAAGAGATCCATATGTATTATCTTGAATGAAAAGAGTAATCTTACCACCTGATGCCTTTATGTCGTACAGATTTCTCTCGGGGTCCCGAACAATCATTCCTCCTTCAGGTTGACAAGCCTTCCTCTCTAAATACCAGCATGGAGTTATGGACATAAGGGTGTGACCATTCTCATGCCAACAACAACTAGTGTAGAAAGTATGCACTCTTGGGAAATTCTCTTCAGTAATTACATTCACAAGCATAACATCTACCATCTACCTGAAACATGAGCTCAATTTATAGGGAAATGGAGGTAGTTTCAGTTCCATGAAGAGGGGGATGGATTCCACTCATGAATGGATTTGAGCTCCATGGTCCAAGGGATAAGCTCCATGAGTGGAGGGATAAAGCTCGAACTTTTCACGCCTCTAGAAGCTTCTAGTTGGGAGAATATTCGTCTAGTTGGGCTTCTAGAATTTACTTTTTCCTTTATTTGACTTTTTACGGGGGTCTGCAGGTTTTAGTAGCAGAACGTGCGGGGGTTGCCGCAGTTTATAGACCAAGTATCTGCGAACCTGCAGGAAAAGGCTAGAAAAAGTGCAGAGGTAGAATTTTAAGGGTTTTAAAGAGCTTTTCTATAATTCTAAGACTTTGGTCTAGGAACATTAGGGTTTTTGACTTCTAAGGGAGCACAATATAGTTAGTAATAGACCTATATGGACAGTCAAATGTCATGGTGACAAAATAACGTGTAACAGATTTCCCCCTAAAGTGCGAAGTTTGAGGTTGTTCTGAAGAGTGAAGTGCTTTATCATTCCGAGGATTGGATTGTGGACAAACCTGTAAAAACATTCAATGCAAGCATATATATATATATATATATATATATATATATATATATATATATATATATATATATATATATATATATATATATATATATATATATATATATATATATATATATATATATATATCATCGCTGAGGTAGGCATTCCCATACTCAGATCAAAACTAACTAAATGTTCTCGTACAGATATGGTTTCATTATTACATCAAAAGTAGACAGAGTATGGGCGCAACCATCTGTCATAAGTAGCCTACTGTATCATGAATAATAAAACTCCTCGTAGCCTGGATGGTTGAAACTAGATCCAAGGTCTTGATTTCCGCTTCCCAAACTAGTACGATTCTATCCATGCGATTGATTGTGTCAAAGTCGACATGGTAGAAACCACTTGATTACCAGTCAATAATGTGAACTGTTAACAAGTGTGAGAGAAACCACCAATAATGATAATGGCTCTCAAAGTACTCCAATACAATCTATGAAGTGTGAATGAATGATTTGCAGTTTAACACTCATAGAATCATTCGATCGAAGGTCAATGATGCAACCTGTCATCAAAGGCAAGAAACCTTCCATTAGGGCATGCAGATCCCAAGGTACTAATAGGATTCTAGATCAACTTTCTAGATGATGAGTTGTCGTCGATAGAAAGTGATCCGTCGTAGGAAAGCCCATGACACGAAACCATTAGATCAAGTTTTGAAGAAATATTTGCAAGGATTGACTTAGGGATGGTCAACGTGAATGGAGACAAATGTTTGCAATGAATGGTTTATTTGAACTCTCTCTTGAACACATAACGAAAATGTAGATGGCGTGGCAGCAATTGACCTAAAGGTAATACCCAGAAACCAACTGAAGAATTTCAATGTGGTTTGATTAACTGTTAGACAAAGGATTTCCCAGTACAGGTACAAGTGTGACAAAGTGTCATGTTCAAGAGTGGCATGCTGCTTTCTAAACAATGGTGACAGATGTATTCTTTTTCTCTCTTTTTCCCCCACCATTACTGGCAAGTACCTCTTTATTTTTGACAATATTGAGGAGGATAACATTTTCTTGTTTCTGTCAGCTCATCCTTCGGATGAGTCCATCTTAGTATTAAAATCGAACCCTAAGAAGGAGTGGTTCGGTCCTGTTTGTAATCGACAGGTCCTTTACTGTTAAATTTTAACAAGTCCGGTATAGGAGAAACTCGACATTTCTCAGTTTTAGGGAGTCAGAAGAAAAACATAATTAAACTCTGTGGTTGTTGTTTTTCATAAATTTTATTCTCTTAAGCCCGAAAAAGGATAAAATAATACATGAGAGAACTCTATTGACCATGATTAGTCAACTTATACCTTTTTCGTAATTAGTCCATTTCAGTCCAGAAAAGGGGTAAACTTATACTGAAGGGACGACTGTTCATTTACTTTAACGGGTTCGAATAGTCAAGTACTCAACAATCTTTTCATATTTAGAGAGTCTGAAAAGGGCTTAAAAGAGAACTCCACGGTTTCACTTTTTCGTAATTTTCAAGGGCCTGAAAAAGTGATAAAAGTATACTCAGTGTCAAAATAATTTATTTTCACCAAAATATCCTGTATCCTGCACAAAAACTCAAAAGATTACACATACCTATTTCCAAGAAGTAAAAATATCTAAAAATAGCCTTTAAAGTGAAAAATAAATAAAATATAATATTTTATTCATTCAAAAACTATAAAAAGGAGTTAAAACAAAATCATTTTCACCTTTGTCTTCAGAGCAGTGAATTGAGAGCTTTTGGTAAAAACTTTATGGAGCAAATATCGGGAGAACCGACCGTCCATTCCTTGAATCGTCAGAACCAGGTAATCCACATCATCTTCTTCTTCATTTCTATCCATTTCATTTTTCTTTTTTAGCCTTAATTTCATTTTTTGGGAGGAATTTGTGTTTAAAAATGCGCTCTCGGGGGTCCGTGTGTGATGCATGCGGTAACTGTGGACCCCGATAATTTATAAATGCGAAATCTATAAGGCTGTCGCGGTTTTTGTGTGGAGCTCGTGCGGACGTCCGCACTGTCTCCTCACAAAAACTGTGGGGGCGCCGTGAACGTTTCAAAATTTCTCTTAAAAATGATTCAAGTTTTGCACTCAGATGGTTTCTAACTTTCAAATATGTTGATTTGTAGGCTATTCCACCATGTTAGAGTGGCGTGAACGTGAACATGAGGCTGTGGAAAATGAAGCCGTGGAAGATGCTACAACAAGTCGTGCATTGCAGACTTGTGTTTTATATAAGTTCTGGGTTATCCAAGGTATGAAAGCACAAGTAGAGTTGATGACATGGCTAGTAACTTCATGGAAAGTTCAAGACCAATGCTTCGTCATTGGTGACCATCGGCTCGAAATTGAGCTAGAGGATATCCATTTTCTCATTGGATTGTCCCGGAGGGGAGAAAACATATCCTTGTTTGGGTATATACAGGGAGTCCTACCCGTTTCCAGCTACAAACAACAGTATTGCAGTGATGAAGCAGACATAAAATATAGTCGCATAGATACTAACACCATCTTGCGATTGGACCTCAAAGTGATTGCATTTACAATAACCAGATTGTGTGGGAGTGCAGCTCCACATGTAGCCACTAAATCTCAAATGCAGACCACAGTAGAGCATTTCAGAGGGACCATATTTAACTGGCGCGAAGGGGTATTGGCCAACATGAAAGGCCAATTAACTAGAGAAAAGAATGAAAAGTTAAAAAACTTTGGTTATGGTGCCATTCTCATTTCTTTTGCTTTATAGAGAATCTCGCTTCTTGCCCCTCAGTTGATTCTAGTAGATTGTGGGGAACCTCGGATGGTACGTTGGGTGGCATTAATGGCTCACCATGGTGGCGATGGTAGTTCAGTGATTCGGTTCACTCCGACATACTTTATGTGGCTAAGGAACCAAGTCTTCACCATTGAAGACTTCCCCTATGCAGGAATGGATTTCAGAGGTGATCCTGAGATGTCTTTGCTTGCAGGGGCACAGTGGAACCAGTTAGCTAAGCAAACTATTATTATTATTATTATTATTTTTCTTCGTCCAATACTGATAAAAATATTTAAATGCAGATGTCGGTCCATGACGACCAGCTACACTCTGTTGCTTTGATAGATGGCAAGAAAAACCTATAGCACCTCCACATAATCAGGCAACAAAGATCCTAGCAGATATGGAACACAACCTGGAGAGGTTAACCATAGAAATTCCTGAGACAGGGACAAATGACATTCCTCTTCGGCTTCAAAGACATGTTTCAGGTGTTCTAGGACCATTTAGGAGATTCCTACACAAGGTGGCGTGTGCCATAGTCTATTACCATGATCATCATCACAGATAGTGGATGATCATTGTGGATTGAAATTTTTATTTTCTTTTTTGTATCAGTATCTATTAGATCATAAGGTATTTGAACCTATGATCATAGACGATGTAATATTTTTTGAAAAAAAACCTATCTATGATATTACTAATTTCTCTGAGTATCTTGTTCAACATGGATTGAATGTTGTTTTGGTTTACTATGTTAATGTTGAAAATGTCTATTTAGAACACAATTAGCTAATGCATCGGCCAATGTGTTTAAATTTCTTGAAATATGTTGATATTCGATGTAATCAAATTGGATTTTTAATTGCATATACCCTATTTAAATGTAATACAATGATTTTTGAATCCAACCTAATGATCAAACATCGAATACCAAATGAAATGGCATCAGATAATAACTCAATGACTGCGCTATATTCTGCAATATTGTTCGTTGTTTGACCAAGGCATACCCCATTCATAGAAACTAACTCATCAGTGGGTGAATAGATAACCCAAGCCGTGGAAGAGATATTCTGTGTACTACGACATGCACCATTAACAAAACCAATGTACGTTTGAAGGGATGTCGATATCTGCAATATCAAGAGTAATCAAAATAAGTAGTGATAGTATTAATAGTAAAACTAATATAGGCACGCTTTTCTAATCTAAGGCACACTAAAAAATAACATTTGTACAAGAGAGATCTTCACATGAAAGTCAAGAATAATATCTCTTAAGATAAAAACCATTTATGGGTTTATCTAAAGAGACCCTGTCATAATCAGTCAATTCATAGGCTCCTTTTGCAAGCACACGCTTGACAATGTAGGGACCATGCCACATCGGTTTTAATTTTCCAACACCTAGCTTATCGTTAGCTTGATCATATACTAAGACTAGGTCACCTTCTGAAAAAACACGAGGGGTAACACTTTGATCATACTGAGCTTTCACACGTTTCTTATGAGCTTCGGCTGCTAATGCAGCGGTGCACCGAGTGTCATCTAATTGTGCTAAGTACAAAAAGCATTTTTCCTCTTCTAAGGTAGTTGGTAACAACTCAGTGGTTAATTGGAGTGATGGTATTTCACATTCAATGGGTAACACAACTTATAAACCATAAACAAGTTGAAAAGGAGCGAACCCTGTAGCAGCTTTCGTAGAGGTTCGATATGCCCATAGTGCCGAAAAAAACATGGTATGCCAATTCAATTTGTGAGTTCCGATAATCCGTTTAATCATGGTGGTTAAAACCTTGTTGACAGCTTCAACTTGACCATTAGCTTGCGGGTAATATGGAGTAGAACTATCATGGCACAGGCCAAGCTAATCGGAAAGTTCGATCAACGTAATATTTCGAAAATGACTCCCATGGTATATAATAATAGCTTGAGGCACACTGAAATGAGCAATCACATGATTGAATACGAAAGTAGCTACAGTTATTCCATCTATCGCGAATGTAGGCATCGCCTCAGCCCATTTGGTAAAGTAATCTACAACGAGAATAATAAACCCACGCCCCCTGACCGAGTGAGGGTTACCTGTAATGAAATCAATACCCTATTTCGCAAAAGGACCAATAGCAACGATTGGGTGAAGAGGAGTTGGAGGTGCACGCATATTTCGATCAAAAATTTGCAGTTGTGGCATTTTTCAGACCGCAATAATACAATCTTTGAATAACAATGACCAAAAATAACCAGCGTGCAATATCTTTTAGGCTGTGGCAAACCCATACATATGACCACCTCATGCTCCAGAGTGGGAATCATTCAAAACCCTTTCATCCTCTTCATGAGTTATACAATGTCGAAAAACATAATCCACACCACGATGATAAAGAGTGTCCCCAACAATATTGTATTGTTGGGATTGATATCGAATTCTCTGTCGATTTGAATGTGAAAGCTCTGGGAAAAAGTTTTGGGTTTGAAGATATATAATGATATCTCCATACCACAGATCTAATGTATTGATAAGAAACAATGATTCATCTGCATTGGGATTCTCTACCACGGTTTATGTCTTAGTATTGGGAAAGTCACACATAAGCTCTGCAAATACCAGTTATTTCTTTGATTTAGATTCCTCGAATTCCAAATCAAACTCTTGTAGGATGATAATCCATTTAGAGTATTTTCCCCCGAGTAATTGTTTTGTCAAAATATACATCATTAGGTTGTAATTAGATATCACAGTCATTTTACGTAACAGTATGTAGTGACGGAATCGTTGGACAGCTTGAACTGCTGCTAAGGCCAATTTCTCCACATACGAATATTTAATTTCTATTGGGTTGAGATTCTGACTTAGATAATACATCAAATGCTCATTGTAAGATTCATCTTATTGAACCAGAACCATTTCAATGGTGGAATCAGAGGCATTTAAGTATAAAAAGTAGTCCTGGTTGTAATTGGGTGGATGAAATAATGGTGCATGGGTCAACATGTGTTTTAGTGCATCAAAATATTTATTAGCAATCTCATCCCAAATAAAAGGAAAACTTTGTTTCAACAACCGGGTAAAACCTTTTGTTAACTCAGCATAGTTCGGGATAAACCTATGTAGAAAATTTTCTTTCCTTTGCAAACTTTGGAGTTGGTGAAGTGTGGAAGGAGGAGGTAAGTTGATGATGGCCTCAACCTTCGAGGGATCGACATGAATGCTGATTTTCGAAACGATGAATCCTAGTAATCCTCTTGATTGCACACAAAAAACACATTTGTGCGGGTTTAAACGAATCTTGTAATGCCTACATATCATGAAAATAGCTCGTAAATGTGTAGGATGATTGTCCATGTGTAAAGAGTGAGCAGGTAAGTCATCCAGATAAGTTTGTACAATATGTTTGATATCATGAAAAGCGTAAGACATACCCTTTTGAAAAGTTGCACCAACATTTTTTAATCCGAAAGGTAATTTGCAATAAGCAAATGTCCCCCAAGGACATATAAATGTTGTTTTTGGTTGATCAACATGGAGTATGTTGATTTGATTATACCCAGAAAATCCATCCATGAATGATAAAATTTCATTTCTGACACAATCATCAATAATTTGGTCAATATAGGGGGTAGGATAGCTGTCTTTTGGACATGCTTTATTAATATCCCTATAATTGATCCATACTCGTATAGTCCATTGTTTCTTGGTAACAATAACTATATTAGATACCCAATCTGTTAATGGAATTGGATAAATAAATCCTGCTCGCAATAGCTTTTCAACTTCAGCTTTGATAGCAACAGCTTTTCGGGGATGTATTCGACGTAATCTTTGTCTGATAGGCTTGGCATCTAGGTATGTCTTAATTTCATGAATGACAGCCTTAGGATCGATTCATGGCATCTCTTCGTCAGACCAGGAAAATATGTCTCAGAATCATTGAAATAGGTCTTTGTATGTATTAATCTCGTCAATCGTACAAGAAGAGCCTATATGAATGTTTTCAATAATTCCAGGTTTAATTGATATATCAATAGGAACTGTCGTAGAAATATTTCCCAAATTAGTCCCAAAATCCAAATTTGTAATCGATATGGGATTTTGTGGTTCCTCGACATAATAAATTGTAAAATAGACGAAAAATCGTTTTCAAACTTATCAAGATCAGGTAAAAACGAAGATCTATGATGTAAATCATCCCAGGGTAATTCATCCAATGACAAAAGTTCTCGAATACTTTCATCAGTGTGAAACACTTGATGAAAAGGATCGGAAAGTGATGTCAAGGCTGAGCTTGATAGAGAATAAGATTCTTCGGTGATCACATTCATTTGATCAGGAGTAGTTGAAAGTGTGTCAGAATATGACTGTACTACCACATATGCCATTTCAAAAGGACTTAAAGGCATCTCGCCATTGAAAGAGTTTAGTTCTGATTCTGAAGGCACTACCCAAGTGTCATCGAATGGTATAATGCTTGATGAGATCATATTGATGTTGGCAATGTTAAGCGGTATGTTGGGTGGAGGCATAGAGAAATTTCCCATTAGAGCGAAGTCTTTTACTAAACCTACAACAACATCTTCGTATGGGATAGCCGTTTTTCCAACATGTTGGATATTGTCTGTAGAAGCAAGGTCCGACGAATAATATGACAACTGATCGATTTTCACAATCTTTCCTTTATGAGGGAACATGATCAACCAAAAGATGGATGAAATGACAACATTCATGGCATAAGACCAACTACGACCCAAAAGAAGGTTGTAATCCAGAGGGGCATCAACAACTTCCACATCTAGATTAACAGTTTTTCCTTCTACTTCTATTGGTAGATCCTGGAGTATTCTGAAAGGATGAAATCCTCTTCCATCAAAGGCTTTAAGGATTGTCGGTGATTGGTTGAGTGTTGGAGAACCAAGATTTTTCCAACATTTTAACGACATTATGCACGTGGATGCCCCCTCATCTATTACAATACGAAAGACTTGTCTGTTTTTAACTAATACTGGAATCTGAAAAGCCATCTGATGAGGGAGTCTCGGTGTAAAATTTTCTAGATAAAAAACCATGAGGTTAGAATCCTGAGGATCGATAGCTCTGATAGCTGATAATAGTAATTTCCTTTGTGCTGGACATGATTGTAGCACTTCTAAGGCCAACATTGCTGAAGGGGATATCGCCAAGTCTTCAACAATGTTGTAATTCTGAGCAGCTCTTGCATCTGGATTGAAAGCTTATTTTCAAAGTACACCTTTAGCAGGCGGTTTAATCACTAGATTAGGATTAGGTTTCTTGATGTGAAGTGGATCAGAAATCGAAGGAGATATAGTTGGTGTTTGACTATAATTTTCTGTCTCTTTACCAATTACAAGATTTTTAGTTCCATAGTCTTGCGATCATGTCACAACCATAACCTTAGACATCATTAAAATGTATGCCGATGAATTTGAAGAAGATCCTATCATTTTGCTATCTTGAGTAGGAAAAGGATCCTTTAAGACAACGAGTGAGGGTGAACCTTTGAAAAACTTAGAGACCTTGGACCGATGTGGGCACTCTTTGGTATAGTGATCCTTGTCACAGATAAGACAAGGATAACGAGGTTTCCGCTTTTCATCAGCTAGTTCATTCTTTTCGGTTTTCTCTTTGGGAGATGTGGTTTGTTTGTTTTTATTCTTTCCTTTCTTCTTATTATTGGTTTTAGATTTAGCTGTAGATGAGTCTACAACATGGATGTCGGCAGAAGTTTGAAGGGAAGAATCTCCTTTTGGTGAATCTGGTAAAGTTATGATAGGAGAAGTAGTTTTGGAGGAGTTCTTATTACTCTTTGTTACATAGCAATTTGTCACCGTCCCTACCATTCCCCGTCTCGCACATTAGAGGGATTATTTTGTGACCTGTGAGCAGTGACATAACTTGAAAATACTTTCATGGCATTCCCTTGAACATGTACTTTCATCCCCCTGAAGACATCTCCTGCTGAAAAACCCTAAAAACACCCCTTTTTGCATTGGCGCGGGCAGCCAGTTCAGTACCCACGCCAATGGGGGAAATCCTTCAAAGAGGTTGCGCCAATTGGCGCTCTGTCCCAGAGTCACACTCGCGCCAACCAATTTAAGGAGTGTTTTTTAAAAATAAATGGCGGAAGTTTCGTCCTAACCAATTCATGAACTGGTATCTATCTTGAGTTGGGAGGTTTGGCTTCGGATTTCCATGTAGAGGAAGTGGTTTGCCACTTCTCATGGAAGCTTCCTTGAGGATAGGGCCAATCCCATGATTATAGGGATCCCAACTCCCCTTCCTCCATCTATAAAAGCTTGCTCATCTCTATTTGCAAGCTAGTCTTCAAGTTCCCAAATTCCCAAGAGCCTTATGCTGCAAGAGCCTTGATTATTCCCCTAAGGCCAAATTCAAGCAAGGAGACTATTGTCAAGATCCGAAGAGAGAGGTTTGTCCCATCCTTGATAGGCTTTTCAAGACGTGTTCTGCTGGCGACCCTCTGAAGGAGGATTCAGCGTCAGAACTTGGTTGTAATTTTCCTTTGATTGATTAATAATAAACGACTATTGGTTATGGTTCCACTCTTGTTGTTGTTTATAATGATGAGTTATGTCCTTTCTGACTGACATATAAGTTGCATATACTGGATTTTACGCTTGCGTTTGTTTTGTTTCTTGCGTGTGCAGGTGTCCATCATGGAGATCGTGGGGATCGTGATCTGCCAGAGCTAAGGAACAGGAGTGCTACCTCTTCTATAAGTAACAGCGTTGAACTCCAGGTAAGCCTTCATTGCTAGTTGGTTTATTTGCAATTAGGAACCTGCACTATAGCGTGTGATGATTGTTGCTAGACCCGATCTGGGCTAGTAGGGATCGCCTTTGTCCGCAGAGGGGATTTACCTCCACAACAAATTGGCGACTCCGCTGGGGATCGTCTAGCTTGTTGTTGTCTGTTTTATAAGCTATAGACGGAGCCTGAAGATTAGCCAGATAGCCTTTGAAATGCTTTTGCTCTGCAATTGCGAAGTAGATCAAAGCTGCTTCAGTCAATCTCTGGTTTAGTTTGTAAACTGAACACTTGGAGCACTGTCTTGTCTTTTCGGTTGATTCTCGATTTTGCTTGCTTGATCAGCCTTTTTGGCTGGCTCTGTGTGTGATTTTGGCTTTTGGTTCAAACTCCAACATCACTGGTCGGATCTTGGATTGCTTGTTTTTTTTTTTTTTTTGGCATAGCAAAATTGACTGGCGCATTTTTTAGCGTGATAGTCGCGCTAATTGGCGCTATTTGTCAATGTATTACCCGCGCCAATCCTGATATGGCGCTATTTTCAACCTGACAATCGCGCCAGTGCTGGGGACTGCTAGGGTTTGCTTGATTTTGAGCTTTCTGAGCCTGATCTCTGATTTTGGTTACATTTTTTCGACTGCTTGAGTGTTCTGGAGCCTTGATTGACTGACTGTGACCTTCATCCTTTGGTTGTTTGCCCATTTCCATCGATTTCGCATTCTAGCCCTAGGGCATCTAGGTGTTATTGTGTGTCGAGCCTCCCTTGGGAGTTTTTGGTTTCTATTGGTTCAGTCAACCCTGTGATTGCTTCTCTGCATTCGTTTGGTAGTTGTTTTTCATTTCATTGCGCCATTTGAGTGATTGTTGCCTTCTTCATTCGAATTCCGCCTTGTCTCGCTTTGGGCCTAGATTACACGGCTCATTTTGAGTCTTTGGGATTCTTTCCGTTTTGAGGGACTTTTGGTTGATTTGAGGTATGATTGTGCGTTTGCATTGAGCACAATTTGCTTGATTTTGCTCTCTTGTCATCGTTTCTCAAATTGCCTTTGCATTAGTTTTCATTTTGTTTAATGCACTTTGCTCTTAAACATTGAAAATAAAAATAAAAATCTCTTTTGCTTTTCATTAGTTAATGTGAATTAGATCTTTTCGGTGTTATTAGTGATTAGTAACTTTGGACGAAAAGCTTTTTAGTTTTCATTAGCTGCATTAGAGACATCATTGGTTGTTTTCTGTTCATTTCGTTATTGTTTGAAAAGCTCTCAACTCTCTCAAAAATAGCTTTCATTGAATGAAATGATATACTGTGGCATATAGAGTGCATTTAGGAGATTTTGTGACATTACATTCGCTAGGGCCTGAAAATTGAAACGTAATTGAAGATAAACGTTAAAATTTACTCAATTTACACTAAGGCAACATTGAAACATTAACGCAACATTTAGAGGTCTAGGCTAGAGACGTGTTCCAGCGTCTTTAAACCTAGTAGCTGTCGTTCGCCTCTTGGCTTTAGACAACACTAGTACGGACTTGTGCTCCCCGTACCGTCGCGTATATAAAGGGAGACCCCACTAGGTTTCTATCCTTTATCCATAGGAAGCCGAGTCTGCCGCTCTATACCCGTGATACACCGGACACAACATTCAGGGAGATTGCCTGCACGTACGTTAAGTCCTTCGTTGATTTCTTTTTCATTTTGAAACCAAGGTGTATATTGCAGTTCACGGTTATTTGGTACACCCTTTGCCTAGTATTCCTGAGTAGTCATTTGATCTTTCCTGACTCTTTAAAGTTGAAAGGATCACCAAGCGCTTTTCCTTTCACGCTTGCTTCAAAACTGAAAGAGATAGAGTCACCTTTCAGCCGTTTCTTGACTCTTAAAACATGAAACGGTGAAGTTTCTAAGTTTCAATGTGGTAAAACAAAACACCCGCGATCACACGCCCTGTTAGATTTTGCTTGTTGGCCGTTTGATTGTGTGTCTTGACTCTTTTTCAGCCCGTGTGTGTGTTTGATCTTTTTCTCTTGTCGTTACTACCACAGTGGCGGAACCTTCTGTTTCGTCTACTGGTAGTCCATATACGGACGATTCATCAGAGGTTTCGCAATCCTCTGCTGAACCACAACAGCCCATTGTTTCTGAGTTTCCCGACGGGGGACCGGTTCTGTCCGAGCAGCCCTTTGGAGTACCAGTTGAGTTCAATTGGGCCTTTTCCGATCCTTGGTTTGGATGGGGAGTAGGGGGAGATTTCCCTTCTCTTACATCGGGTTCGCCTTTTATAGATGTTTTTATTCCTCCTAGTCCTCGTCTTCTACTACGACATCTAGCGGCAGGCTCGAACATGAGTGAATCCAGCGAGGAAATCCCCATGTCCGGTGAAGATTACTAGTTATTTCCTCGGAGATCATTTCCAGGAGACAACCCTGAACTAGCTGTTATGTGATCACCCGGTCCCTCATTACCAGTAGGGTATAGATCCTTGGGTCAGATTATTGCCGCCATAGCCTCTATGGGGGTATTAGCTCCTTCTACGAGGTCGATGGTTCCTTCATTAGGGATGTCTCCTCCAACACCTGTCACGGCATCCCCTCAAGTCACTTCTGTACCCGTTCGACCCACTGTATGTGTGGCCGCATCTACACCCGCTGTCATGGCACACTCCGCGAGGGCTGTGCCGCCTCCTGAAGACATCTATATAGCGACTGCTATGCCGGAGAACATTTCTCCGGAGGAGTATCGGCTGTCCTTACAACAACCGAACCCCGAGGTCGGACAATCCTCTCAAGACCCCAACCGCTTGTATTTTTCGCATTACGCACAAGATGGTACACTCGTGTACGCTTTTCCAAATCAGTACGATGAGCACGGGAATATGTTACGTTTACCCGCTCCAGAGGCTCACCTTCATGCTCATGGTTTACCGTATAGCCAGGCTAGGCAGCCTTATAACCCGCAAGGGCAACCTTTTCAAGGCCAACCTTCGGGCCAGCCTGGCTATCCTTATGACCCGTAGGGCCAGCCCATCCAAGGCTATCCTCCAGGCCAGCAAGGGCCGTTATACGGTCCGCAAGGACAGTATTACAACCCTTCCGGTCAACCCATGCAGCCTCAGCTGGGGTACCAACCGGGACCGGTCTACGGTCTTGGGGGGCAAGTCCAACCTTCTCAACCCATGCAACCTCAGTATCCTGTTGGTCCTAACGTTGCATATCAGCTAGGATCATCTTATGGTCCTTCTACAGGTCAAACCGGTTACCAGCCACCACCTGGCTCCATTCCTCCACCTGGACAACCGGTTTATCCGGCACAACCTGGTGTTCCACCACCAGGCCAACCGGCCCATCCGGTACAATCTGGTGTTCCTCTACAGCCAGGTCAACCTGCGCAACAGGCACAACCTGTTCACCCAGGTCAACCTGTTAACCCAGGCCAGCCCGCTCAGCCAGGTCAGCCTGCTCAACCAGGCCAGCCTTCTCATCCTATCAACCCTGCCCAGCAGCCGGCTTATTCGACGCCGCAACCAAATCCACCGTTGCACCCTAATTATCAGGCTCAACAGGGTCCCACCTATCAGCAGCCCATTCGACCTCAAGGCGGTTACTATTCTCATGGTCCATCTCAGCCGAATTATAACCAGCCCCAAGGTTCTAACTATCGTCCTCAACAACCCGGCTACACCTATACTCAGCAGCCAAATCCAAATGCTGCTTATGCAGGGCCGACATATAATCAGGGTCCGTATTCTGGTTATCAAGCCCCGCACAATGGTTACCAGCAACCAAATCAAACTGGTTATATGACCTATACCCCCTACAGTCATAATCCTGCAGGACATAACCCATGGGGGCAAGGATATTCTCAACCAGTGTGGAGTACAGGTACCGGTCCTCATCCAGGGCCTAGCATGCCGTCCAATCTACCATTGCCGTTTCTGGCTACCTTGGAGTTACCAGATGTTTCGAAATTAACCAATGATCCGATTGTGCACAATCCTTATTGGCCTCCGGTTCCTACCAAGGTGCCCGGTGATTGCCCCAAGTTTGAGGGTAAAGCTGGGGAGGACCCCCAAGCTCATGTGATGACTTACCATCTTTGGTGTTCGTCCAACTCTTGGGTGGATGATTCAGTTCGTTTACGCCTCTTCCAGCGCACTTTGACTGGCGCTACAACTAAGTGGTATATTGAATTACCCCGTGGCATCTTTCAAGATTTTAGTACGTTAGCCATGGCTTTTCTGACTCACTTTCAGTTATCGGTTCGCTACGAAGCCGGGACGCACCTCCTGACTTCTTTGAAGCAGGACAAAGCCACCCACATTTTTGATCACATTCATGACTGGCGATGTCGTCGTAGACTGATCAAGTTCCATATCCCTGATCAGATACTAACTCATTGGTTCACCACCTCCTTCGTTAACAAAATCGCTCAAGATATTGTTATGGGAGCGTGTGTGACTGAAAAACAAGCCATAGCGCGTGCCCAATATCTGGATCTGGTATACTCACAGTCCGGCACGCTGTATGATATTTTTCCTGATGCTCCACGGTCTGGAACCTCTAAAGCTCCACCTACCCTAGCGGTGGATGGTGTTATTGGTTCAGTGTCTCAGAATTCGAAGAAATCTTCGAATGGGAAGCAGAAGTCCAACTCATCCAATAATTCTGCTCCTCCCGCCCCTACCGATTCTGGCAAAACTGCGAAGGTTAACATCGTTTAGGCTAATCCTACAGAAAAAGCCTCCAAAGGAAAGAAGAAGGGCAAAGGTAAATCTAAATCCGACGCCCCAATGCCAGAGTCCAAACCTCGTACTGAGGATGGTTCTCAACGTAAACCGAAGTATCCATGCCTTATCTATGAAGGATATCATTATACCAAGGATTTTCCACGACGATCTAAAGTTAGTCAACTTCTAAAAGGCTCTAAAGGGACTCCGACAGTTCTTAAAGAACCGTTCCCATCTCAGCAGACCCAGATGGTTGAACAACCTTCACCATCTGCACCATTTGGGTCCCAGGTCTTCATGATGAATGGTGCTGCACGTATCTCTATTGCTACGCGTTCCAAGGATTACAACGAATCGCGTCAGGCACCTGGGAAGGCAGTTATGGACAGTCCACCTCCCCCACCTGTCTCCGGTTCGTTGGAAATTGAGAAGCCTACTGCTGAACCCGTTGTGAGGCCACCTTCTAAATGTGTTCTATGAAAGTCTTCCTACAATCCGAATGCCCGTGCCGCTCAGCACTACAGTATTGTTGAGGATCTGGCACAGGTGCCTTCTGCCATGTCTGCATTGGAAGTTCTTCAAAGTTGTCCTTCGCAACGGAAAGCTTTATTATATGCAATCGGTGGAATCGATCCCGCCGATTCTAGTCTTCTCACCTTTGACTTAGAAAATTTCACCCCCCGACTTCCACATCAGATCGCTCTTGTTATTCAAGTCGGGATCAACGGTCATAACATCCATAGGGCCGTTGTGGATGAAGGTGCCTCTACCTGTGTCATTTCGTCCACCTGCTGGAAGGCCATTGGCTCTCCGGCCCTTTCATCGTCTCCCAATGCCCTAGAGGCATTCGATGGTCGGGAATCCAAACCCCTGGGTGTTCTCGAGAGTCTAGCGATTACTTTACAGGGGAAGACAGTCAACGTAGAAGTAGAAGTGGTTGACGCCAAGCTTAACTACAATATACTTCTCGGCCGCAGCTGGACTCATGCCATGCTATGCATGCCATCCACCCTCTTTCGACTTCTTAAGTTCCCTCACGAGGGAAAAATCGTTACGGTGGATCAGTTGTCTTTCTTCACCTCCACCTCTGAGAACAACGTTCCATACGTGTTTCAGATCCCAAATCCCCCTGACAGTGTAGGACCCGGTCTCTTCAAAGACCCCGTCCTCATGGGTATTTTTCCCGCACTTCCACCACACACCGCTCAAGTTAATATGATCTCTAGGTCTGACGACCCATGGCTCATCCCTACGCCTGAGAAGGTGACTGAGTTTGGAGAATCGATGCCCTTAACTCCGGTAGAGATTAACTACTATGAAATCGTTGCCGCATCTGATCCTCCTCCTCCTCAGCATGCTCCTTTGAGCATGGATTTAGATGTCTACTCTCAATCCCCCTGGCTCGGTCAGGCCGATTCGCCTGATCCTCTCAAAGAGATTTTTCCTTCTGATGAAGCCATTTTTGAAGCAATGTCTCTTGAGGAGCTTCCTTGGAGTGATGGACATCATCGTTCCTCATTCATGCCTAGCTTGGGGAAAATTTCAGATTGTCTTGAGCATTTTGCATCTCAGGTTCACACTCCACCTCTCCAAACGCCCATACTGACGCACGAGGTTCTTTCGGAAGGAAACCTAAGCAACATCACTCAAACCATTCCAATCAACATCTCCCTTAAAACGGGGATAGTTGAGGACATTCATGATACATGTGGTCATCTCCTTCCTGAGCCTCCTCCGTTGAGCTCATCGGAGCATAGTTCTTCCACTTGTGTCAAGCTCCTAAAACAATGAAACAAGTTGCTACGAGGACAGTTCTTTTAAGTGTGTCAACCTCGTTAAAATAATGAAACACGAGCCTGTTCAATTCGAGTAGATTTAGATCAATCTCTTGTGTGTTGAACCTTCACTCCATTTTCATATGAACTGAAGCTTGGGGGGCATGTACCTCGAATTGAGACACCATGCTGGGGGGCATGCCCGTTTTCCTCATTTTCGAGCATAGTTTGCATATGTGTGTTCATGTGTGCTTTTAAGCTTGCATAAAAATAAAATGTGTGATTAAATACATTGTGTGAACTTTTTCATTGGGTCGTTTGTTATGTAACTAATACATTAGATAACATTGTATTTGATATTTGCATGACATATAAAAACATCATCACATGTAAAAAGAAAGATCCATCCAGAAATGGATATGTATATATAGATATCGAAATGTTTACATAGTGTGCGTCGCATAAAATAAAAAAATATACATGTTTGTCTTAATACATCTGGAGACGACATGTCTCTCAAAAAATATGCATGAAATAAGCCATAGGTGTCTATTCTGCGTGGTGCTCATGATAACAAGTCACCGCACGCACTAAGCATCTCAGAAGACGGTGGAGGCGACTAGGCACTCCCACCGTATGTCTCTGGTATGCTAGTGGAACATCTGCCAGCCGGGCGTAGTCTGGAATCCCCCGGGCGATCCCCTCGAGGTTCTGGATCAACTCTCCTCCCTCGGCACCCTCCGCCTGAGGGTCAGTTGTGGGCTGAGTTCTCCGTGAAATAGGAGACATATCGGCAGGTCTCTCTGGGCCGGAATCTGCATACACATAAAACTGTTATTAGGATGGGCATGTATTACCAAAAAATCATAAAATATAAAAATAAAAAAGAAGATCATACCCAACTCCTCATCCCAGTCATCTCCCTCCGGGAGTGGAAGGTCCGGGTCTCCAGTGAAATCGGTCCCTGCATATGGCCAATCCTCGACCACAATCAACTGACGCCGTAACCATCCAAAAAACTCCAGCCTCCAGGACATCTGTTGGCCTCCTCCTGATCTGGGCATCAGTGCTGCCCATCGAGCCATATTCGGCTCTCGTGGTACTGGCTCAGCTACTATGGCCCCTTGGCCCTGAAAGATAGGTAGTCGTTCCAGGATGAACGATACCAAGATGGAACCATAGCCAAACTGTTTTAGTTTGGCCTGCTTACACTTTGTGAGTTGTCTTTTTATATTTCTTGTCACTGCAGTAGCCCAATCAAATAGTGTTGGATTCATACACTCAGCAGCTAGGAGGAGTTGGGCCTTGGTCGCCTCGTGCGGTGCCTGCGACCCCGCAGCCCGCGTGATGGTATATAGCACCACTTTGAGTGCTAGATCGCGGATAGTATGGATATCTACCTTGCCGCTTCCCGATCCTAGTCGTGCCCCTCGGCACACTCTTGCCATCACCTGCTCCATCTTCTCTCCAGATGGTCTGCTGCCTGTCAAGACGGGCACCGGACCTCTGCGCGACAGTCCGGTTATGAAATATACGTCGGAAACCTCAAGTTCTAATACTTGGTCCCGCAGCTTGAACACTTGTTCATTTTCGTCCCATATGCTGATCAGGTATTGCAGGAGCTCCGGTTGAGCTCGTAAGCAAGGTGTCAGGAAGAAATTTTTAAGCCCACAGTTATTGAGGGCATTCATACAAGTTTCATTCTCCATAGCCTGTTCATCCTCTTCGCCATGCTCCCTCTCTTTCCATTCGATAGCCATTTTGCTCGGTTGCCTGCATCGACATGGTCAAAAACCCTTGATTAGATCTCTGTTATGCTTGAAATTTCATGTAAATCACTAGCTGTTTGGGAATTTGAAACAGAAAACCACGCTGTGCCATTGGCGCGAGCCCTTTGTATGCAAAAGGCCATTGGCGCGGGTCCGTGCCCGATACCTGCGCCAATGGGCGGAGCCCTAAAATTTTAAAAAATTCTTCACAGAAATCTAATGAGCAAAGGAAAACTATAAAAAATGGATTAAAATGGAGTACAGGGAAGCGCCTCTTACCTGGAACGAACGAGAATCTGAATGGTAGCCCGGATCAGTCGCAATCGCTGTGGGAAGTTAGCACACAAACAGACCACTGTTGCTCTCCAATGAGGTAAATAGTAAAAGTAATTTCGTTTTTACCATTTGAGACTTATTTATAACTTTTTGAAATCTCGTTAGGTTTTAAAAGTCATTTTTTATTAATATTTTGATATATTTTGTCGAAAATGGATTTTACACTTGCCTCTGTGTGCAACAACAGGTTTTTTATGCAACTTAAATGGTGAAACGAGTTGTATTTTATACTTTTTTCGGACTCGGTAAAAACACGAAAAAGTCATTTTGGAGTCATCTTCAGCTCTTTTCTGACTCTCTAAAGAGATTGCCGAGGCCCTTGTCATTTCGATCTCGTTAAAGTGGCTGCGAAGCGACATCTACCCAGTATACGTTTACCCCTTTTTTCGGGCTGGGATAGATTATTTACGAAAAAAGAATACCCTAGCCTATCGCGACTAGGAGGTTTTCTCGGACATAGTTTTCTACCTTTTTGGATCTGAGGAACTATTTATGAAAAGGGACCATTGGAGTTTACTTTTTAGCTGTCTTTTCAAACTCTCTAAACATGAAAAGACGCCGAGTTCTTCCTTTGTTAGACTCGTTAAACCCTGATGACATCGGATTCAGTCACAATGACACTACTCGAGTCTCTCCTTCCTAGGGCTCGTTAAACGTACTAGGATGGACTTATATCACAAGCATATGCTATCCCCTTCAAGCTTGTTATAAAAAATAATTGGGGTACTCACCACAAATGGCGGGGAAAAAATGGAACCAGCATCATTGTCGTGTCGGCAGTATGTCGCTCTTGAAAATGGCACTAGTCTGAATTCGTGTCGGGTTGGGGACATCTCATCTCGTTTTTCACTTGCCTCCGTGGGTTTGGGTAATCCCTTTTGACCTCTCATCAGCTCTTTGCCTCGTCACCATGACCTCTGATCTTTTGATGTCAAATACTGTCAAATCCACTGTCGTGCCGTTTATGTGTTCAAGAGAAGTTGACCTCTGCAAATACCAACCTTCCTCTGATTCTCATCTGATCCTAATTCACAAAACATTATATTCCTCTATCTCGTGTCGATGATGTGGGAAAAATTATGGCCCACCTTCGGTCAAGGTCACTTCCTGTCGACTTCAGCTCATTATCCGGGAAGCTGATCTAGATATTCCCTTCTAGTGCCTTCGAGCCTGCATGCCTCAATGGCAGGTTCTTCGCATTCGACGCAAGGTTTTCATCATTGGCCTTTGATCGAGTGATTCTACGGGTGTTTGACGCCAGCTCATTGATTCACATGTCGTAGATTGTACCTATAGTACCTTGAGGGCCATTGTCATTATTGGTGGTACCTCTCGCATCTGTTAATAGCTTTCATCATTGGCTGGTAATCAGACGATGTTCTTGCATGTTCGACTTCAGCTCACTTATTCGCATGCTTGAACTTGTGCTGTGTTCGGATTGAGATGGAGCGCAAGACCTTGGATTGTGTCTGTTGTAATCCAGGCTGCGATTTTGTGGATTATTATGATTATTTACATGACTCACTTACTAGATGGCTGCGACCATACTTGAGTCTATTTATCGATCCTCACTGGATGGCTGCGCCCATGCCTTGGATTTGGATTATTGTATACTCTGTTATGGATGGCTGCGCCCATACCACATATATATCATGTATTTGAGACATCAGTTGTACTTCTTCACGCGGGTTTTCCGACGGCAGAGTTTTCAGTTGGACACGTTCTCGTAAAGCATTTCACCCCTCTCACTCGTTCGGGCCTCATACTTTAGGGGGCATCTGTTACACAACAATTTTTCACCGTCCCTACCATTCCCCGTCTCTCACATTGGAGGGCTTATTTTGTGACCTGTGAGCAGTGATATAACTTGAAAATACTTTCATGGCATTCCCCTGAACATGTACTTTCATCCCCCTAAAGACATCTCTTGCTGAAAAACTTTAAAAATGGCCCTTTTTGCATTGGCGCAGGTAGCCAGTTCAGTACCCGCGCCAATGGGGAAAATCCTTCAAAGAGGTCGCGCCAATTGGCACTCTGTCCCAGAGTCGCACTCGCGCCAACCAATTTAAGGAGTGTTTTTAAAAAATAAATGGCGGAAGTTTCGTCCTAACAAATTCCTGGACTGCTATCTATCTTGAGTTGGGAGGTTTGGCTACGGATTTCCATAGAGAGGAAGTGGTTTGCCACCTCTCATGGAAGCTTCCTTGATGATAAGGCCAATCCCATGATTATAGGGATCCCAACTCCCCTTCCTCCATCTATAAAAGCTTGCCCATCTCCATGGCAAGCTAGTCTTCAAGTTCCCAAATTCTAAAGAACCTTATGCTGCAAGAGCCTCGATTATTTCCCTAAGGCCAAATTCAAGCAAGGAGACTATTGTCAAGGTCCAAAGAGAGAGGTTTGTCCCATCCTTGACAGGCTTTTCGAGACGTGTTCTGTTGGCGACCCTCCGAAGGAGAATTCAGCGTCAGAACTATGGTTGTATTCTTCCTTTGATTGATTAATAATAAATGACTATTGGTTATGGTTCCACTCTTGTTGTTGTTTATAATGATGAGTTATGTCCTTTCTGACTGACATATAGTTGCATCTACTGGATTTTACGCTTGCATTTGTTTTGTTTCTCGCATGTATGGGTTATGGTTCCATTCTTCTTGTTGTTTATGATGATGAGTTATGTCCTTTCTGATTGACATATAGTTGCATCTACTGGATTTTACGCTTGCATTTGTTTTGTTTCTCGCATGTGTAGGTGTCCTATCATGGAGATCATGGGGATCGTGATCTGCCAGAGCTAAGGAACGGGAGCGCTACCTCTTCTACAAGAAACAACGTTGGATTCCAGGTAAGCCTTCATCGCTAGTTGGTTTATTTGCAATTAGGAACCTACACTATAGTGTGTGACGATTGTTGCTAGACCTGGTCTAGGCTAGTAGGGATCGCCTCTGTCCGTAGAAGGGATTTACCTCCACAAAAAATATTCAAAAAGGAAACAATAAAATAGGGAAAGAAAAATTTTCACAAAGCCAAGCGAGGTAGAGATCTTAATAGTGTAGAACCGAGAAGTGCGGTCAAGCCAATCTCAGTGGAAAGGAAATCAAGAGAGAATATTACTCTGATTTTCCTACCTGATACAAATGAGAAGGAAACCTTTGTGAGTACCTAGAATTAGATCTAACTATACATAAAAGGAATTTGAAAATATTTAGGGCCGAAGGACTTGCCTGTATCGATGTAGGGTGGAGGCACAACATGCCCTAGTGAGTGCCATAGCGATAGGAAAAGTAACTAGGTGTTAGGGTTTTTCACCCTCTCATGGTGGCATTGCAGAGACTTGACATGTAGAAGTGGAAATGGAAATTTCCCAAATGGCGCATGTGACTTATCTTATCAAACTTAATGTGATTGCGACTCAAATCCTCACAAAAAAATAAATTAAAAATACCAAGAAATATATAGAAAGACCATATCACATGCCCTAAACTCACAAATAATCTCAAAACAACACGCATACATCACCCATATATACTAAGGTCATTGGTCCAAACATTAAAAATTGGAAATCATATCATAATAAGAAGAAGGATGTAGCATACTTGTAGATCACAACTATTTCGAACATTACACTTGATGGCATAGTTCTATACAAAAACATTATGAAGAGAGAATTTATTGCGATCACCAATATTTACATCACCCACAAAACACACCACAATAGAATATTTGGCCCAATTTCCAACGGCCACTTCGTCGCTATTCCGACACATAGTCATCGCAAGAGCGACAGTTCGGGGATGGCCAAAACGTGGTTTGCCATTACGTCGCAATTCTGACGCACTGACAAAGTGTCGCACTACTGACACTTTTTTTGTCGCTTCCAAACAAGTGTCACTCTTCCGACATTTCCCAAACCGTCGTGCTTCCGACATTTGTAAACTGTCACAATTCCGATGAAATGTGGTCCGAAATTTTGAATGTCGCTCCTCTGACGTTTGTAAACTGTTGCAATTCCAAATAAATGTGGTCCGAAGTTTTGAACATCGCTCTTCTGACGTTTTTAAGCTGTTGCAATTTTGACATCATACAAAAGTGTCACAAGACCGACACGTCCCAAAAGCGTCGCAATACAGACGCATTCCAAAAGTGTCGCAATACCGACCCTAGGAAGAACTGTCACAATATTGACAGACATCACAAGACCGACGAAAATGGAAATTGTTTAAGACGTCGGAAGACAGACGCTTACAAAGCGTAGGTATATCGACGACGGGTTCAATCTAAAAAAAAAAGAAAATGAAACTTTAAAATAGGACAATAAATCTCAAATATTTGTTATTAATTTTGGGTGTTCCAATGACCATGAAATATTAATATAATAAACCACCCCGCAACGCTTTGACTATAAAAAATCATATAAAAATGGCTCTGTATTTCAAAAAATAGGTTTAAAATAGAAATAGGGCAACATTTTTTTTTTCCAATTGTTATGAACATAATTTGACCGTGAAATATTAATACAATAAACCAACCCGCAACGCTTCGACTATAAACAATAAATTTTTTTTCACAAGAGAAAAAACGTTGTTTTGAATATATTATATGAAGAAAAACAGTCCATGAAGTCATTACATTTTCACATCTGAAGATTGGAACCCAAAGATCCATCCAAAAAAGTGGAAGTCCCACCCCAGAAAATGATAGAAAAATACCCCATGTCACATACAGGGACATGATATAAAACCCAGTAACAGTTCACATGGACATTATCGACAATCTGAGAAAGCATCCAAATATGCCCGAGGCATCTATAAGAAAGTGAAATAGCAGTATGTAGAATAGTAAAGCAACAGATAGAGTATCGACGTCCATTGTTCCAAATACATATTAAAGTACCCAAAATCCTTGAATAGAGAAAAAGTCTAATCATGTGAGGAGTGTGATATGTCCAAAATATAAAAAGACCATCAGACCATATCAATAAACTAGCAACATAGACCAGCATCGCTAGTTTTGAAGGCAGAGTGATAACCTGTCAACACATAAAATAGTATCATAAAGCGGATATAGGAAATGTGCAGAGACATGTACTGTTGATATACGCCTCACACAGAAAGCATCCATGATAGAGAAAAAATATGTATAAACCCAGGGTCGATTGTATGTTCTGGCTCACTTGTTCCCGGAAATAAAAACCATCTGCAGAAACCCAGTCTCGCTTGATTCCAAAATTGGTAACCATCTATTGCATCTGAGATGTAAGGTTTAGGCTCGCTTGTTTCCATTAGTAGCCCACTACAGCATCCACCCTGTTCATAACAAAAATGTTCCTGTAGATATACAGAGAAAGAGTATAATACATAGACCATATAAACATGGCTCTGTATTTCAAAAAATAGGTTTAAAATAGAAACAACGCAACATTTTTTTTTTCCAATTGTTATGAACATAATTCGACTGTGAAATATTAATATAATAAACCACCCCGCAACGCTTCGACTATAAACAATCATATAAACATGGCTCCGTATTTCAAAAAACAAGTTTAAAATAGAAACATGGCAACATTTTTTTTCCCAATTGTTATGAACATAATTCGACCATGAAATATTAATATAATAAACCACCCTGCAGTGCTTTGACTATAAACAATCATATAAACATGGCTTTGTATTTCAAAAACAGGTTTAAAATAGAAACAGGGCAAAATTTTCTTTTTCCAATTGTTATGAACATAATTCGACTGTGAAATATTAATATAATAAACCACCCCACAGCGCTTCGACTATAAACAATCATATAAACATGGCTTTGTATTTCAAAAAATAGGTTTAAAATAGAAACAGGGAAACATGTTTTTTCTAAGTAAAGTTAATCTATTAACAATGGGAATAAAATTACAGCATGACGGAAGTCAAAAAAATTGCCTAGACTTATGGAAAATTTGTCATCAAAAAATCAAAAAAGAAGACTGCCCTCATATGGGGAAACCAGTCTTGAACGTTTACAGAATTCAAAAATATTACAGAGGTACAACATAGTAATATAATAAAAAACATGCCCAATTAAGTGGGCTGCGAAGCAAGAAAACCAAATTAACCAAAGATAAATAGCTACTCCTTCGGTGGTTCTTCAATGATTCGGCACCATCCTTTGGAAGGTCCAGGATCGCCAGGTGCTATCTCCACATTCATGCCACCGCTTCCCTCCTGAAGGCCCGAATGCTGGCTGGATTTTTCTGAGCTCAGAACCGTCGGATGGGTGCATTGTTCCTCCACTTGGGCCTCCTCACGGAAAACCACGGTGATTGAAGCTGTGATTCATGGGCGGTTCAGAGAGAAATTAAAGGAAAAAAGTGCAGTTCATGTCATGGGAGAAGGCGAAGAAGTGGGGAAATGAGGAGTAGGGGAGCCCATATGGTGGCCAGATCCTAGAACCCGACCCTGCCCACTTCTAGTGTTTGGATAGCGACCTGCGTAATAATCACCGGACTGGGAAGACAACTCGGTTGAGGGGCTGGAGGGAGCACGCAGGGGTTGACCTCTAGTGCTCCCCCTATGGCAACGCATCCTTTGACGCAGGAGAGGCATGGGTGCAGTCTTAGCAGTGGGCACAAGACAAGACAGAGAAGCAAGATTCCAAGAAACTGAGGAAGACAGACATAGAACAGACCGAGAGAAATGCAGATTTGCACCAAGGTCTAAGCAACAGTTCAACTAGCTTCTCCTTCTCATCACAGTGATTAGGAAGTGTAACCCAGCAACCGAAGAGCATCTGTAATTCAAAGGTTGTGGCTCGTCTGAAAAACCATAGTGAAACACCATTTTATTGAGCCGACTGCAATGGCATCGAACAACGCCCGTCATAAATATCTCATTGATGAGAGCCGAAGGCCAGAGCATATTGGAGCATGCAGAATCGCTAACAGGAGTGGAGGTCTGATCTTGAACAAAGTTAAAACTTAATGCAATTTGATGTGAAAACCTTGGAACTTAAATATCGGTTGATTGAACAGCGTTAAAACTTAATGCGATTGATATGAAATCACCACATCCATGTCCCATCGCCTTAAACGCCATCGAATGCACCCACATCCGGGAATAGGGAAACTTTTGATTGAGGACACGTGGTAGAAATTGATTGGAGTGGATCTTTGTTTGGGCCACTTGCGCAGTGGAAATCCAGACCCGAAAAAGATTAAGGCGAATTTGATAAGAAATTCGCGTCACAACTCTCTCCGTATGCCAGCCCAAATTCAAACCCGAAAAATATTAGGGTGGAATTCGTTTGGTTTTCGCATCACAAAATTGGCCGACGTCAGCAGGCTATTTTGGAACGCGAATTTGGTTTGAATTATGGTTTATCACCGTTTGAAGTCTGGCGGGCTCCACGGCTAAAGGGTTCGTTTGAAGTTTTGACAAAGGTTTTGTTATATGTTTTATATAACGAGTGGAAAAATAGTTTTATTGTTTGTTAAGGTCCCACACAGTGATTAAATTTGAAGGGCAGGTCTGAATTTCAATTAGAAGGGCATATATCTATGTCGCCCTTCCATAATGAAAAGCTTTAAAAAGAAAACTTTTCAATTGACCACAATAAATTATTTTTACATTTCATTTTCAGAAAGAAAAAACCATCAATCTTTATATTAATAAAAGACTGCTTCATATACAACAATGAAGAAGGCTCCATCTTTCGTTGCTTAAATATCTCATTGGCAATGTCAACATAAGTCTTGAAGACACTATTATAAGAATTTGGATACATACCACTGGGATATAGGAGATTATTATGTGTCAGATTGTGTAATGAAATTTTGACTTTGTCTCACAAGGAGCAGCAGCATGGAGGTCTGGATTTTTCTTATAGAACTTTATTATTATTATTTGGAACGTTGTTTATAGATATGAATAGAAGACTATGTTGCTATGTAACTATCCAACTTGTTTCTAACAATCCCTGGTTGGTGCAGATCTCAAATTAAAAATGGAGAGCAGAAGAGTTAGGTTTTGTAGGTTTGGGCCTTATGGTCGCGCGGCGGAAGATCCTCCTGGTTGCGCACTAGAAGGGTATGGTACTCCTGTATACATGGCTCTCGATTCCAAGAGTGGGCATCCTCCGCATTTTGGACATGCACTGGAATATTGCGGAGCTTGGAAACTGGATTATATGGCACCCTCCACCAGAGACCCCCGACCTTCCATCGCTTGCTATGGACATGAATCTAGGCCTGTTCTAGTTTCCTCGCACCCACATCTCGTAACTTTTGATTTTTTCGCTATGGCGGCACCAAACGCTTGTTTGTTGCCCCTGGTCGGCAGGAATATTGCGAGGGCCAAAAGTCCCTGCGGGCTTGTGGCTATAATGGTTGTCGTCACTTCGCGTAAACTTACATTGAATACTAGTTGTGGGTCAGTGGTCGACAAGGGACCGAGAACCCTGCCTCTCTGCATGCAAATCCCTCTACCTCCAGCATACGGTTGGGGCTCTGTCACTGAGAGCCGCCATGGTGGTAGAGATAAGAGAGGTCGTAGTGCCGAAAAATTGGAGAAAATGGCTCTTCGCCCAGCTAAGAAGCCCGCCACAGCAAACCCTACTCCGAAGGAGGAGAAGGCTGGAGGTGCTCAGTCGATGCAGCCATCGCCAAAGGCTAAGCCTGTCACGGCTGTTAAAGTTGAAGACGAAGCGCTGAAGCAGTCACCTGATAAAACTGTTGGAGCTGAGGCAGCATCTGAAACCGATACAGCTCTCGCACCGCAATGGACCTCGAATGACCTCAGTCCTGCATCATTAGCTCCGCTCAGGCCATGCTCTGCAGATCTGACTAGGCAGCTACAACTTGCAGAAAAAAGACGGCAGCTACAGCTTCTCAAAAGTTGCAGAGATTGTGTTTTCAGGCAGGAAAAGATCGACTGGCTTTTCAATCACTCTGTTTCCCAGTCCTCTGTCTCAGTTCTGTTTCTGTCCATCAATGACAGTATCTTTTTGAAGGGGAAAGCTCCTCCCCATCAAAGCCATGGCAGACATGCTCTCGGTAGCACAAGAGGTCCTGGCACTGTGTCAAGGAACCTCTTTGAATCCTTTCAGATCCAAATTTCTCAACCAATAGGCAAAACCATCCTGCAATGGGTCTGTTCTACAGATTTGGTGCTGGATCTCAAGATGGATCTTGAATGGTGGATTTGGATTCCTTCAGGCCTTCAGAGACTTCTCTTTCAAGGTAAACAAATTGAAGACCTTCTTCCCATCTCTACTTACAACATTAACAGGAACAACTCTTTAGTGTTAACCCTTCGTTTGAGAGGGGGGTTAGCGGGACAGTCGTCCTCTACTCCTCCCTTCTCTTACAAAGATGCAGTACATTCAGAGATCCCCAAAACCCCGGAAGGCCTTAAATCCAAGCCTTTTTTGGTAAAAAAAACAGAGGAAGTTCCCTCTGTCGAAATCACCCATGCATATCCTGTAAATCAACTTCAAGAATTTGCAGAAAGATCCATCATTTGCAGATTCAATGGACTGTGGCCGCGATCTAAGGACCTTTATGATTGGAATCATGCAAACTGGACACATCATTGTAAGGTCAGTTTCTGTTCAAAAGGATATTTCATTGTTCTTTTTAATGACAGGAAGCATTATGAAAAGGCTTTAGAAGAAGGCCCTTGGTTCATGGGAACTGCAGTGCTCTTCTTAACTCCTTGGTTCCCAGATTTTGATCCATCAACTGCAGTCATCACCAGGACACCTGTATGGATCAGGCTTCCAAACCTACCTGTCCACTTATGGAATGTGGCAGTCTACAAAGCTATAGGCAACACCTTGGGCAGTTTCATTACGGGAGATTACAGGCGGGAAAAGATTGGTCTCTACACATATGCCAGAATATGTGTCGAGTTAGAATTAAGCAAGGGACTTCCAGACCAAATCATTCTCAAGATAAACGACTTTGTTTGGACCCAGACAATGGATTACGAAAATACTGCCTTCTGTTGCCGCCATTGCCACCAAACAGGGCATCTGTAGTCCACCTGCCCTACTCTCCCGGCAAAAAAGAAAAAGGATAACCTCTCCAAGCACAAATCCAAATGATGGGCTCCTTGCTCTCCACCTCCAGTTGTGGATTCTGAATCCTCTAGCTCTGAAGATGAAGCCATCGATGCAGATCTGGATCATGCCCCTCAATCTGTGGTTCCTTCCACCGAGGGACCGACGCTTTCCTCCGATATAGCCATCGCCTAGAAACGCGTCCATATGACCTCCTCGTCTGATTCAGAAAAGGAGGGCCCCCCCTCGGAGAACCCCAGTCTTCAAGTTGTTGTTGCTCATTCACCCCTGGATGGGTGGGTCAAAGTCAAAAAAAGGAAAGGGAAAAAGCTTCGAGTTGAGACTTCTATCCATTCTGGGTAGAGATCAGTCTTTTAGCTTTCCAGTCTTTGGTTGTAGTTCTTTGCTTGCTTCACTTCTTCTCCGGAACCAAGGTTGATAGTCCTATCATTTTCGGCTGCCGGTTTTCTGTCTCTCTTGATTGTATCATCATCTTGTACCATATTTTTGCTTAATAGAATTAGTCCAATTCAGAAAAAAAAAAAAAAAAGATATGAATACAACAATGAAATTATGAGCATGGTGGACAATTAGTCAAGTTCATGATGCCAAACCATGATGATGTAAGTTTGGAATTTAACATTTTTACATGTTAAAGACAAATAGTCAAAATCACTGACAACTTAGTATGCCATAATTAATAATCATTCCCTTTTCACTTTTGTTAATAGGTTTATGTCACACGATGATCTCTCTTCTCTGGCATTTACTTGTATTGAAGATCACTATTCTAGGAATAAGGAGTTATTTTCTCCAAAAATAACCCTAGCCAAACATTGACAATGAATCAAGGATATCTTTCTATGCTTCATAAGTACATATGTTCTACTTCTAAATCATGTCTTGGAAGTGGTTGTTTTGCTGGAAATTATTCACCAGTTGGTTTCATACCAAAGTCTTTTTCTCATTTTCAGCATCCAATACATGAAAACGATAATGGTTTAAAACAACATAAATATTTGAAATTTTGCAAGAATTGTCTAGCACACTTTGAATATGAATTTTGAAGTCAATTGCATGATGCTGTATAGGATCAAGTGTCATTTTGAATACCAAATGTTTCACAAGAAACTTCTCAACATTTTACCCTGCAATAAGGATTAAATGACAATATTGCATCAACTATTTCCATAATAAAAGTGCACCTCGGCCATAAGTCTAAACAACTACAAATGTTGTAGATCTAAGAAGACCACACAATCAAATGTATTCCTCAAGGCCAATACTGTATGAAAAATGAAAAGGAGTTTGCAACCAAAAATACCTTAGGCAACTAATTCAATTAGATACACCAAACCATCAGCAAAAAGGAAAACCAGCCTACTCAAAAGGCAAGCATTTACCTCCTTTGAAAAAATTTTGAGTTCCGAAACAAGGGCCTTTATTGTCTTGTCAATGCCCCTAATAATTTGAATGGGGTTTGCACCTGCTGCAACAACCTAAACAAAAAGGTTTCATTTCAAATTATTTTCCACAAATTTAAGATACAACCATTGTCAGTTTTGTATTTCCTAACGAGCTCATACATTTTGACAAAAGAACCAAACTTTTTTTAAACCTGATAGCAATTTTTTCACTCAAAAAATATCTTAGACTCAATAAGCCCAACCCAAAACTAAAAATCCAAACACCATAAGACCCTACAAAAATGAATAGATGATCTTAATCCAGTACTATCGACAAAAAGTTACCTTTACACCCTCACTTATTAAACTATGTGCAAGAACAAAAGATGTTGTGGTTCCACCCCCAGCTAAATCATTTCTCTTTGCCGCAGCTTGCCTTACCAACTTGGCCCCAATATTTTCAACTGGGTCCTCTAATTCAACCAATAAAAAGGCCAAAACCATAGCATTTAGATACATTTCATTACACTGTCAATAACAATAAAATTTGACTCAGCCATAACCCTTTCCTTTTATTGTTGTGAAAAGCTTTATGAATTACTCTAATGTGGCTATTCCATAGGCCAAGTAGACCATTGGGTAAAAAATATGTTTCCTTTCACCTTTGAGTTTTCAAATTATGCCTACCAAATCTAAGACATTTAAGAGGGGGAACTAATACAACATTAAAAAGAAAACCAGAGCACACATCTACAAATTACCTCCTTAGCTACTTTCACACCATCATTAACTATTTTCAGAGAACCATGCTTGCTCTCCAAGAAAAAAAATTTCCCTTTGCCCCAAGGGTGACTCCAACAAGATCAGCAAGTTTTT
>JAXQQM020078508.1:0-15815 GCA_034641835.2 Pinus albicaulis
TATTATTTTCAAAGGGTGAAGGTTCAAATGGAAATTCAATAATTAAATAGGATGTTTCAAATTACTGCAATGGGGATTCTAGTGATATGAGTTATGATATCTTTAGTTCATGTATTTTTCAAACAAAGTATTTGTAATTAAAGGATTTTAGTCTTGCCATTATTTAGGCGTTTAGGATTTAACTTAACTAATATTGGAAACTCATTCTACATTATACATATATATATATATATATATATATATATATATATATATATATATATATATATTGTTATCAAGTTTTATATTGCTTTCTAATATTATCACAAAGTGCATAATGATCATTTTCTACTCCTATTAGTTTATTTTCCAAAAATGGTCTAGCATTCCTAACAAAAGAGACTAAAAATAAACCGTAGAAGAAAGTGATTATACATGTAGATCTAGACAGAGACCTACCTGCGAAGCAAATCTAGTTCTAGAAAGAATAGTGGCTAGACCAAACCATGACAAATATAAAATAAAAATTCACATAGCTCCTGAGACCCTACCATGAAGGAAAATAGGGCTAAATAATCCATAGGTTTATTTACTATTGTAATTTAGAGCAGTAGATTTCATATCAAATAAAAAAACATAAAATTCAAATTTTGAAGTCGAGCATTGTGAATTTTCTCCTCCAATGAAAAATTAAGCACCATGGAGAAATTCTTGGAAGATATTAGTGCTTCCACTAATATTTTACCTTCATGCTTCATAACTAGCCATGAAACAAAGGCGGTCAAGAAGTGGTTATAATTCTAAGTAATCTCTAGGAATTCACACATTTCTTATCCTTCCTTTTCTTGTGACATGAATTCTTGGGCCATGAAGATTTATATGAGTTAGTATAAATGTATCAAACAATGATGATTGGTTTCCTTAGTTCTACTACAATGAAGGACCATGATGAAAGACATCATTTCTCCCAAAATTTGGACTTTCTTCAAAAGACCCCGCTAACCATGAACATTTTTCTCCATCAATTACACATCAATATATAGACACTATGAGGTGGAATAAGTGCATTAGTGGAGTGTGGCAGAGGCTTGCATTAAAAGGATATTTTTCCGTGTGGGCCAAGATTTTAGACATTGAGCCTCAGGGCCAAATGTAAACTAGAACAAGAGAAATGTATTGAAAACCAAACCAGAAAATCCACCAAGTAGTAGGGACATTGGGAGGTGAAATAAGGATATTGTCCCAAATATCCTCCATAATTCACCCACATTTGAAAATACCATACAACATTATCATGGAGAGAAGGTGGGATATCTAATTGATCTACCTCATGCCACACCAAATCCTTCTAGATCTCATTATCGTTTCTAGTGGCTAGCTTAGTTTCCTGAGTATGACTCTACCATGAATACCTTGATACCTTATAATTACTTACTAAAGGAGTTGTATGACCCTCAGTGTTGTAACGAATTCATTATAAGAGGAAAGGTATAGACATTGAAACCTCATATTACTGGCACATCTCAACTCGAGTGGTGGAGTTACCACCATTTGCAACATCACTTTGATGTTCTCATGCTACCATACATGGAGTGGTGGAGTTATCACCATTTGAAACTCATCACTTCGATGTTCTCATGCTACCCTACAAGTAGAGGACCCATTATTCATTATATTAATCACTAACCCTTCTTGTTTAGAAAAAATATTTTATTATATTTATTTATTAATTAGTGTTTTTATTATTTAATCTATTTTTTATTTTTTTATTTTTTGGTTTAATTTTTATATTTTATTCACCTTTTAATGTTATTTTTATTGTCAAGTACCACTAGCACAAATGGTTGAGGATGAGCCTCATTAGCCCTGAGACCCAGGATGAAACCTCAAGGGGGGTGGTTGCGCCTTTTTCTAGATGGAGGAGACATGCTAAAAATCTAGTCATCTAAGGGTTGGTGTGGCTGAGGTCGAGTACGAACCCCGACTAAATTTGACGGATTAGATACCACTAGGTCACATCTCTTCGAGCCAGAGGTCAAGCCTATAGGATCACATACAACTTGAAAATAAAACCAAACAAATGTTGCTTTTATTTTGTACAATTTTAACCCTTTTTACAGTCTCCTAATTTTTGAAAATCCTTTTTAATTTCCAAAGTTTCACTTCACAAATTATATTTTTTAAAACTTTATTTCTTTTAACATTTTCTTTTCCTATTTTAGTTTTAACATTAACATGTGAGTATATTATGATGTGTTGGTTACAAATTATTCACATTAGTATAAAAAGTATTCCATTGATATAATATTTCATTAATTCATACCCGTCATATGAGAAAATATAACATCCCAAGAGAAATGCATAAATAGCAATATTTTGTTGACCTCTTAGGGAAAAATAAGGTTTTAAAACAACATTGTGCAATTCATATGAAAATGTTATTTCCACCATTTTGCAAAATCTTCACACTAATTTTAACTTTTATCCCACAAACTATCTATATGGAAAATAGAATTCATAATTACAACTATAAAAATGTTGATTGAAAGTCATACATAGATGGTTTTGCACATATTTATTTAGTTACTCATTGATATATTTTTGAATCAAGTAATGAATATTAAAATTTAAATGAAGAAGAAAATATATCTTTTACAATCCAAATAAACAAACAAAAGATCCCTAAAGAGAAATGATGCACAATGTTTTCAATTGTAGACATTCTTTAGATCTATTATGCATAATTTCCATTAATGATTGTTTTATTTATGAAAGTCTTCACATGGCCTTTAAAATCCATATTAGTTTCTTTGTAGAATCTCACTCGTGTCTTTAAATTACATTTATTGCATTTTGATTATAATTTTTATATTTATACCGATATAAAAAGTTCACAACGTGCCCTTGAATGAATCCATGAACTGATATGAAACTCACCATAAAATTCAAACTAGGACTTCGATGGAAAAATAATTGATTATATTAGACACCTCGCAATGGGTTATAGCTAGAGACAGCCCACCTAGTAGGATTCCATAGGCCAAAAATGGTTTATTTGAGGATCTTCGAAGATGGTGTTTTGTTCAATAAAGGCCAACATAATTTTTTCACAAGGGGATTTACTTTTAAAAACATTATCTAGAGTTATTATGGGTAGTTTTGTAGGAATAGAGTTGCAACTAACCACAAAACTCAAACCAAGATTCTAATCGAAAAACTATATATTCGTTTGGAATCCTATAATAATGTTAAAACTATGGACATCACCATCCTAGGATTCCATAGGCAAAAAAAAATATTTATTTTAGAATCTTTGGAGCTAGGATTATTTTCAAAAAAGACAAATGTGAATTTTTCACAACGAAATGGATTTTTGAAAATGCTAGATCAAGATATTGTGAGTAGTGAGTGGGAATGCTCCTTGGACAAGAGAACTTTAATATTATTATGGAACTAATTTTAATTTCTTATTTTTGTATTTATACCCCTGGGAAAAATACATAATATGTCCCTGAATGGCTCTAAGAAGCTTTCTGCAAATCACCATTAAATTAAAACTATGACTTGGATAGGAAAATAATTTATCCCATTAAATACTTGGTAATGGATCACAAGTAGGAGTGAACCCCTCCTAAGATTACATAGGCTAGAAAATGAATTATTTTAGAAACTTTAGATCTAGAGTTCTTTTAGTAATACCAATGCAAATTTTTCATAAGTCGATGAATTTTTTAAAGAAATATCTCAAGTTATTGTGAGTAGTATGCTCACATAGGCATTGGAAAAACATAGTTTCCAATGCTTATGGAAATCATTTACGCTAGTCAGTTTGGTGTTTATCTCCTTAGAAAATATTCATAGTATGTCCTTGAATCACTTAACGAAGAGAGCTACAACTCGCCATTGAATTAAACTCAAGAATTGGGTGGTAAGACTATAAAATTCATTGAACTCTAGCATCAATTTACAACTAGTGGAACTCCCCACCTAGGATTTTTAGAACTAGTTTTTTGTTCCAAAATGACCAATGTAAATTTCGCATAAGGCAATATATTTTGTAAACATTGTCTCAAGAGATTGTGGGTAGTGTCATAACATGTGGTCTAGAAAAGCACACATTCCAATGCTTGTAGAACTCATTTTTTCTACTCAATTTGGTTTTTATACCCCTATACCAAATTCACCATATGTCAATGAATGGATTTCAGAATAAAGATATGACTGGCCATAAAATTATAAAAAAAATATTAAATGCGTGAATGGTAAATTCCATTGGAATCATCGTACTAAGTTAAAACTAGTCACACCACCCTCCTAGCACTCCATAGGTAAAAAATTATTAATTTGAGGATATTAGAATCTAAGGTTCCTCTTAGTAAAGTCTAATGAAAATTTTACACAAGGGGATTATTTTTTGCAAAAACATGCATAAGTGATTTTTTTTAGTGTGTGAACTTGTGCCTTGGCCAAATAGATGTGTTTGATCTTATGGAAATATGTTTTCTCTCTATTTTTTTTTATAATCCCATACAAGATTCACAATATGTCTATTAATGGCTATAGTAAGGAAGTCACAAATTTCCATAAAATTCAAACTGGAACTTAGATGGGAAAATCATCTATAATGTTGGACTCCTATCGGTAGGCTACAATTAGGGAAAAACGCCTCCTAGGATTCTATATTCTAGAAAATCATTTATTTGAGGATATTGAAAGCAAGGTTTTGTTTAGTAAATACAAATTCATGTGTTACAAATGGGGGTGGAAAAGGTAAGGTACTAATTTTAATAATTTTTTCATTTCTTACTCTAATTATATTATTTTAACAAGGGAATTTCTTATGGATAAAAATTCCTATGTATAGGATCATCTGGGTTTTGAGGACTAGACATGGGATGGAGGGGGTTAGGGAGAGAGGAGTAAATAGAGAGAGAGGAGGGGGTGATGGGATATAAGTAATGTCAAAAAATATTTCATGGATTGTAGAATGCATCAAGTCTTGCCATGTTCAACCACATGTGAAAATGGAGAGGAAGGAAGGTAGATAGATGCTAGTCTCAGAAACATCAATATGTTTTTATTAGGAATGCATGAACAGTTATACCAATAATTAGCACATGTTTTTCAATGCTAATTTTGTGTTTATGGAAGTAGATCTTCAATGATAGATTTGATTCAACACACATTCTAGAACGAGATCTCAAATTATGATGGTTTGTTTGAGGATCATTTCAATTGCACACTATTACTTGTTTAACTATATTGGATTATTTTGTTTTTCAAGAGAAATGATGGAAGTGGTGTAAAGAAACAAAAATAGGGTGAAAATCCCAATTATGGGTGAATATATTATGGAAAAAACAATTGGTAAAAAATTATGAGCACAAAACTTGGAAGATAGTGCTTTAAGAGGAATTATAGGGCATAATGAAAAAAACAATCATTCCGAAAAAGGTAAGGTATTAGTCATAAAAAGTATTCCATTCATTAATTTAATTATGTTATTTTTTTGAGTAAATTTCTTATGGCTAAGAATTATTATGTCTAGGATAACCTGGTCTTAGAGGACCACTAATAGTGGCGGGTGGGTGGGGGGGGGGGGAGGGGTGGGGGAGATAATGGAGAGTGAGATAAGAGTTATTGGACATAAGTGAGTGTAGAGATAGGGGAGAAGTAATTTCACAAATTCTTTGACATTCCACAATTTATATGGTATTTCCAAGGTCATCCACATGTGAAAAGGAAGATGGAGGAAATTAGGTAGACACTAGGAAGGATATATACAATATCCCAACGAAGATAATTGTACGCTGAATTTTTGAATTGTGCACGCAATCAACTAACTGCATGGGTATTTTCTATTGTATTTTTCCATGTTATTTTCTTAAAAAGGTCATGGAACACTACATTTAATCTTGAAAATTGTTAAATTTTAAGATTTTCCTCATTCAATGAAGATCTAGTAAGATCCAGTTAAGGAGGACAAAAATTCAAAATATCGGACTAGTTCAATAGTGTGAAAAGAGTTGTTGAGATTTTTACTTTCTTGTACTTATTGTTTTAATCACTTTAGAAAATTATTTATAGGAAAGGTTAGGTTAGATTTATTTTGAGTTTGATGAAGTGTGTGAGAGGAGTGTGCAATATGTGAGAAACATTGTGTAGAAAATTTGAAGCAGTTTGCAAAAGTTGAAAAAGGTAGCAGATGTGTGTTCAAGTCAACATCTTATGCAAAGAGAAAGGTGATAGAGTAAGTAACGATTGAATATCATTGAGTGTATTTCTGCTACTATTTCTTTCATTAGAATGTTGTTTTTTATGCATAATTTATTCTTGGAAAAAATATTATATTGCAAATAGAACTTACATGTGTTTTTGAGCTGTGAAGTTCTCCTTGGAGTTTCGTCTGAAAATGAATGAAAGGATGTATTTCATAGTTTGATGATATTGGTGCCTTTCTTAAGTAGTGGATGAAAAATAAAGGGGTAGTTTCTCCTTCCTGGTGGTGGTCATCGAAATGATATTTAAGGAGTGCTAGCTCCATCCAATGGTGATTGAGTGAGACTTAATAGGAGTGGTGTCTTCTAGAAGGTAGTGACTTGCGACATCATGTGAGTATATACTTCCTAGATGGTGGTAGCTAGGTGTTATCACCGTGCTCTTCCTTGTTGTAAGAGGAAAGTATACCCTAGGTAACCACAAACCAACCTTTTAGATGCAGAATCTAGCCAATCTGCATCCAGAGAGGGCTCTCTCTTTATAATTTATCTTTGTTCTTGGAAGGTTTTAGGCTAGTTATAGATTCAAAGTTTGTTTTGGGAAAATGGTGGAATCCACAAACTAAGGGCAAGGCTAAGAGCTTTCAGTCCATTGGGCTATGGAGTCAAAGGATGGCTTTACTGGACTTCTATTCTACGCACAAGATGGTATTACAGGGCAAGATAGCTAGACAGAGAACAATCCTTAAAATTTAAAGTGGGTGGGATGATCCTGAAGGGATGAAAGGCAACTAAGAATATTTCACCATGTTCAGAAGAAAGAAGTGAAATGACTACAAACAAAGAGCAATGAAGGATTCTTTATTATAGTAATCAACAATGTTTAAATTAGCAAAGCAGGAGCAGTTAAGAATTCATGCTTATAGCTAATTTAGAAGAAAACATCAAGAACAATTACATTTGAAAACTGAGTACAATTAAGCAAATTCTGTTTCAATCTTTTATGTAAATTATTCAGAAATGAATATGATGGTATTAAAAACTAATATAAAATTTCAGACAAAAGGTAGAAACACTTATTGAACTGTAGTCCAACACATGAATCCTGCAACAAGTCCAATGCTTTCAAATCGTCATCCAGCAAGCCACAAGTAAATTTCTCCA
Source organism: Pinus albicaulis (assembly GCA_034641835.2). NCBI lineage: Eukaryota > Viridiplantae > Streptophyta > Pinopsida > Pinales > Pinaceae > Pinus > Pinus albicaulis. Next base: position 7,362 of record JAXQQM020078508.1, read on the forward strand.
AAAGCTTTTATTCCGAAAATCTCAATGTTACAGCAGAGTAATAGAATCCACCCTCAACACTCTTTTTGAGGGTTTATTTATACACAAAATAATCCTAACAATCTTACGCTATCCTAGCCAATAATCCAGGCTGACTTAAAGCATATTTACAAACAACAAGAGACACATGGTCTCGTAAATAGAATAATGGGTAACGGCTGATGTGCTGTTCCTTTTTTCATGGACGTGCTAAAGATAAGTGCTTAAAATAGGAATCTGTGCTGTCCTTTGCGTATTTCTTTGACTTATCGAATACTCTTTCTTCTCACGGATACTCTTTAACCTTTCATCTGATACTCTTTCATCTGCTTTTCTGTTTTTACCATTTACTTGATAGTAAAGATAAAATCTCATCCCGAAAACAACTTTTACAAAACTTCCAGCATTTCCTTCCACCACTGATCATCTGGTATCATTGTTCTTCTGAGTTTCCTTAAAGTTTCATCTGCTTCAGTAAGTTTATAAAAAGTGGGCTCGTTCGGAAATAGATACTTTATTTCATGCTCCAGATGAAATAGATTCCTCACTTTATCATAAATACTTTTCCCAGTTGGTAATGCAGGTTCTGATGAGCTAGTAGAACCTACAGCTGCATTTTTAGCATGAGCCTTTATTCTCTTCTCATAGGTTTCCAAGTCTACTATTTGATCTTCTGTGAGCATGGGACTTGGTAACCCACTATCCAGCAAAGCTTGAAATTTCTCTCTGAAAACGTTGATATCAACCAAAATGTCTGTGCACTTCCTTTCTAAATTTTGCATGAAAGTCCTCTTGGTGAAAACTCTCTTTGCTTCCAAAACCGCACCTGTCCTGTCATCAATTCCTAACAATGCAAGCTGTTGGTTTTTTCTGGAATTCAAAAATTGAATGAGCTGATTGGCCTGCTCAGGCCTGCCTCTTAATTCATTTCTGGTCCTGTTTATTTCTTCTTGGGCTATTTTAACCAGCTCATTTTGTTCAAAGATAGCTTGAATGGAGGGCCATATGACCTTTATTAACTCTATGATGTTACCCCAAAGAATGTCATATATTTCCTTTAGAGGCTTTTCCAAAGAAAGATCCTTTTCCAAAGCCTCAACCAATTTTTCCAATCTTTTTATCTCTCTGGTGTTATCAGCAGCTGTCTTTTTAGATGTGTCATACTTTTCCTCCAATTTTGTTAATTGCAATTTTGTTTCTTGGAGCTCTGTGACCCTTAGCTGCAAACTCTCCATCTGTTTTATTAAGTCCTCAGAATTCAAATTAGAAGTGTTCACCCGAGATGGTTGTTCCTGCTGTCCTGTGGTTGTAGTACCTGTTGTTGAAGTCTGCTTGATAATTTCCTGTTCCTGCAATGCTTTTTCCAACTCCTTCTCTGTTTCATTTAGTCGCTCTGTCATATTCAAGAGAAACTCCATCATTTCTTCCTGTGAATTTCCTTTTATAACTTCCTGTGTCTGAGGGTGCCTCGAGGCTGGTAGTTTCAGCTTTTTTCTGAGTGCAGCTATATCATCCTCTTTCTTTTTTACCAATGCCTCAATACCTTTAATGTCTTTGGGATTGTGACCCAAACCAATGATGATCTCTTCTAGAGACTTTATCCTATTGTCCTTGGCCTGTGAAGAGGCTCTCTCAATCTTCAATTGTGCAGTAGTATTATTCAAGGAATCTTGCAGCGTTAAAGCTGCCATGGCTTTGTTGGTGAGAGTAGAATAAACCATTTCCCCTGTTTGCCTATGAAGCTCTATCTGATCCAGGGGATGGATATCTTTTGCTAAAACTTCAAAATTTGTTCTGATGTAATCTGTCGCTGAAGTTGGCTTTGGCACCTTTGCTTTAAAGTGGCTCATTAGCATTTTACCTTGTGAAAGATCAAATGCAGACATCAGCCTTTCTTGACTATGAGGAGCCATTTTCATATACTGGTCGTATACCTTCCTTTTCAATGGATCGTTCTTTGTTTTGATATCAATGAAGGTTCTTTTAATGTCTCCAGTATCTGTCTTTGGCAGTCTGAAAGAAGATACTTCAGTACTTAGTTGTTTTTGCAAGGCTTTCCCTTTCTGGCTCATGGTGGTTTCACTTGCTGTACCTGTTTGCTGACTATCTTCTCTACCATCATCGAATAATTCATCTATAACTTCTACCTCTGGAGGTGGATCTGATTTGTGTTTCTTAGTTTGATAAACCTGTGATGCTCCTTTTGAAGGTGTGGTATCTGGAGCTAGTCTCTTTTTCCCTATTTCCACATTCAGTGGAGTTTGCATCTCTGGAACTTGGATTTGCTTTGCTGGTGTGGGAGAAACCTGAGATGATTCTGGCACTTTGGAACTCTGTGGTTTTTCTGTCATGACCAAGGTTTCAATAACCTGAACTACAGGTTTTTTTCCTTTCCCTTTGGGTTCTGCTGCTACTGATGGACTATCTTCCTGTAATGCTTGCTGTAGAGTGGCTGCTGTAGATGTGCCAATGTAGGGTACCTGCATTTGATCATATCTTTCTAGGTCAAAATTCTTCTCAACATCTTTCATAAGTTTATTCAATTTGCCAGCTCCACTTTCCTCTTCAACAAGTGTTCCTTTAACCCATTCATCTTGATTTGCATACTGTTCTATGTCAGGAATTCTGTGATGTACATAAGGAGATGACTTATGTTTTAACCTTTTTTCACAAATGAAACCAAAGGGGTCATAAGGGACCCAACGGAAAGATGTCTGGAATTTTCTCTCTAATAAAAGTTCTGCTTCTCTCTCAGCTTCCCTAGAATTGCAAATGAAAGGACCTAACTGGCTTTTGATCCTTAACTGTGCTTTCTTCTTTAAATTGCAGAAATGGATCACATCTGAGTTATTCATCTGTCTAAAATATTCCAAAGCAAAAATTCTCATTGGTACATATCTGGGTAACTTGAATGGACGTAATTCACATCCATAAATCCTGATGACTGTATGGTTTTGGTACAAGTACCAATCTCCAATTTTATAACTCTTAGACAATTGCAAGGTCTTTCTAATTTCGGTACTAAGCCTGGGGGGAGAAACTCCTGTTAACAAAGTTGTAGCAGGATGTACAAACTGATCAATGAATTCTGAATAAGAGTAGGGAGAGTCAGAGGACAAATGAATGATGGGGGACCAAAAAATAACAAGCCTGGGATTACTTTTAGCATCAAGTTTCTGAACAGGGAAAGGGAATCTGTCTGACTGATAAAAGATCATGAGATGATAGATAACCGAGGAGTACTTAAAAACCTTTTCAATATCTAGCCTTAAAAATTGATCATGGATTTTGTTGGCAATGAAGGAAGCATAATCATACTTAATCTCAGGAGGCTGCCCAGGGGTAAAGATGGATAGCAAGGCCAGAGTTATCTCATCTACATACTCACTGGTATTGAATCCTAAAACAAAAGATATTACATTCACAATAAGCCTTCCCAATGTATTGAAAAAGTAAAAACCATAGGGGGGAGTCCCTTTTGGCTGATGCTCAGGTAACATGAAATACTGACACATTGCTTTTAATTTCTCTGGGGTTAATTGTCTGGTTTTCTCAATCAACCCTTCCATGGATAAAGGTGCTAATTCTTGTTCTGGCTCAAAGTATAACATAGCATTGATAGCCTGAGGTGTGATAGGGAACAAAACACTTTGATCAGGAGCTAATACAGCTCTTTGTGCAGGATCATAATTTGCATGACAATAATGAATGATTTCAGGGAAAACGTGGACTGTAGGAATAAAATACCTTGGGAGATTGGATTCCCACAACCCTATAAGATCTTGCCCCTTTAAGTGTTCGTCTCTGCAGCGACAGAAGCTCAAACGGGGACTTTCATCAAAATGCAGGTCCTTAATTTGGAAATCTTCATCTATTAGAGGTAAATAGTCTAATTCCCGGTGAGGAGCATTCAATGGAGTGATATTTAAAGCTGTCGGGGCCTCCATTTTGGTTATTGTGGATTCAAAATGGAGGTTTTCGTTTTTTCTTGTAGACCGGGCGGGATATCTGACAAAAGAGGAAATTGGAACAATTCGCAGGTTTGGGAAGCAAATTCACAGGTTTTAAATCTTCAATGAGGACTCAGAGAGGATTTTTAACCACTTTTTCAGAGAAAAAACAAAGGAAACTAAGCTTGAGTTGCAGTCGGGGCACGAAATGATAAATACCTGTTTTCAGATGGAAACTGGTTCTTTAACAGGTAATGAGCAATGGCGGGGACGTTCTTCAACACGGGCGCAGCGGAATTTCGGAGTAAATTGGTGTATTTGCAGTGAAATTTGAAAATTGCAGCGGGAGCTCTGTCGCTTTCAGAAACTAAAAACAACCGAAAAAACACGAAAAATGGCTTATTTACAAGTTTAAAGGGTTTTTGTTTTTTTCGAGGTGGTGACGTCATGGTAGTACGGGGTGACGTGGGGAAGTGGGGCTGGCGGTATGCGGTAAGTGGTAAGCGGTGAGCCCGCACCGCTTATGGACGAGGGCGGTAAAAGTTGCGAGGGCAGCGATTCCACAGGACGCTTGCCACGTGGAATGCTGACTTTTCAAAAACCGCCCATCCCCCGCTGGTTAACATGCTGGCAAGGGATGGGCAGCGGGTCTAACGATCACCGTTGATCAACGAACGGACGATCCAACGGCTGAAAGGGAGGGGAACTTGTGCGATTTCAAAGGTGGGCCCGTCGGAGTTTAAAAAGGTTTTAATGCGTAATCTAATCACCCCGGGGAAAATTTAATAGGCGGAAATGGTTGTTAATTAGTCCAAATGATTAATTAACCCCATGAATATTATGAAATGGATTGCGACGGAGTTTGGCCAGGTGGAATGCCACGTGGACGGACCACGGTGGCATAGACTTTTGCAAAGTTTATTAATATGTTTTGGTATTAAACATACTTATAGTATTATATGACGAATGAATTAATATAATTAATTCATCATAGGGGCGGAATTTATGTATAAGGCTATAGTTTAAACCAAAGGGCTTATAAAGCGGGGTGTTTATTTTCAATGTGCGGGAATATATACTTTGGTAAACATTATAATAAATGGGTTTTGGGGATATTTATAAAAAAGGGAGTTATATACTTACGAAAAGGGATTTCACTAGGGATTTAATATAGTAGAATTAAATGTTAATATGGCAAAGGACAAGGAAAAATCAAAACATCCTTGTATATCTAAGAAAGTGATAACTTGTGAAGTAAATTGCAACATTTTGTCTTCAACACTTAAACTTAGAATAACAAGCTATTTTGAGGAATTTTTATGGAATTTTGCATCACTTTCCTAAGTAAAATAGGAGTTTACTTAGGAAAGGGTTAAAGATGGAAGATAACAATGATGAATTATCTCAAGTGCTTAGGTCTTTTTGATCATTAGGCCGAGGGTCCGGTCCCTCCAGAAGTCAAGGAAATGCCTTGAGCCCCTTTGATCTCCAATTACCTTAGTACTTTTTTGGGGGAAATTAGTAAAACTCTTGAGGGGGAAAATGATGAGGGAGGTTAATGAATTTGACTTTGCTTGCTGTGATTTTCCAGTGTATTTCCTGCTTTAGTACTTGTGATGAAAGTAAATGACTAACCAACATGTAGCAGCACCATTCATCAGATAACACTTTGCAGCACCATCTACCTACCCTATCTACTTAACACTACCATTTTCTCTTCTTTATTAGGGTGCATTTAGACTTGCAAACCCTGATCAATATTTTCTTTTTACATGATGAATCTATCTATTTCTACCCTTATTACATCCAAGGGCTCAGATTAAACTGTTGAGCACCTTTTAATAACTCTACCTAGCTACTTATATGCCAAGATTAAACTGTTTGGCTAGATATTTATTCTCTAATCTATAACATGAAATTGAAATATGACTAAGCCAAGTTTAAACAGTTTGACTTATTCATAAATTGTGGCAAAAGTTTCACAAGTTGCACACAATTGATTTATTACAACAGAGTAAAAGTAGTGGCATTTGGATTTGCACACTTTCCTTGGTCTATTTTTTGCTTGGGGTTCATTTCTTTCTCTTTTTGACCATTTTATTCTTTTTACCCTTTGATCTTTCTTTTAGGGTATACCCTCTTTACATTTTTTAAATTTTTTGATTTTTTGGTTTTTCAAGAATATGGAACACCTTTGCTCAAGAAAAGGTTTGAACATATTCCATAGTTCAATCAAGACAATCATGAAAAATGACACCTATTGGTATAGGAGTCTAACACTGGCTCCACTTGGAGATGGCTTTTCCTTGTGAAAAGTCAAGAACAGCAGGTCAGTTGCCTCAAAATGTCTTCAAACTAAACCATGTAATCTCCTTCTTCTGGTAGCTTTATTTTACATATGATAGTGAAACTTTTGGAACTTAGGGCCTTCACTTCGGGCTTCAACTTCAGCAATTCACCATCCATTCAAAACTTAAAACTTTGTTTCCCAGTTGGAAATCTTCTGCCTTGTTCCAATCCCAAACATGCATTTGCTGTGGTTGAAAATCTTGAATTGAATATAGTCCTTTTTCTGCAACCTGAAATCTGATCTAAAACAGCACACACAAAATTTCAAACCAACTTAATGAAAAACTAGCTGAAAATTGAAACACTAAAAAAATTGCTCAAAATTCTGAGCTTATTGGCACTCATTTACCTATTCTAATCTACTAAAATCTTATTGAATCAGGTAATACAAAAATGCCAATGAAGCCAATCAAGTAGCTGTAAAAATAAATGGACAACTTGATTGCTTGTGATCAAGATTGGAAGTAGGTTATGATCATGTGCCTTTATAATAAATGATATGATGTGTAAAGGCCACTTTTGATGTATTTGATCCTTATAGAGAAAACATGTTTGCAAATTTAGGCTCAAAAGATTCTCCATATAATCTGATATAGGATCAATAAAAGCATGATGTATGTTATTTACTTCTAGGCCTTCAATGACTAATTGTTCAATTGAATTATGAATATTAGACCATGAACTTATTTCTTCTGTCTTGTGTTTGAAAGAATAATCATCTTCAATATGCAAGTCAAAAGATAGTACAATTTCCTCTTGCTTTGGAGAAGGAAGATTTTCAAAGAATTCTTTAGGATTTCCGAAATTGTATGACTGAATTTGAGAATGCAAAAGTTTGATTTCATTTTCATAATTTTTAGAAATTATATCAAGAAGCCATTTTTTAACTTGAGGAGAACATTTTCTTGTTTTCAAGAGAAGAAAGAAAGCTCTTAGAAAATCCTCATCAAACTGAATTTTTGATAACTCATCTCTGAATTCATTTAAAATTTCATCAAATGAAAGATTTTCCACAAACCCTGTCATCTAGTATCATTATTAATGCTTTGGACTATGGATTATTTGGTTGTGGAATTTCTCTGAAACTTGAAGCTCTGGATCTCTGATCTACAGTGTCTTGATTGGAAAATGATATCAAAAGAGTCAGAAGAATGATGCTCATAATGTGCATGGAGATTTTATATTTACAATTTTCAAAAGAGATAAATTAAAAACTACTCTAAGTTCTTCTCTAAAATACAATATACATTGGAAAACTATATCAATTTAGAAAGAACATAATGTCTTGGATAACAATCCAAGTTGAAAGCCTGATCTTTCCATATTGTTCTTCCAGGTTCATTCCTCCAGTGGAGTCTTAGTAGTGAAATTGATTTTGGAGTCGCCAGGTGGATGATTTTAACCTTTGCGTGTCTGATCCCTGTCCACCATCATAGATCAGATCTAAACCTGTAAAACAATTCTGAAGAAAAAGTTAGTTCTTCAGGAAACCAAATTTTGAATATTTTATGATTATTTTATTTTTGTGAATTTTCAAAACAACTTCTACAAACTCTTCAAGAAATTTAAGATTTTTAATTAAAATTTTCTCAAAGATTTATTAAACTAGAGAATCTGATTGAATATTTGAAACTAAGGTTCAGTTTATAAGCTAAACCAGAGATAGACTGAAGCAGCATTTATTTACTATGCAGTTGCAGAGCAAAAGCATTTCAAAAGCTACCTGGCTGATCTTCAGACTCTGTCTATAACTTATAAATCAAACAATAGTAAAATGATTCAGATCCCCAGTATGGTCGCCACTATGTTATCACTCAGGTTTTCCTAGAAGTTGTGTAAGAGGAAAGTATACCCGAGGTAACTACAAACCAACCTTTTAGATGCAGAATCTAGCCAATCTGCATCCAGAGAGGGCTCTCTCTTTATGATTTATCTTTGTTCTTGGAAGGTTTTAGGCTAGTTATAGATTCAAGAGTTTGTTTTGGGAAAATGGTGGAATCCACAAACTAAGAGGCAAGGTTGAGGGCTTTCAGTCCATTGGGCTATGGAGTCAAAGGATGGCTTTACTGGATTTCTATTCTAAACACAAGATGGTATTACAGGGCAAGATAGCTAGACAGAGAACAATCCTTAAAAT